>CM065643.1:17528946-17896446 GCA_033220585.1 Dipteronia sinensis | reverse complement strand
TCCGCTAGTGCCTCCTTCCAAACCTTTAGATCCACCGGAATGAAAGAATCTTCAGTAGCGCCTTTATCCTTGCTACCATACATGTTTAATAACCTGCAAAACAAAAGATTAGTAAGCCTCACAAACACTCCCTCACGTGTTTCACTCGAATAATTCGATTCACTCAACACTCGTGTGTTTCACACAAATTTTCTTTTTGGCTTTTACCCTCTGATGTGCTCACCACTCTTGCCTTTTTCCACTCGTAATTTTCTCAAAGTTCTTATCAAACTAACAAAAAAACAATACCAGAATTTTTTTTTGTTGTATATCACTGCGAAAATGAGAAAGAGAAATACCAATAGTTGATATATATTCAACTACAAGATCGTTCAAGATAAAAATTTGTACTCCTTTTTTTTTTGAATTTTTTTTTGGGCTTCTTCAAACAGAATCAAGAAGAAGAAAAAGAAGAAAACAAAGGGATATGGAAACAGAAAAGAAAGGGATATGAGCCTAAGCTCTGATACCAGATGATACGATCCTCATCGTTTGGAGACTAAGACCGTTCTATGGACTGGTTTGGATGGAAACCGCGACCCAACACCTATAACGAGATGCGAACCTTGGTATACAGGAAGACGCCACAATCAAGGACGGAATACTTGATTGATAAGTCGGGAAGGAACGCCACAGAAAATTCTGATAAGTTCCAATTAGTTCTCAAAGAACCAAAGAGAATTTGCTCTCAATTTTTATCAATAATCAACTATCTCTCATCGAAATAACATGCTACAATTTATAGTACTAAGGCCACAGCACACCAGCCCTAGAATTGTGTCCAAGACAACAAAGAAAAAGGAAAGTTTGACAAATTAAAACATCAAGGAAGTCAAACATTTCGGCCTTCAAACATTTCGGCCTTCAAACATTTCGGCTTCAAAGATTTCAGCTTCAAAGATTTCGGCCTTCAAACATTTTGGCTTCAAACATTTCAGCCTTCAATCATTTCAGCTTCAAACATTTCGGCCTTCAAAGATTTCGGCTTCAAACATTTCGGCTTCAAAGATTTCGGCTTCAAACATTTCGGCTTCAAACATTTCGGCTTCAAACATTTCGGCTTCAAACATTTCAGCCTTCAATCTTTTCGGCTTCAAACATTCCGGCTTCAAACATTTCGGCTTCAAACATTTCGGCTTCAAATCAAAGAGTCAATCTTGCCTCTAATTCCTTAATACCTCAGCCTATGATTGTATAACAAGAAATACAATTTATTCAGCCCTAAATCAGCTCCCAAAGCCTATTGACTTTCTTGGACTTGAATCATGTTTGTTATGGGCTGGAGATTTCGTTCATCACCTTCAATGGGCCTCCACGTGCTTGCTTGAGCACAAATCCCTTGAATCAGCCCACTTAATGCATTCTGGAACTTCTTGGCTCGCGGTCTTGTAACTGGGCCAATAGGAACTTGAATTGGATCTGCATTCCATGATCTTGTGCTAGCCACATTCTCATCAATTCTTGCTTAGGTTTGGGAGCAAAATCTATATCAGAGGGTGGCTGTAAGGGCTTGAGCCTAGGGCATGTCACAATAGAGTGCCCAAATGACTTGCATTCACTACAGATTTTTTGTTTCCATTGGTATTCAACTAAGATTTCCACACTTTCATCATGGTTTGTATCCAACTTGTCTCCCATAAATAAGTCAAAGGAATCAACTAAGTCACAAGTGGCATCAATTTCGATACAAATCCTTGTAGGGAAAAATTAACTAAAACCGCAGCGGAAGGCGAAAAGTAGATTTTCGTATAGTTTAAATTTTTTCTATAGATTTGAACCTTAACCCTTTAATTAATTAAACACCAATATACTGTTAGAGTTAAATACCTCTTGTCGCGTGATCCGATTGACTTACGTCGATGGTAATCTGCAAGATCTTCAATCCTAGCATGTACGTGAATCACCTAGGAGCGTGGTCTCCCTTTTATCTTTGAATTGCTTACCTGAGAATGGATGTATGGAACTTCCGATCCTGATCTTCAATCCCAAAACACCAAGAGCCTAGAAAAATAGTTCTGGTCACTTTTGAATTCACAATCGATTTGATTGGAACTCGCGTAACCCTAAATCGAAAGTGTGCACAAAACCTTTTGATGTTAAAGGCTTGCAAGTGCACTATCGAATGAGAACTTAATTTTCTTTTTCTTTCTTGGCCGAAATTCTATGTGTATTGAGTAAGATTTTTATTTTTCAAAACAAACAAAAATCTCTCTCACTCAAGCTTCTTAGTGGCCGAAATTTATCACCTTATATTTATAAGGTGACCGAAATTTCTCCTTCTCAAAATAGGGTTGGCCGAATTTTTTGTGTAGGAAATCTAGGATTGGCCAATTTCCTTACTTGAAAAGGAATTGTGCTTTTCCCTAATTCCTATCAATTTAAGAATCCTAACCCTTATAGGACTAGAGTGGCCGAATTCTTTGTGTGGTATGGAGTGTATGTGGACTTAATCCTTACCACATTAGGACTCCTATCACTTAAAAGAATTCTAACCCTAATCCAACACATAGTATTTTATTTACTAATCAGGAAAAGAATTTGATTTAAACTATTAATTAATTAAATAATTAATTAATTTCCATTTAATCAAAACAATAAAATAAAATAATATTTTGGGCTATTTTATTAGCCTTGCCGCCCACACCATGTATATATGGGCCTAATCTTATTTTTCTTATTTTATTTAATCCATTAGACTTTAAATAAAAGCCCACATGTGAACCAGACTTATTCTTACTAAAAGAAACAAGCCCACATGTCTCCTTTTAATATATTAATATAATAGAGCAGCCTATTAAATAAATAATAGACATATTATATTCTTAATATATTAAATGCAATTCTAGATGGACCCATAAATTGGTCCGGTAGAATATATCAAGTGATTCATGCAAGTACGTGTGGATTGTGGATCTTGGCGGGCTATCTAAATTTAAGCTTCAATAGACATAACCTAATCACAATCAACAAATGATTCACTTAGGTCCGATCTATTAATTTTAACTCATTCCACTAAAGAGTTAAAATTGAACTCTTAAATAAAGATAGAATAAGGAGATGTTTCTCATTCATACCCTAGACAATCTTATAGGAGATGGTGTATCCTCGTGAATAATATCAGTAATCGCCAAGAGCTCATAGACCGCCTATAGCTCTCCAAGTTACCATATTTCCTCATATGACCACATTTTGAACTTGGATATTTTGACTTGTCCAGAAGACATGTCTTCAATAATCATTATTGAAAACTCAACGTTGAGATTTAATATCCAATACCTCAAAACATCCATATGATGATATTATACTCTCATTTAATAAATGGAGCCACGATGTCCATATCTATAAATGAAGTCCTCTATCGATTAACAAATGAATACCACCAAACTATCGAGGATAAACTATGCTATATAATCGTACTCATTGATAGCTCAAATGATAACACTTGCAACCATAAGTCCATCATTTATCTCAGGATTAAGATCGACTCTCTGATTGTCCTAATAATGAAAAGACTTATATCCAGTGACAGTTCTAGGTAAAGTATTTCATTATGATCTTATTCAATGCACCCAGTGCACTAGATTCTTTTACTCGAAAACCTTTCGATGATTTTAGACTCATCATAAATCATTTGATCCCACTCAAATGCTAGTAAAAGAATTCTACAACTTTATCAAGATAGAGGTGCCCTACCTTTAACTTAAGTTGTGAACGTTATTCAAGACTAACTAAAGAATTGTGTCTACCTCATACATATCCGGATGTATGAACAATTCTTCATATCTCAGAGTCTTTTGACCTTATGATTATTTACCTTGACAATTATAATAATAAATGCTATAAGTATTTGTAAGAATCAGAAAACACTTTATTAATATGAAAAGATTGTCAATTACAATATTACACTCTTGCTATTGAGCATAATCCTAACAATCTCCCACTTGCGCTATAGCAAGTGTGTCATATCTCTCATTCCCATATTCTCTAGGTGCCCATCAAAACTCTTCTAAGGTAGAGCCTTTGTGAAAGGATCCGCTAGATTTTCTACTGACGTGATTTTGGTGATCGCCCCCTATGAACAATTTCCCTTAAAAGGTGATATTTCCTTTCTATGTGTTTACCTCTCTTATGACTTCTTGGTTCTCTCGATTTAGCCACTGCTCCACTATTTTCACAGTGTATAGTGATCTGCTTATTCGCATTAGGAACCACTTCTAAATCAATCAAGAATTGGCGGAGCCAAACAACATCTTTTGCAGCTTCGCATGCAGCAACATACTCAGCTTCCATGGTGGAATCAGCAATACAAGATTGCTTGATACTCCTCCATATGACTGCTCCTCCTCCAATGGTAAAAACAGATCCTGATGTGGATTTTCTGGAGTCAGAATCCGACTGGAAATCAGAATCTGTATACCCAACGGGAATTAAATCCCCTCCAGAGTATACAAGCATATAATCTCTAGTTCTTTTAAGATACTTGAAAATATGCTTGACTGCCGTCCAATGATCAGGACCAGGTTTCGGTTGAAACCTGCTAACTATGCGAACAACAAAACAAATATCTTGTCTAGTATAGAGCATTGCATACATGAGACTTCCAACTGCCGAGGCATATGGAACTCTACTCATGAATTGCTCTTCATGCTCATTCTTAGGAACCTGTTCCTTAGAAAGTTTGATTCCATGTCTAAAAGGTAACATACCTTTCTTGGAATCTTGCATGGAAAATCTAGACAAGATTTTATCAATGTATGAAGCTTGGGATAATGCAATCGTTCTATTCTTTCTATCCCTTATTACTTGGATACCAAGAATATAACTTGCTTCTCCTAAGTCCTTCATATCAAATTGTTTTGCTAACCATTCTTTTACTGATGTCAATACACCTACATCGTTTCCAATGAGTAGTATATCATCAACATAAAGAATGAGGAAAATCAACTTGTCGCATTTAATCCTTTTGTATACACAAGGTTCGTCAGGGTTTTGAATAAATCCAAAACCTTTCACAGCTTGATCGAACCTTATGTTCCAGGATCTGGATGCTTGCTTCAGTCCATATATGGACTTTTGCAATTTGCATACTCTTTCCTCTTGGCCCTTTTCAATGAATCCTTCTGGTTGCATCATGTAGATGCTCTCGTCAAGACTTCCATTTAGGAAAGCTGTCTTGACGTCCATTTGCCAAATCTCTAGGTCTAGAGATGCTGCAATGGATAAGAGTATCCTAATTGATTTAAGCATGGCTACAGGAGAGAAGGTTTCCTCGTAATCGATACCTTCTTTCTGTGTATAACCTTTAGCTACCAGTCTAGCTTTAAAGGTTTCCACCTTACCATCCATACCTCTTTTCCTCTTGTATACCCACTTACACCCAATGGGTTTTATCCCTTTAGGCAAGTCTACAAGGGACCAGACTTTGTTATTGAACATCGATTCAATCTCAGATTGCATTGCCTTTTGCCAATGACGACAATTAACATCCTCCATTTCTTCCTTGTACGTGTAGGGATCATCGTCGTCCAGGAGATTCTCCATAGATTCTCCTAGACCGATGTATCTTTCGGGTTGTGTGATAACCCTCCCACTACGACGAGGAATGGTAGGTTGTTGATTTTGTGTTGAAGTGGAACTTACAATTGGACTAGGTTGTGAAACCTCTTGTGGAATTGTATTTCCTGACATTTCATTCAGGACAATTCTACTTTTGGGCACAAAATTATTCATATAGTCCTTTTCTAGAAATGAAGCATTTGTTGAAACAAATACTTTTAGATCATTAGGACTATAGAAATAATATCCTTTAGTTCCTTTTGGATACCCCACAAATATACATGTTTCTGAACGGGACTCCATCTTTTCTATCTTTCCTTTCAACACATGTGCAGGACAACCAAATATCCTCATGTGTTGTAAACTAGGTTTTCGCCCAGTCCACAATTCATGTGGGGTTTTAGGGACAGATTTAGATGGTACATCGTTGAGAATGTATATTGCTGTTTGTAGAGCATATCCCCAAAAAGAAATAGGAAGTGTTGAATAACTCAACATTGACCTAACCATCTCTAAAAGAGTTCTATTTCTCCTTTCTGCTACCCCATTTTGTTGAGGTGTACCTGATGCAAAAAACTGATAAACTATCCCATTATCAATAAGATATTGCTGAAACTCTTCAGATAGATATTCTCCACCACGATCAGATCTCAAGATTTTTATATGTTTCTCAAGCTGATTTTCTACTTCAGCTTTGAATGCTTTGAACATGTCAAAAGCATCCGACTTATGTCTCATGAGATACACATCACCAAATCTTGAGTAATCATCTGTGAAGGTGATGAAGTACTCATATCCACCTCTAGCTTGAATGCTCATAGGACCACATACATCAGTGTGTATTAGTCCTAAACATTCAGTGGCTCTTGCACCTTTGGTATTGAACGGCCTTTTGGTCATTTTACCTTCCAAACAAGATTCACAAGTTGGTAGATCATCAACCTTTAAGTCACTTAAAGGTTCGTCACATACCAATCTTTTAATCCTATTAAGGTTAATGTGACCTAGGCGTAAATGCCAAAGGTAGGTTTCATCTTTTGATAATTTTACTCTTTTATGATTAGGTTCCGTTATTTCTGTGTCTAACGAGTGAGAGATATTTCTATGAAAAAAGAATAGACCGTTTTCCAATGTACCTTTGCAAATAATTTTGTCATTCTTACTAATAATAAAAGCTTTATTAAAAGTAACCGAATATCCAAATTTATTTAAACAAGAAACTGAAATTAAATTCCTCTTGAATTGAGGTACATAATAAACGTCTATTAAATCTAAATGCGTACTAGAATCTAAAATAACTCTAATATCTCCCACTGCACTTACAGACACTAACGTTCCGTTGCCCAAACGCAAATTGACTTCATCTTCATTCAGCCTTCTCCTTTCTTAGAAGGCCCAAGTTGCTTTTTCTTCTGTTGTTTCTTGACCTTCTTACGGGTCTTAACAGTAGCAATTTTACCAACCAAATGAATCTCTTGACCTTTGTTTTTCACAAGGATCTTTTCAGTGTTTTGAACATCTTGCATCAGGCCCTGCAAGGTGTATTCCTTTTTGTTCAAGGTGTAGTCCAACTTGAACTGATCAAAGGAATCTGATAATGAGTTAACTACCATATCAATTTTGGTCTCACCATCAATCTCAGCACCATTTAGTTCAGCAATATTGAGATGTGCTATGACTTTCATCATGTGATCTTTCACAGATTGTCCAGGTTTCATCCTAAGATTCATAAAAGCAGTCACTGCCTCTCTCTTAGTCGTCCTAGACCTCATAACAAACATTTCCTCTAGAGACATCATTATAACAGCAGCGGACTCCATTCCTTCATGTTGCTGTTGCAACACGTCGGAGATAGTGGTCATAATATAACATTTTGCCATATCATCAGAAGTCTTCCACTGCTCATACTCATCTCTTTGCATCACACTAGATTCATTATTAGGAAGGGGTGGTTTAGGAGTAGTCAGAACAAATTTATGTTTTTCACTTTGCAGCAACAACCCAATTTTCCTTTTCCATGTGACATAATTATCTCCAGTTAAGGTGTTATCTTTCAGGATATTCATAAGTGATGTGGTCATGATTTTTGATTAAAACAAAAACATATATAAGTAAATAATCATAATAAAGCACTTTTAAATATTTATCTTGAATTAAATAAATAATTCAATCGTAAAAATTCAACGGTGATCCAACACCCATAAATCTTACGCCTCATTTGGGAGTTCGTACTATTTACTAGTTGGACTAGGTCCCACCTAATTGTTAACATAACAACCAGCGTTTTCAATTTTAGCCTTGCAATTTTATTAACAAGAACTATTGGGAGGATATTAATAAAATTACATTGAGTGTGTCACCAAGATAACGACCCTCAATTTTCTCTCACGAGAATCCCTCCTTGGGGAGTAGATTTCGTTTAAGTCAATTGTCTAGTCTATCCTTGTAAGGAAGTATTTTGTTAAATTCCATTTATGGACGCCCCTTGGTGAGCACCTTTCAGCACATTACTAGAGGAGGTAGTGGTTGTGTTTTCAGAAATAATAGTAGGCGTGAGACCTACAGCCTTGTTAAGGTCATTATTCACGAAAGAGGGAGTGGTAGAGGTACCTTTCTTATGGAGCAGCTCAGAATTGCTTAAAGAAGGCATATCCTCAAGTTGACCTTTGACAATTGCGGAGGGACCGGCTTCTTCTTTAGAGGTTGGCTTTTCAACATTACCATTTGTAAAAAAAAGTTGATTAAGCCTAGGAGCACCATGAGTAGGCTTTCCAGCCCTAACACCTTGATCTGTGGACCCTTCCTTCTTGTGATGCAGCTCAGAATTCCTCATTATAGTAGGAGCTATTTCAGGAATTATAGGAGAGGGGCATTTAGGTTGAGCTTCAGCCTTGTTTGAATCATTAATCACCAAAGGAGAAGTGGTAGGGATGCCTTTACATTGTTGTACCTCAGAATACCTAAATGAGGCAACACCACCAAACTGGACATGTTGACATTCAACATTTGTGGAGGAACATAGTCTTTCTTTTGAGGCTAGCTTTTGGGCATTGCCTAAAGAGGAATAACGAGCATGTTGCTGCAGCATAGTAGGCCTTAAAGTTTCAGGAAACTTTTCATAGCTATCACCTTGATCCTTGGTCCCTTTCTTCTTCCCTATCACGTTCTTAGAGGGAGCCACCATTTTTGAACCTTCAAGAACTCCATTGTTGTCTAAGATGACAGTAACAGATGAAGTCTCTATCACGTTCTTGGAGGAAGCCACCATTTTTGAACCTTCAAGAACTCCATTTTTGCCTCCAAAAGTTTTGTGCACACAGCTCTCTTTTGTCTTCTTCAATTTGTTCACAGAAGTTCCCACCATTTTTTGGCTTTGGAGAGAATCCATAACTGGTAAACCTTCATGCTCAAGAGAAAAACCATCTCCATTATTAATAGCTTCGTGACCAGCTGCAGTTTCCTCATTTTGACAACCCTATCCAGCTCAATTGCTAAGAGATTTGTTTGAAGTCTCACTAGCTTCCAAGAGAGAAGGAAAAATAGAAAAAGAAGATACAATGGAATAAAAGGGTGGATTCTACATGGTAGAACTAGCTGCAAGGACAAAAGAGTAGGGGGTAGAAGGCTTTTTTTTTTTGGGTAAGTAAATAATATCATAGAAAGGGACAAAGAATGTACAAAATACAAGGGGCATACCCCACGAAGCAAAGCAAGAGCTAAACAATGGCTCACAACAGCTCAAACCAACGAGCAAGACAAGAAACAAGCAAAGCAAGAGCCAAACAAAGGCTCAAAACAGCGTAAACAAACGAGCAAGACAAGAACAAGCAAAGCAAGAGCTAAACAAAGGCTCAAAACAGCTCAAACACACTAGCAAGACAAGAAACAAGAACTAGACAAAGCAAAATCAATAAGAGTTGACATTCCAGTTCAAGGCGATAATAGGGTGATCCTTTAAATTGATAGAGGAGAGCCGGCAGCGAATGGTGTCAATAATGGAGCGTGCAACAACCGAAGTAATCTTTTGAGTGCCTTCAAAAATTTGATAGTTTCGCTCTCTCCAAATATGATAAACAGCAACCCCAAGACAAAGCTTGTTAGCAACAATAGTAAGAGAGTACCCTCCCCAATAGGTGGATGCCCAATCAATGAAAGAATTCCAACAAAGGCCATTCCAAGGATTCCCACCAATGTTCAAAAGCTGAGTCCAAACGGCTCTACTGAATAAACATTCAAAAAATAGGTTGGCATGAGACTCAAGATGGGAGTTGCAAAGAACACAAGTAGTAAAAGCCCTAGGGTCATATTTAAGGATGCGATCTCGAGTAGAAAGCCGGCCTCTAATTGCCAACCAAATAATGAAACTCATTATCGGAATATTTTGGGGGAACCAAATAAGTTTGAACCAAGGAACAATCGGTTGAGAGGTTCTAAGAGAAGCTAAAGCAAAGGAGGCTGAGTAAGTTCCACTGGAGGAAGGGAGCCAGCGAACACTATCATCCACGCTAGAGTTAGGATTGTAGGTGGGCATACACGACTTCTAATTTCGAAAAGATTGATGGACATAGCAGCTGGCCAACTCCAAGAATCACTATGAACAATGGAACTAACCGCTGATGAATAGGGAGGCCTGAGTCATAGACAACACGGGTGCTCCATTTCGAAAGAAGAGGACCATTAGCATGCCAATTGTCAAACCATAAGGACGTGCTAGAACCATTACCAATGAGGTGCTGAATAAAGGGGCGAACAAGAGGCCGAAGGTGGAAGAGTTTTCTCGAATTCCAAGAGCATGTAGAAGGAGCTTTGGCCTCCCAAAGATTAGAGTCCTTAAGGTGGTAGGCTTTGATCTAAGAAGACCATAGGTTATTTGTGCCATAAATCCAAATCCAAATAAGGATAGGTCCTTGATGCCGAGACCTCCCTCTTTCTTAGGGAGACAAATATCAGACCTGCAGATTTATGCACCCTTGCTATTACCTTCAATCCCTTTCCACAAAAAGCTTCTGAATTTCTGCTCAATAATTTTCAAAATATTTTTAGGGAGGCAAAGATAACTAGCCCAAAACACTTGTAAACTAGTCTAAACCAAGACAATGAGCCGCAAGCGACCGACATAAGATAGTCCACGGTTTAACCAAGAAGTAAGTCTTCTCGAGACTTTGTTCACATGGGGGGCGCAATCACGAAGACATAACCTAGAATAGATGTTAGGAATGCCTAGATAATGAATGGGTAGAGAACCAACCGTATAACCAAAGAGGTTGATAAGCTGATGGCTAATGGTGGAGGATAAACTAAAAGTGAAGATGTTGCTCTTAGCATGATTAGCATGGAGACCCGATAACAAGGAGAACTCATCAAGCGCTACCTTAAGAACAAGGGTTGAGGAAAGGGAGCCATGGCATAACATAATAAGGTCATCCGCAAAACAAAGGTGGGAAAACTTAATCTTGTCACATTTCCAATGAAACTTGAAGCTAGGAGAGTTCTCAATACGCTTGGGCAGAATTTTTGAAAGAACTTCCATAGCAATAACAAAGAGGTAGGGGGACATGGGATCCCCTTGGCGATGGCCCCTCATTCCAGAGAAAAAACCAGCTAGTTCACCATTTAAAGAGATAGAGAACTTGAGGGTAGTTAGGCAAGCTTTAATCCAAATAATGACTGTATGAGGGAAGTGAAAGGCAGCAAGGGTTTCAAGTAAGAATCCCCAGTCCACCATGTTAAAAGCCTTCATCAAATCCACTTTAAGAGCCAACTTAGGGCAGCCAACATCTTTGTGGTAGTTCCTCATAAGCTCTTGCACAAGAAGAATGTTGTCACCAATACTCCTACCAGCCACAAAAGCCGATTGAGAAGGGCTGATTATATCTGGAAGGCAATGCTTGATCCTATTTACAATTATCTTGGCAATGATCTTGTAGAGAGTGTTGCAACAAGAGATAGGTCTAAAGTCCTTCATCTTAAAAGGATTAGGGACTTTAGGGACCAAAGAAAGAATCGTGGCATTAAGTTCCTTGAGCAAACAACCAAAAATAAATAACTCTTGGACGGCACTAATAACATCTTCACAAACAATGTCCCATGTTTTCTTGAAAAAATGAGCATTTAAGCCATCTGGACCAGGAGCCTTGTTTGGGTGAAGGGAGAAGCAAACTTCACGAATCTCATCATTAGTGACGTCTCTACCCATGAAGTCAGCTTGATCATTGGAAATGACCTTATCAATAATATTGCTCAAAGTACTACCAATTCCATGTCTAGCGGGCATTGAGCAACCAAGAATGGTCTGAAAATGACGGATAGCTTCATTCTTGACTAGAATGTCACCTTCAATCAAGGAGCCATTGTCTCCGGTAAAAGAGTGGATCTTGCTTCTATTACGCTTACCATTGATGGCTTTGAAGAAGTAGGCGGAGTTACGATCACCAGCCTTAAGCCATTGGATTCTTGATTTTTGCCTTAGAAGGTCCTCTTCAGCTTTAAGGGTCGACGTGTAACAACTTATAAGATATTTTTCTTGAATTCTAAGGTTAGAATCAAGGGGCTGCAGATCAAGAAGACGTTGACACTTATCAAGGGCAGCCTTGGCTTCAATCGATTTAATTATCAAGTCTCCCACCTTGTCTTTGTTAAGGGCCTTTAAAACCTTCTTCAGATTGCAAAGCTTAGAGCAAAGCTTGTATTGCATGGTGCCATGAACTTGCTACTGCCAACACCTCTCAACCAAGGGGAGAGAATCTGATCTTTCCGTTAGAAAATTGAAAATTTTGAAAGGGCGATTTTCTTAATACCTTGCAACCCAAGTTTAACCACGGAGGGACAATGATCCGAAATGCTAGGGGGAAGGAATATCGCTTCAGAATTCTGAAACTTGACAAGCCAATTATTATTGACAAGAACTCTATCCAATTTCTTAGAGATACAACCGTTGCTTCTCTTGTTGCACCAAGTATGAAGAAAACCCTAGAAACGAAGATCATCAAGCTCTGAAGATTGAAGACAGTCATTGAACTCCTCCATAGCATCAGAAATTCTGGAGCAACCCCCAATTAGAAACATTGAAATCACCAAGAACAATCCAAGGAGAACCATGCAGACTTGAACACATACTTTGCCAAAGAGCCCTTCTTGATCTATCATCATTAGAGCCATAAACAAAGGAGATTCGAAACTGATCATTAGTGTCCAAAATCAAGCATTACAATGGATGATCTGATCGGTTTCACTAATTTTAGTGATATTGAGAATTCTAGGATCCCATCCAACCCAAATAATACCAAGACCATGACTATTATAATTACCTATCATATCCCAATCCTCTAGAACTTAATTGACAACAAGAGGCTTATTGATAATTCTCACTCTTGTCTCAATTAAACAAACTAGACTAAGCTTTTGGTCAAATGACTCTATTGAGTGCAGTAATGGGTCTACCAAAAGAGGGCATGGTTCTAGCATACCCAACCTCGTTTTAAATAATGCCTTCAACCAAGCAAGAACTGGTCATAGTACACTCAATAGAGGTGTTGTTGCTGAAGCTAAAGGGGTTCTATCAAGCAGCCCACAAACCTCAACTATTGCTGCCATTTTAGGCAACAATGGAGGTCTTGAAGATTCAAGCTTTGCTGCACATCTCAAGAATGAATTGGGGAAGATGAAAGGGCCCATGGATCAATGTAATAGGTCTGAAAAGTCTAATAGGTCTGAAAAGTCTGCTGGTATGGTTGAAAAGCTTGCCTTTAAAGGAGAAGATTGTCCATCCGCAATTGTTGAAGATCAAAAGGTCCAGCTAGAGGAGGTCTCCTCTTTAAGAAATTATGTGCTGCCCCTTAATAAAGGTATTTCTATCACTCCTTCTTTGGTGAATAAAGATGCTAGTAATGCTATAGATCAAGTGCCTCACATAATTTCCGAAAAAAGCCTTATTTCTTATAGTAATGTGCTGAAAGGTGCTCATCATAAACCACTTATGGATCCCACCTCTGGTAGGCTTATGAATCTTAAATACTATCAGCCCTTTTATAGTGGAAATAGGAAGTGTGTCTCCCCTCCCTTAGAAGTTGCAGAGAATGGCTCTAAAGCATGGAAGAACTACTTGGTGGGTTATTTTATTGAGAAAAAGCTCCCATTTTCTCTAGTTAACAATATAGCCATGCGTATTTGGGGCAATCATGGCATGTTGGAAGTTCTAGCTAATGAAAAAGGGTTCTACTTCTTTAAGTTCTCGGATGATGAAGCTTGTTCTAATGTGTTAGAGGCTGGCCCTTGGTTATTTACTGGAGGGATGGTGATCCTCAAAAAATGGCATCCTAGGCTCATTCTATCTAAAGATTCCTACTCTAAAATTCCTGTTTGGGTTAAGCTCTTCAACATTCCCCATGAATATTGGAATGAAGAAGGGCTGAGCCATATTGCTAGTGCGGTTGGTAAGCCCTTTTATGCTGATAGCCTAACTGAATCCATGAATAGAATTTCCTTTGCTACGGTTTGTATTGAAATTGATGCCTCTTGTGACCTTGTTGATTCCTTTGACCTATTTATGGGTGATAGTTCAAACCCAAAAATTGGAGAAAACGTTGAAATCTTGGTGGAATACTAATGGAAACCAAAAAATTGTACTGAATGCAAGTGTTTTGGCCACTCTATTACTAATTGCCCTAAGCTTAAGCCTCTACTTTCCCCATCTAAAAATGTTTCTGCTCCTAAGCTAAAACAAGAATGGAGGAGAGTCAATAAACGAGATGCTCCCACGGTTTGCTCTCCCCAAGCATGCATGGAACCTCCTCCGTTTGGCTCCTTGAAAGATGATGAAGTTATCTCCACTTGTAATACTGAAAATGAGCCTTCTTGGTGTCCTACCAACCTACCTAACCTTGACTAATGCCAAGACCTCTCTATGGAAAAGGCTGTTGATACCTCCAACAATTTACAGCTCTTATTGAGGAAGGTGATAACCGCAATGACTAATGCAATGACCAGAGCAATGACCAATGTAATGATATTGATCCTCCTTCTATGGCCTCTCCAGACTAGTGCAATGACCAATGTACTGATGTTGATTCTCCTACTACGGCCTCTCCGGACCACTCTCTATGGCACTCAAAAATAAAAAACATTGATGGGGCACTGTTAAAGGGCTCTCTAGCCCCACAGAATCCTCTAGCAAGAAGAAGAAGAAGAAGAAACGGACTGCTAAGAAAGGCAAGGTTAATAGCTCGCAAGCTAAGGTAACACCTTTTCAACCTCTCGATGATTAATCGAGCATGTTGGAACACTAGGGGTCTGAATTCCACCCCTAAACAATCAGAAGTTAGGAAGTTGTTGCTCAACCATAATATCAGTCTAGTTTGTTTAATTGAGACAAGAGTGAGAATTAACAAGAAAACTCTTGTTGCCAATTCAGTTTTCAAAGATTGGGATATGATAGATAATTATAATAGTCATAGCCTTGGAAGAATTTGGGTTGGTTGGGATCCTAGAATTCTCAATATCACTAAAATTAGTGAAATCGATCAGATCATCCATTGTAATGCTTGTATTTTGGACACCAATGACCAGTTTCGAATCTCCTTTGTTTATGGCTCTAATGATGATAGATTAAGGAAGGATCTTTGGCAAAGTATGTGTTCAAGTCAGCATGGTTCTCCTTGGATTGTGCTTGGTGATTTCAATGTCTCTAGGAGTGTGGGTGAGTCAATTGGAGGCTGCTCCAGAATTTTGGATGCTATGGAGGAGTTCAATGACTGTCTTCAATCTTTGGAGCTCGATGATCTTCGTTTCTCAGGTTTTCTTCATACTTGGTGCAACAAGAGAAGCAACAGTTGTATCTCTAAGAAATTGGATAGAGTTCTTGTCAATAATGATTGGCTTCTAAAGTTTGAGAATTCTGAAGCGATTTTCCTTCCCCTTAGCATTTCGGATCATTGTCCCTCTATGGTTCAACTTGGGTTGCAAGGTATTAAGAAAAATTGCCCTTTCAAAATTTTCAATTTTCTAACGGATAGAACAGATTTCCTCCCCTTGGTTGTTAGGTGTTGGCGGGAGCAAGTTCATGCACCATGCAGTACAAGCTTTGCTCTAAGCTTCGAAATCTAAAGAAGGTTCTTAAGACCCTCAATAATGACAAAGTGGGAGACTTGACAATTAAATCGATTGAAGCCAAGGCTGCCCTTGATGATTGTCAACGCCTCCTCGACCAGCAGCCCCTTGATTCTAATCTTAGAATTTGGGAAAAAGAGCTTATAAGCTGTTATACTACGACACTTAAAGCTGAAGAGGACCTACTAAGGCAAAAATCTAGAATCCAATGGCTTAAGGCTGGTGACTGCAACTCCTCTTATTTCTTCAAAGCCATCAATGGTAAGCGTAATAGAAGCAAGATCCACACTATTACCGGAGATGATGGTTCCTTGATTGAAGGTGATATTCTGGTCAAGAAAGAGGCTATTCGTCATTTTCAGACTATTCTTGGTTATTCGAGGCCTGTTAGTCATGGAATTGGTACTACTTTTAGCAATATTATTGATAAGGTCATTTCCAATGGGCAAGCTGATTTCATAGGTAGAGATGTCACCGATGATGAGATGCGGGAAGTTTGTTTCTCCCTCCACCGAAACAAGGCTCCAGGCCCAGATGGTTTCAATGCTCACTTTTTCAAGATAACATGGAATTGGAGAAAACTCTTTCATCTTCGGCCTCTTGTTCGCCCCTTTATTCAGCATTACATTGGTAATGGTTCTAGCACCTCCTTATGGTTTGACAATTGGCACCCGGATGGTCCTCTTCTTTTGAAATGGAGCCCCCGTGTTGTCTATGACTCAGGCATCCCTATCCATGCAACGGTTAGTTCCATTGTTCATGGCGATTCTTGGAGTTGGCCGGCTGCTATGTCCATTGATCGTATGCCTTCCTATAATCCTAACTCCAATGTGAATGATAGAGCTCGCTGGCTTCCTTCCTCCAATGGTACTTATTCTACCTCCTCTGCTTTGGCTTCTCTTAGAACCCCTCATCCCTTTGTTCCTTGGTTTAAGCTTGTTTGGTTCCCCCAAAATATTCCTAGAATGAGTTTTATCCTATGGGTGGCAATTAGAGGCATGCTCTCTACTCGGGATCGAATCCATAAATATGACCCTATGGCGGTTACTACTTGTGTTCTTTGCAACACCCACCCGGAGTCTCATGCCCACCTTTTTTTTGAGTGTTTATTCAGTAGAGCCATTTGGACTCAGCTTATGAATATTTGTGGGTCTTCTTGGAATGGCCTTTGTTGGAATGCTTTCATTGAATGGGCTTCCACTCATTGGAGAGGTAACTCTCTTGCTATTGTTGCTAACAAGCTTTGTCTTGGGGTTGCGGTTTATCATATTTGGAGAGAGCGAAATTGTCGCATTTTCGAAGGCACTCAAAAGACTAGTTTGGTTGTTGCTCGCTCCATTATTGACACCATTCGCTGCCGGCTATCCTCTTTCAATTTAAAGAACCACCCTATCATTGCCTTGAATTGGAATGTCAACTCTAGTTGATTTGCTGTCTTGCTCTTCTCTTGTCTTGCTCGTTTGTTAGAGCTGTTTTGAGCCTTTGTTTAGCTCTTGCTTTTGCTTCCTGGGGTATGCCCCTTGTATTTTGTACATTCTTTCTCTCTTTCTATGATACTATTTACTTACCCAAAAAAAAAAAACAAACAACAGCTTCCTAACTTCTGATTGTTTAGGGGTAGTATTCAAACCCCTAATGTTCCAACAAGCTAGATTAATCATTGAGAGGTTGAAGAGGCATCACCTGAGCTTGCGAGCTATTATCCTTGCCTTTCTTAGTAGTCTGTTTCTTCTTCTTCTTAGTGTTACTAGAGGATTCCGTTGGGCTGGAGAGACCTATAATCGTGATCCCATCTATGTTTTTGATCTTTGAGTGCCATATGGAATGATCCGGAGAGGCTGTTGAAGGAGAGTCATCATCATTGCAATAGTCACCATCCTCATCAAGGGCTGAGAACTTGTTAGAGGTGTCAACCATACTTTCCAAAGAAAGGCCATTGGATTTGTTATGAATAGGCAAGACAGTAGGACACGAAGAAGGCTCAATTTCAGAACTACAAGTGGGAATAACTTTATCACCTTTCAAGGTAGCAAGGAGGAGAAGAGGTTCTAGGTTTGCTTGAGGTGAGGGAACTAGGGGATTATCCCTTCTATTGACTTTTCTCCATTCTTGCTAGGGGATTATCCCTTCTATTAGAACCAAGGCAAGGAAGGGATGAGTGTTTAGGAGGGAATCCATAGATGGAGCAGAATCCACCATGAGAACGGGCTGGTAAAGGAAGAAGGTAGCAAGAAATGCTAGAGAGAAGGAGGCACATCTCTCTCTAGAATATCTTTCATAATAATGAAGGGTTCCCCACAATAAACAAATAATAGAAAGGCTGTTCTTGATATATGTTTTGTATGTAATTTTTTTTGTATGCTGTGAAGAAGATCGTGATGTTCGAAAGGATTCGAGACAAAAAAGGGCTGCCCTATGTGCACAAACATCAGTTGTGTGCGACACGCTACGCGCAGCAGGTGTGTGCGTGGCTGTCGCTGCTGTAGCTGCATGTTCGCAGGCACATGGGCTATTGTGGGCCGTACTTGGACCTCGGTTATGTGTTAAAGTAACACTTAGGCATTATTACAATAGGTGGAAGCCAATTAGAAGGCAAATGGACAGCCTTAACACATCCAAGGCTGCTGCGTGCATCTTCGCGTGTGTGCAGCCTTGAGGCTTGCAAAAAGGTCATCTTGTGGGCTTTGTGGGCAGTAAATAGTTTGCTGGAAATCAATTGATAGGCCTTAGGGTTCAATACCTGAGATGGATAACTTGACATAAATCAAGTTGAACTTGGTTGGGAGTCTAAAAGATGTAAAGAGGTGGACTTGAAAAATATTGAAGACAATGGATTGACAAGAAAACCAAGGAATGCCCTTGGATTAATTTTGTAATTAGAATTATTTATGTTAGATAACCCATTGTACTCTGTCAACTCATGTATGCTTTAATTTTTCCAAATTTTTTGAGTTGTCCGATATGCCTAGAGCACCTCGTACAACTTGTCTGTCCAATTTCCTTTCCAATCATCAAGCTTTGCCTTTAAGGTATGCTTGATTATCTTGTTTACGGCTTTAGTTTGTCCATTGGTTTGGGGATGGGCTAGCGTGGCATAGTAGTTCTTGTTGTGGTACTTTTGGCACGTCTCTCTGAAGTTATCACTGTCGAATTGGGTCCCGTTATCAGTGATGATTGTATCTGGGATTCCAAATTGGTAAATGATATTCTTCCTCACGAAGCTGGTAGTATTAGCCTCGGTTATATGTATCAATGCTTCTGCTTCTGCCCACTTTGTAAAGTAGTCTACATCTACTATGGCATGCTTCGTGCTTCCTTTGGTCACCGTTGGCATTTGGTGGATCAGATCCAATCCCCACATCGCGAATGGCCACGGTGAGGTTAGACTCTTTAAGTGTTCAGGCGGCTGTTTGATGTCTTTTGCAATCCTGTGATAGGTACCACACTTCTCGGCCACTGATTGCGCATCCAGGAATAAGGTTGGCCAATAAAAGCCTTGTCTAAGGGTTTTATGAGCCAAACTTTTTCCCCCGTATGGTTCCCACATATACCTCTGTGTATGCTTACAAAAATCTTATCTCCCTCAGCCTGACTGAAGCATCTCTAGAGGGCCTTTGAAAACCTCATTCTGTAGAGCTCTCCCTCTATAATTGAATATTGGGCTGCCCTGTACCTGATACATTTGCTTATACCTTATCTTCAGGAGGTTTGCCACCTTCCAGGTACTCTCTGATCGGGGTCATCCAGGTGATTTGTCCTTCCTCAACCATTTCTACTGTTCTTTTTTCCTCCTATTTGATACCGGGTTTCTTGAGGTGAGCCACTAGGATCGTTTTGGACAAGATACCAATGGTTGCTGATGCCAATCTTGACAGAGTGTCAGCTTTCTCATTCTTCTCTCTCGGGATCTGGGTGACTCTTTAAGATTTGAACCTCCCGAGAAGTGCCTTAGCTATCTCAAGGTAAGCTGCCATGTTATTGTTCTTTGCCTGGTACTCATCTAAAACTTGGTTGACCACGACTTGTGAGTCGCTGAATATCTCTACTTCATCTGCTCCTAGTGCCGTGCAAACCTTGAGTCCTGCCAACAATGCCTCATATTCAGCCTATTGTTGGTAGCTTTGAAGTCAAACCGCAAGGCATTATACTTGGTCACATTCTGAGGTGGACAGCACTATGCCTATCCCGCTGCCGTGCATGTTTGACGACCCATCTTGTGCAGTTTCCAGCTGAAAATCTTCCTCTCTTTGTCTTCGATAATTCTGATCACTTCATTGTTTGGCTCGGTGAACTCAGTGATCAGATCTACCACTGCTTGACCTTTTATCGTGGCCTTTGGCAGGTAAGTGATATCAAATTCACTTAGCTCGATCACCCACTTTGTCAACATTTCTGACACTTCTTGTTTAGATAGGATTTGCTTTAGAGGACAGTCCATGTACACCTCGATCTTATGGGCTTAAAAGTATGGTCTTAGTTTTCTTGCCGATGTTACTAGTGCCAATGACATATGCTCGGCTGTCGAGTACCTTGTTTCTGCTTGAAGCAGAGCCTTGCTGGTGTAATACACCGGTTTTTATACTCCTTCATCTAGCCTGACCAATACCGACCATGTGGCCACAGCTGTGACTAACAGGTATAGATACAGTATTTCTCCATCCAGAGTCTTTGACAAGATCGGAGCTTGCCTAGATACTCTTTAATCTTCTAGAAGCCTTGTTCACACTCTTCGTTCCATTCCACTCATTTGCCCTTCCTTATTGCTCTGAAGAAAGGCAAGCACCTATCAGTTGACTTACTGATGAATCGGTTTAACGAGGTTAGACAACATGTTAACCTTTGAATATCTTTTAGGGTGACTGGGAACCTCATCTTCTCCAAGGCCCTTATCTTCTCAGGATTCACCTAGATTCCTCTCTGATGTACTTGAAATCCAAGGAACTTTCCTAATGGTACCCCAAAAACACATTTTTTTTAGCATTGAGCTTCATCCCATACTTCCTCATTACCCCAAATGTTTCTTACAAATCAGTTGCATGTTTCTCTACTATGATGCTTTTTTGTCAGCATATCATCTATATATACCTCCACGTTTCTGCTGATCTATCGGGCGAACATCTTGTTTACCAATCTTTGGTAAGTTGTCCCGGTATTTTTGAGACCAAAAGGCATTACTTTATAATAGTAAAGCCCTTGATCTATTGTCAAGACAGTCTTTTCTTCATCCGGGCTGAACATCCTGATTTGGTTGCACCGTGAATAAGCATCCATGAAACTTAGTAGCTCATCCCCGCAGTCGCATCCACCAATTGATCTATCCGAGGACGAGAGAAGTTATATTTTGGGCATGCTTTGTTTAGGTCTGTGAAGTCTACACACATTCTCCATTGCCCATTCTTTTTCTTTACGAGTACAACATTAGCAACCCACTCGAGGTATTGTACTTCTCTGATCGATCGTGCTCTCAGTAGCTTATGGACTTCCTCTTTGATTGCTTGGCTTCTCTCAGGGTTGAATCGTTGCCTCTTCTGTATGACCGGCTTGTGCTAGGGGTCAATTGCCAGAGCATGGGAAATTATCTTGGGGTCGATCCTTGGCATATCTTCGTGCTTTCAAGCGAACACGTCCTTGTACTCTTTCAACAAACTGACCAGCTTGTTTCGTGCCTATTCTGACAATTGTGCCCCTAACTTCACAGTCTGTTCGGGGTTCTTGTAGTCTATCACCAGCTCATTAGTTGGCTCACTTTCCTGATCTTTCCCATTTTTCGGAGATGTCTCCCTTGGGTCCACGTAGAATTGGGTTGGTGTTTCTGCCTTCTCTTCTTCCCCATCATCCTTCATGCGTTTTTCCTACTCAGGGAAATCTATTTGCATCACGTCCAGTACTGCATTTTTTCTATAGACCGCCAGATTGGCTTTCCTTGCCCATTCTTATGAGCCTTTCATAATTCCAACCCCAGCTTCGGTCAGGAATTTGACTGTTAGGGCGTAAGTGGCTGTGACTACATTTGTTTTGTTCAAGAACGGTCTTCCTAACAAGGCATTGTATGGCCAATTCTCGGTGTCAACAACTACGAAGTCGAGTAACACCCTCTTGTGACATAGGAAGCTTCCTATCTAGACTGGCAGTTTGACTGTCCATAAGTATCTTACTTCCGCTCCACCAAACCCTATAAGCGAAATCATTAGCGGTTTCAGATCATTTCTTTGTAGCCCTAATTGATCGAATACCCCAACACTTAGGATGTCCACCGAACTTCCATTATCGATCAGTACTCTCCTTACTTCTCTGTGACTGATACGGACTGACACTAGAATAGCGTCATTTGGTCTTACTTCTAGTCCGTGTGCATCTGCCTTCAAAAAAATGATCGGGTCCCAACCTTGCTTGAGCTTTTTTTGGTTGGGACCTATCGAGTTTACTTCCAGGTTCTTTTGGCCATCTATTGCCTCGTGGACTTCAGTCATTCTTTCCCTGCTGCTTCTTCCTGTGCATGGGCCATCAAAAATGGTATTGATGGCCCCAGTATTTGAACACCCTCTCGGACTACCTCTTTTGTCTTGGTTGTTTTTCACAGGGTCATTCTGTCTATCATCACCTCCTTTGAGAACCACATCTTTCAGGTGCCCTTATCTGATCAGTTTCTTTATGTAGTCCCTTAGTTGATAACACTTGAAGGTCTCGTGACCATTCTCCCGATGGAATTGGCAATACTTAGTAGTGTCCCTCATAGCAAAGTTTGATTGTTTTGGGGGCTTTTTGTATAGGTTCTTATCTTGTATTACGTTCAAAATCTCTTCCTGCTTTTGATCCAGAGGGGTATAATTAGTGTATTGTCTCTTAAAGATCCTATTGCCCTTCTGATCATCGTCTTTGCGGCCTTCTTTACTTTTCCCAGGATTGTTCTTCTGGTCTCCCTTTACATTTCCCTTCGGACATTATCTTTTGGTTTTTGGCCCTGTCCCGGTCGGCCACCGTGTATAAGTTCTCCTATGTGGGCTATCTACTCCTTTTTGGCCATGGCATATCCTCCCACATCATCCACAAGGCTTGCGAATGTAGTTGATCCCCTTTGCCTTAAACTGAAAGACAATTGGTTGTGTTGCAAACTATTTACAAATGCAGACACTACCGCGTCGTCATTTGGGTCTTGTACTTACGAGACATCCTACGAGAACCTAGTGAGGTAGTCTTTCAACTTCTCATCCTTTCTTTGTCTCAAGGTAGAAAGAACAGAAATCGACTTTCTTCGTTGGATATTCCCCATGAATTGTCTGGTAAAGGCCTGTATCAATTCTTCAAAATTTCTAATTGACCCGCTAGCGAGGCCACCGAACCACCTAGACCACTGATCCCCTAATGTCCGTTGAAACATCATGCATTGGAGTGCATCATCGTAGGCATATTAAGCCATTATGCTTTGGTATCTTCTGACGTGCTCTTGAGGGTCAGTATTGGCTTTCAATTGTTCTATGTGTGGCATCCTGAATTTCTCTGAAAAATGAGCTTGCCTTATGGAGGTGGTGAATGGGCTACTAGAATTACCAATAAGCAAGTTCCCGCGAACTTTCCTTCGTTCTAATGCTTCAATCCTTTTTAACAGAATCTCTCGTTCTCCTTCCGATTCATCGCGCTCATCAAACTTTTGGCGAATGATGAGACCATACAGATCTTTCGATGCTTGCCTTGTGATTTGAGTATCACGCAAATTGTACTTAGCTGCTAGGGTTACCTCTCTGCGCCTTCTAGGGGGAGCTTCTTCTTCAATTGAAGATGATCGAGATCTCCTCCTATGATCGTCATACCTATCAGTCCGGTCATAACTTGTCTCCTGCCCCTGGTATCTTCTAGTGTCTTCCTGCAGACTGGGCTCCCTGCGTTCTTTTTCTTCTTGGTTTCCCCGACCCCTACTTTCTCTGCGATCCTGGTCATCTTGGCGGTCATCCCTCTTCTTGGAGTATTCCCTCTTGTCATGATGATCTGCCCTATCTCTACCAGATTTCTATGGAGCGCCAGGGTTGGAACCACTATCTCAGACTGTACCCTGGGGTCACGAGCTACCACCAGCATAGAAAGATAGTACGGTGAGGTCAAGTTGGCGGTAGTAGTTATGTTGATTCCCTGTCTAGCGGCGTCTTTAATGACTCTCCGCAGGGATTCTTAGCTTGCCAAAAAGTGTCTGGGGAGATACCAGGGATGGCCTCTGTAGATGTTGTAACATCTTGTCCGATGGAAGGTGGAGTTCTAGAAGGCAAGTCTCCTCCTGCACCACTGGTGTTGGTTACACCAGTATTTTCGATACCACGTAGGGTACCTGTCTCATCTGGGGACTGACTCCCATCTCTACTATTCGCCATATGACTGTTGCACAAGTTTTTTTTCAGATTTTACTGAGTTTTTACCAACTCTCCAACCCCTCCTTCTAGCGCCAATTGTTGATGGTGATTTTTGGGATTATATAAATTTGATCACACGTCACACAAAATGTATCGAATTGATAATTGTTTTATGAATCAAGAAGAAATAACTAAAATCATGCAAGCAATAATTTATGTGGAAAACCCTAAAGGGAAAAAACCACGGTTGCCGGTGACGGCGAGGAAATAATTCACTAAGAAGAGAATAGTTACAATATCAGCCTTTCTTGCTCTCTTGAATATCTAATGATTCATTAACCCTTTTTTTTGGTGTTTTTAGGATCTATTTATACATATATAGAACCCTAATTCTTAGAGTACAAGTAAAAGAAAAGGTGGTAGTAACTCAATAAAATTCTGACTTGTTAGAGTCGTTGTTATCTTCTTTCCCGTTTCGCTTTACTAGCGTTTGTGTTTTAAACATATCTGGTCTTTTACCTATTTTGGATTTTGATATCTTTAAGGAAATTTGTTTCCTTATCAGAATATGCTTTTAGACACCTTATTTGAGTAAGGATCTTCCTTTACATGTTTGAGTCATGATTGCATTGAATTCCATGCCATTAACGTGTCATGATTCTGATCATATCTCAAAATTGTCCACATGTCGCTAAGCTGACCATCTGCCAAATCCGACCAAATTTCCTTTACTCCCTACCATGGATCTAAACCCGATCGGGTAACTACATCCGACCATCTTGGTTGTCCTCGACCATCTTCTTTATTTTGGTTAATACAATTACTTTGGTCAAGTGCTTTCCACCTGACCGTCTAAGTAAACCTGACCAGATATTGTAGGAGCCATATTATAGTCACCTTAGGATCGATCGATCTAGTTGACATTTACTGACATGTCATCTTCTATTTCCCACGCAACACGAGTTAATGTAAGTAAAGAAACTAAAAATGCAAAAATCAACACAAGAGATTTTTGCGTGGTAAAACCTCAAAATGAGGAAACATCCACGGGTTGATACCACAACCACCAGTAAACTGTAATTCACTATGACGAATAAGAGATACACACTTATAAAGCAATCAACAAATAATTCACTCTCCAAGCTATCAACTCATATTCTACCCTCGAGCCTAGTGAGCTACTTTGCCTACTTCCTATCCGAGATATGACTATCGTACCTCTAGGAAGCAACTTCCTATCCAAGACTCTCACGCCTCTAGGAAGATTCCTTGCTTGCCTATCCGGATCCTTCCAACCCTAGACAAGACTTTTTGCTTAATGATCAGTCATTATTTGTATATGTTTTTGTTCCCCATTCCTTCAATCAATTGCTTGTTTCTCGAGCTATTTAGGTATTTAATTTGTTTGTTTGAGCATTTTTATGTTGTTGGTTCCTTATGGTGTGTTTAGAGAATTTTAGACGAAAAGAGCAATTATTGAAGAATTGAGGGACTTATATGAAATTTTTCTTGAGTGCTGTCAAGACCGCTGTTATTTATGATAGAGGTACCAATGACGTTTAAAAAGGCAGAAGAACATGCTTCCAAAACGCTGTCACACCGCTGTGGCTTGTCACAGCGGTATGACAGCGGTTCCCGAGACAGTGCAGATGATCTGTGTTGCGAAGGACATATCTCTTAGCTCCGATTGAACTGTGTGTCCTGCCACCTATGGATTTGAAGCCCCAGACGTACAGTTTCCAACCCAATTTACGGCTTGTCGATCCGAAATTTCCAGAAGAAGTAATGCCCATTTGAGTTCCTGTTGTGCAGATCAGTCAGTCATAAAATTTGTGAATAGTGACGGGATTTATTTTGCAAGTTGTCGGAATGGGAAATGTTACCTTCTTGGGCATGAGTGGGAGTCTTGGGAAACAAGCTGACTTCTAATCCTTGTCTTCCTTCAATAAGCAATCAATTTTAATGGTTTAGGAAAGAAATAAAATCCCAAAAAGGTAGAGTTCCAAAAGGGAATTGAT
Organism: Dipteronia sinensis; assembly: GCA_033220585.1. Classification (NCBI taxonomy): domain Eukaryota; kingdom Viridiplantae; phylum Streptophyta; class Magnoliopsida; order Sapindales; family Sapindaceae; genus Dipteronia; species Dipteronia sinensis. Next base: position 17,870,390 of record CM065643.1, on the reverse strand, counting down.
TTCCTTATTGGTTGAGGACATGATCTAGCATCTACACCTTTTTAAACCCCTTGTGGACCCTAATTTTGAGATATAGAAGCCAAGGAAGGTCCCAAGCCACCAAGGGGGCCGTTCCCCATCACACCACCACCATTGTTGCACTTGGAAGCTTGTAGAAGACATTCATGGGTTTTATCAACTCTTTCTCCTCTTCTTTTAATCTTTTCATGTGTAATTAATTCCATACTAGAGAATCGATGTGAACCTATGTGATGCTCTTGTTTTGATTTAATTCTATATTTATTCATCAATTCAAATTTAGATTTGTTCAATTCATTATATGTCTTGATTCTTGACTTGTGTTGATCTATAGAAATTAATTGATGCTCTTCTAGGGTTTGGATAATTTATCAATTGAGATTGCGCTATAGGAATATAGGTAGTTTTAATTACTTTTCAATTGAACAAATATAATTGTTCTTGACATAGGAATATGCGAGACAATTTTGGTTCACAAATTCTTGCACGTAATGGGTTTTTGGTTATTGCTCACACCTTGGAAACAGGGCGAGTAGTGGTTGAAAGCGCGTGGTTAAACTTGAATAGGAATAACGGTAATAACATAATTAAGATAAGCATGAACCCTAATTTGGATTGAATCTTGTTAATGGAATTAATTGATGAACGTTGAGTACTATATATGGCGAGCATCGGTTAACTGGTTTTCCATCTCTTGATCACAAACACCAATTCTTTTAAATTGCTTTCTTAGTTTAATTTAATTTAGTTTTAGTTTAATTCAATTTTCAAACAAATCTCTCGGTTACATTTAGTTTAACTGTAATTAGAATTAGTTTTAATTAATAAATCACTTTTCCTCGTGGGAACGATCTCTACTTGCCGCTATACTAATCTTCATGATTCGTGCACTTGTGCGAGTATTATTTTTATAACACGATTTACACACATCACTTAATTATCTGAGTCCTCCCAACTCTAGTTAAGACTTATTGCTTAGTTATCCGGATCTCCCCGATCCTAACGAAGACTTTCTTGCTTGGCTATCTGGAATACTTTCCTAACCAAATCTTCTTGCTCAAGTCAAAGCTTCACTCACTTCAACAAGAGACTTCAACGTTTTGTAAGGCAATGATCTAAGTGTAGTGCAAACATGCAAATATGATGCAATCACAAGCAAATAGAGCAAGTAGATCAAACAAACTCTATGAAGAATTAGATTTGCACAAATCAAGCTCACAAGTAAATGTAACTAATTCTTATGAACATGTGATAAGAAAATCTAGATTAGGCATTCAAAGATCATTCACAAAGATATCTAGAAACCTAAACATGTCAATCAAGCTAGAATAACAAGTCTTCAACAAAAAGCACAAAAACTAGCTTTGAAATCAAGTGATCAAATCGACACTTGACTTCCTCAGCATATTCAATCAAATAAGAACTAGATATGAATAATAGAAATCACAATCAAAATATTCTAGTTCTAGAACATGTGACTAAAACCTAGAAATCAACAATTAAGAATAAAACACAAAGTTTTCTAGATTCAAGTTCATGTTCTTCAACATTAGTTAAAATGATATTCATTAAAAAATACAAAAGCTAATTTTGAAAATCATCCAAACAAGTCTAAAATTGGAATCAAAATCATTCTAAAAAATTTTCTTTAATCAAATAAGAAGATCTATCAAGTTGATCATAAAAGAAAAATGGAAAGAAGATGATTCACTTACAAATGATGAACACACAAATAAAGATAAGATCACCGTGAAACATTTGGACATCATTTGACTCTAGAAATGATTGGGACTTGTTCCTCTCTTCAAGAAAAACAATTTTGGACTTTGAAAATCTAAAATCGGAGTTGATTTGAGAGAGATATCACAAAAACAAAATTGGACAAGTTGTAAATATTTTTGCACTAAATTTGAAAATATATGGAGGGAAATGATGTGGAGAGGAGAGAGATTTGAACAACCAATGAAGAGCTGCCACCTCAGCATCCCATGGAGGTGTATGGCCTCCATGGGGGCAGATGGCATCCCTTCTCGTGGGGCCAACGCTCCTCCACGGGGAAGGGGTGCAAATGGCACTTTTGCCATCCCTCTTCCCTCGCGCACCACTCGCGTTCTTCGACCGTATTTCGGCCTCCGAATTCCGATTTCAAATCTGTTTTTGGATTACAAACCGTAACTCCCTCATGGACATGGACATCAATAAAACTTTCACAAAAAATATGGAAATCTACTCGATACGCAAAGATGAAAACCATGCACGATAAAAGACACGGAAAGTTTCGTAACTTCCAACTCAGAACTTGAAAACTAATTAATGAGTAAATGAAACAATCAGAACTCAATGAAGAGTAATATAAGAATAAATTCAAGTTTGATATCACTCAACCACAAACAAACAAACACAAGAACATATAAGTATGTCGTTTCATAGAGATAGTCCTAGAACATGCAATTTTATAAAAGTTGTCAAATTAAATCTAATGCATATGCATACAATAATATGTGTGTGTATGTGTTATATCATGTGAGCACAACAATGCAAGGATACAAATGAATGCAATGTGTGTGTGTGTGCACTTGCACCTTGCAAGAGGAAGAAGAATCTTGATACCTTAGCATCCAAGTAAGCATCTATCCTCTTGAAGACGAACTTTGCATACGAAGTTGCTTTCCTTCTTTGAAGCTCGATCCAATCACGAACCACCTAAGCTACTAAGCAATACAAACAAAGAGCATTTTGTTATGAAATCAAGCCAACACAAATCTAAAACCTAACATTATTGGGATTAATTCGATTAAAGCCCTAATATAATTGGACCGAATAGTGTGTTTTTAGTTTTAATAATTAAAACTTGGTAATATTTACATTTAATTCTAGTCTATTTAAATAGTTTACATAGATTAGAATTCCAATAATAAATTAGATTTTTTATAGTAAAAATTGGGTATTTTATTAAATGTTAATAGAATAAGATTTTAGTAACATAACCTAGAAACTTAGATTCTTCTTAGCCGTTAAATCTAAGCTAATCTAGGGACACAAAGTTTCAATACTCATAGTAATTAGAAAACCCTAACCTTAAAATAGTGAGTGGTAGAGGGACATATGACATTATATCCTGCTATCTCCATCTTTAATTCGACACTGTGAGATTCAAGTGGGGCCTCAAGATGGCTTTGTTTTCGTCCTCCCTAAGGAAGGTGTCCACGAGAGTCAATACGAAGGTTGACTTCCTAACGAATAGGATTTCTGGATGTATTTTGGGATTGACTGACCCCAAGGCAGCAACTCTCAAGTTAAGTTCATGAGATCTGAAATGATGGGTTACACTCATAAGGATTTAGTTAAATGATTAATTAAAATCCTAACTAAAATAAGCAATGGTGAAATGATATAAGACTAAAGAGTTATTCTAGGGTATCATTCGATTGAGAATGTCTCGATCAAACATGCAAGTACTTGACCGACCCCAAGGAGGCACTTGCTTGTGTAATGTTGGATTTTCGTGGCGTAGAAACATTTTTTTTTGGGGGATTTTTCTTGTTCATTAAATATGTTCATGCATCATGTTTAATATTATACTGAATCTTAACATATGTTATGAATGTATGGAATGAATGAATTTTATTTTATTTATGTTTGTTTGAGCAATGTCGTCCGCACTACTTCAAATACTTGATAATAAAAGATTAGTCGAGGAAAACTACACTAAACGGGAGAATAACATTAATTAAATCTTGGTCTGCAAAGACCAAAAAGTTTTGCTTACGGAGGAATTTCCTCTACAGCCTGCAGCCAACGCGACACAAAGTTGTTCATTCTGCAATGCTTGGTAGCATGAAGGAGGGAGCATCAATTCGGGAACATGTCCTGGGCATGATGTCCCATTTCAAAACAGCTGATGTCAATGGTGGGGCAATAGATGAGGCTAGCCTGGTGAGCGTCATACTGACAACCCTTCTGAAGAGTTTTGATCAGTTCAAAAGCAACTATAGGATGAACAAGTTGAGGTTCAGCTTGGACCCAGTTGCTTAATGGGCTGACGACTTTTGAGTCAATGATCAAGGACAACAAAGGTAAGACAAGCGAGGTTAATGTTGCTAAGCCATCCTCTTCTGGTTTGATGAAGAGGAAGAGGTCTAATGGCAAAGCAAAGGCTAAGCCCAAGAAGAAGCAAGTTCAAAATAAGGAGAAGAGCACCACAACTGATAAAGCAAAGGGAAAATGTTTTCTGAAAATACAATTCAAGCGTGTGTCTAAACAACCTAGAGGGAGGGGAGGGGACGGGACGGGGGGGGGGGGGGGGGGGGGGGGGGGGGGGGAGGGTGAATGGGTTGTTAATCGGTTATTACCAATTTTTTCGATTAGTCAATATTAACATGCAAAACCCAATTCAAATAATAATAAAAAACAAGTGAAGTGCGGAAAATAAAGAACACTTGATTTTTACGTGAAAAACCTCCAAACGGGAAAAACCACGGGACTAGCCACACTAGCAACTTGAGACACATAAATCCACTATGTGAACAGAAAGTTACACCCTTAAGTGATACTCAGACTCTCAGTCTCGATAACCTCAGGCTAAGGACACTACCACTCACCAGTCTTGGTTCAATCCCTAGTGATATCTCCTGATCCACTACTCTTGCGTGAGCACCACCTAATCTACCCGCAAGCCTTTTACAGTGGCACTTAGCAACCAATGCTTGCCAACCAACCTTTGGTTGCAAGACTTCAATGCTTGTGCAACTTCACCCAGAAGCCACAAGACTTTGACTCAATGAAGAGAATTATCTGTCAATGTGATCATGTAAATGATGATCAATGCAAATTATGCTAGACAACACAAATTACTCAACTAGAAGTTTGTAGAAACAAATCCAAGTTGTCAAATGTCTAACTGCAAAGCATAAAGACTTAGCTAGATGTTATCAATAACAACAATCCTTCACAAACAATCACAATGAATCAACAAATATGCTCACAATGTATTCAACATATACTTAGCATATATTCATGTCATTGAGACAAAGCATTTAGTCATACAATAAATGCAAGTCTTAGACCTATGTGTATCAAAAACAAAAACTCAATTAGTTGTGTAGAGAATTTCCAACAAACTAATTGTTACACCAAACATGCATAAACATTCAATAAGCTTAACTAGTTGATTAAAAGACAATCTATCAACCTAGTTATCAATAAATCACAAATGAATGTTTATGACCTAGCTTTTAGGCAAAAATGACCTAATCAACTAAGCTATCACAAAACAAACCCAATCATGTTATCAATCAACACAATAATGCATTCAACAATGATTTCTACAAATCCTATGCATTAAAAACGAAATCTTGGACTTAAAGAACAATAAATGAAGATGAGATGTTTGTTCTTACTTACCAAGTCAAGATTGATGAAGACCCATGTGTAATTGATGCAATGGATGTCATGGATGCATGGGTTTTGGGTTTTGGAGAGTCAAAGAAGCTTTCTTGAAACTTTCTCTCTCTAGGGAACTCTTAATCTCTCTCTAAGGTTTTGTGGTTTGAGTACCTTGAATACAAATGATGAGAAAGAAATGTATTTACAGTGCTTAGATGACAGCCCTATAAATTTCGTGAATTAACCTTCAAAAATGAGCCAAATCGGACTCCAAATGAGTGAGATATGGCCAAATTACGAAACAGGAGCGGAGCATTGCGCTTGACGAGTAGCGCATCACTAGCGCTTTACAAGCGCAAAGGTACTAGACCAAAAGCGCTGGTCAAGCAGCGCAACACCAGTGGAACACCACTGGAGGACATGCACTTGACGAGTAGCGTAACAATGGCGCATAGCCACGACAGCACAACTGCTAGAGATTCGAGCGCCCCAAACCATGACCAAACAACATTGAAACCTTTCGTATGATATACCGTTGGAAATGTAGTGATGTCAAATTTCTACTCCAATTTATGGAATGACATTTCGATGTTTGTAGAAAGAGATATGGTCATTTGAGTGACAAAAGGTTAGAGACGGACAACAACAGAGTTGCCCTATTTTGGTGGTCACTTTGGAGCTTTTAAAACCAATCTAAACAGTCATGAAATATTGTGAATAATATTTTGTTGGAAAGGTATGGGTATCTATATCTAGTTTGTCTAGAAATTTCAAAACACAAATTGGATATTTGAATAAAATGTTATGGTCATAAGACCATATAAAGTTCAGTTTTGAAAAACATTTAAAACATTGAAAAACTAATCTTTTGATACTAGACACTTACTCCAAATAACCAAACCAAATCTAACACGTATCCAAGAGAAGAAAGAGACCTTCTCTAATGGTCAACCATCACACCAAGACATGCACACCATCGTGCAAGCGCAGACGTTTTCGATCACACAACGAAAATGAATTACACCACACAAAACCACACACTTAGATCTAACAATGAGGTGTAAGTATGAAATGTGTAATGGATGCACACATATAAACAATTAGAACACAAATGCAAGATGAACAAAGCATGCATGAAGTGTGTGTGTGTTCCTTAGCTCTTCAAGAGACAAAGTCAAGTGAATATACCTTTTGCTCTTGCTCTTGCTTTTGAAGTCACAGAGATGCTTGGAAGCTTGCCAATGAACTACCTATTACAAAATCATCCTCAATGTGGTATGTCATAAAATAAACCAATCACAAAGTAGAGGTCCTTATAGTTTCCATTGCGATAAGGTTGGTCATTGGAAGAGGAACTGTCTACAGTACCTCGAGGAATACTCCAATAAGAAGAAAGTGAAAGGTAAATCAGATTTACTTGTCATTTAATCTTGTTTAGTGGAAGATAATTCTTCACCTTGGATAGTAGATTCAAAGGCCAATAACCATGTTTTTTCTTCTTTACAGTGGACTGATTCTAGGACAAAGCTAGGGGAGGGTGCCTTCACAATGCGTGTTGGAACATGGGATGCTGTTTCAGCACAAGAAGTGGGAGAAGTCATACTTCAATTTAATAGTTGTTTTCTTTCTTTGAATAATATTTTTTTACATTCCTGGATTTTCAAGAAATTTGATTTATGTATACAGATTATTGGAATGTTTATATTCAGTTTCTTTTAATAATAAATCAGTTATTGTTTCTAGAAACGGATTGAATATTTGTTTTGGTTTGATTGAAAATAACTTGTATGTTTTAAGACCATTAATTCATACACCACTGCTTAACATTGATTTGTTTAAAGTTGAAAAACCTAAAACAAAGCTAATGAAACGTATCTGTGGCATCTAAGACTTGGCATCATCAACCTTGACTGGATAGATAGACTGGTGAAAAGCGGACCGTTAAGTTAGTTAAAGATCGGCACTTTACATGTCAGTGAGTCTTGTTTAGAAGGTAAAATGACCAAGAGACATTTTACTGGAAAAATGGCTTAGAGCTACACAACCATTAGAGCTTATACATTCTGACGTCTGCGGACCTATGAACGTATATGCTTACCTAATGCAACGTAAGTCGGAAACTTTTGAAAAGTTCAAAGAATTTCGAGCTGAAGTTAAAAACCAATTAGGCAAAACAATCAAAGCTTTATGATCAGATCGTGGAGGTGAGTATCTTGACCAAGAGTTTGAAGACTACGTGGATAAGCATGGGATTGTATCCCAACTCATAGCTCCCGGAACACCACAGTAGAATGGTGTTACGGAGAGGAGAAACAAGACCTTGATGGAAATGGTGAGATTTATGATTAGTTTCTCGTCATTACCAAACTCTTTTTGGGGTTATGCACTACAGACGGCGGCCTACATATTGGATGTAGTTCCATCCAAATATGTTCCTAGACTCCTATAGAGTGTTGGAATGGTCGTAAAGCTAGTTTGTAACATTTTCGCTTGTGAGGGTGTCTAGCACATGTGCTGAAGAACAGAAGTGGATAGTTACAACCTCGTTCACAGGTATACTTGTTTATAGGATATTCTGAAGAGACTGGAGGAGGATACTTCTATAGTCCTCAAGATAATAAAGTGTTTGTATCGACAAATGCAAAGTTTCTTGAGGAAAACTATATGAGTGATCATATGCCTCGAAGTAAGATCATATTAAATGAATTAGCACCTGATATGACCAGTGCTTAGTCAACAAAAGTTGTTGACAAAGTTGTTGTTCCATCAACATCTAATAGTAAGATGATTTCTAGATAGAACACACTACCACCTTGGTCTAGTTGCAGAGTTGTACCACAACCTGATCGCTATTTAGGTATTGGAGAGGCACAAGGTGTCGTCTCTGATGATAGTGTGGATGACCCATTGTCATTTAAACGTGCAATGGAAGATTATAACAAAGAGGAATGACTTAAATCCATGAATCTCGAGATAGAGTCTAGGTACTCCAACTTTGTCTGGGAACTTATTGACTTACCTGATGTGATAAAACCCATAGGGTGTACGTGGATCTATAAGAGAAAGAAATGAGTAGACAGGAAGGTAGAGACCTTTAAAGCAAGGCTAGTGGCAAATGACCATACCCAAACGGAGGGGGTCGATTATGAAGAGATCTTCCTGCCACTGGCTAAGTTTAAGTCTATTAGGATACTCTTATCCATTGCAACATATTTCGACTACGAAATTTGGCAAATGGACGTCAAGACTACATTCTTGAATGACAATCTTGATGAGATCATCTATATGATGCAACCAGAGGGATTCATGTCCTAAGATCAATAGCAAAAAGTTTGCAAACTGTAAAGGTCTATTTACGAACTAAAGCGAGCATCTAGATCTTGGAACATTAGGTTTAATACTGCTTTCAAAACCTATGGTTTTGAGCAAAACGTTGATGAGCCTTGTGTCTACAAGCGGATCGTTGACAAGAAAGTAGTTTTCCTAGTACTTTATTTAGATGATATCCTACTCATAGGGAATGACCTAGGAATATTATCGGAAGTAAATGGCTGGCTTGCAAACCAATTCCAAATGAAAGATTTAGGAGAGGCAAACTATGTTCTAGGGATCCAATTAATAAGGGATCACAAGAAAAAAATGTTAGCACTGTCTCAAGCATCGTATATCTACAAGATACTTGTGCGATTCTTGATGCAGAACTTTAAGAAAGGTAATTTACCTTCTACGCATGAAGTTCACTTGTCTAAGGAATAGTATCCTAAAACATCTCAAGAAATTGAGGATATGAGACGAGTTCCCTATGCGTCAGCAGTAGACAGTATCATGTAAGCTATGTTAAGCATGAGACCTGACATCTGCTTCACAGAGGGAGTAGCCAGCAGAATCCAGTCCAACTCAGGGTTGGATCAGTGGATTGCTTCTCAAGTACCTTCGGAGAATGAGAAACTATATGCTTTTATATTTAGGACATGATTTGATCCTGTTTGAAAACTAGTAAAGCGGCAAGCTAGGGTATCGTCCACATGGAGGTGTCATTCATTTATCGTCTCAAGTTTTAGTGATTATTAAACGCAATGTAAATAAGAACATGTCAATGGTGAGAGTGGTGTGTGTGAAGTGTAACATGTTGTGTGTGTGTGTGTGTGTGAGAGATAGGAGCAAAAAAAATCAAGATAAGAAAAATATGAGAATCTGGAGGAATGTGAATGGTGGTTAAAGTGATAAATATAAAATATGCAGATATGAGAGATGCAAGAAAATGTAGAGAAGAAGTACTCATGACCACCAAAACATTTACGCCACCTATAATAACTAACCATAAAGACACTCCTAACATGGGTTCAACCTAGCCTTCTAGATATGGAAATGGGAAGATTCGTCTAGTCCTCTAAAGCTACTCACCGAGAGTGTATCGCGTGAGCAACCACCAAGGACCGCGTTTAAATACATATATTAAAAGGATAGAAATAGTATCGACCACCGATCACTACTAACCTGTCACGTGTAAGCAACTATGAATGGAAGCATTAAGCATAAGAGGGGACCCCAACCACTACTCACCGAGGATGTATCGTGCGAGCAATGACGAGTACGTTTTTGTCTTTAGAAAATATTCGTCAAAAATATTTATAAAGTCCTTAGCAATGTCCTTAAAATGTGTACACAAGTATAGTGACAAGCTAGGGTATCATCCACATGGGAAGGGAAATTACATGGCTAAAACTAGTTAACTACTACTAACTTAAAACTAAGCATAAATAGAGTAAAGATCAATGGTTGTTTTGAAAGGTTAGCAACTACAATGCAACTACAATTAGTTAATGTAACATGCAATTAGTGTTAAAATATGATAGTGAGAACTAAGGTATTGATGGATCCAACAAGTGAATAGTGGGCAAATCATGATCTTTCATGAGTGTACATTAACCTTATGTAATCAACCTAAAGTGTATAGTGTTGATTATTTATCCCACATGAATAACCAACCTAGAGTGTATAGTATTGTTAACGGAAATTTTGCTCGGGATGAGAAATCTCAGTTAACGCCCTCGAGACCACTACCACGTAGGTGGTGGCCAAGGTTTATTATATGTGTAGCAATGATTTATAAAATGACAAGAAAGCAAGAATATTTTATTGAACGTGCATGGTATACAAATACAGAAATTCTTTTATCTTTGCTCTCAACTCTCTCTAGGGAATAGTTGATTGTTTGTCGTATGCCTGTCGAATAGTAGTCTCCTTTATCATTTCCTTTCTTTTCTATTTATACATAGTTTGTAGGTCAACAGACTGATTCTCCCTTGATTTTCTCAGTCTCCTCCTTATCGGGCGGGATTTCTTGTATTAATGTCATTGACTTTGAATTAACATCCGAATTGAGAGTATCATGGTGGAGATCAGTTTGTTTCCTTTTTGGATTTTGTTACTTGTTCTGCATATAGGTAACATTTTCAGATATGATTCAGTGTATCCCTCGTATCCTTTCAGCATGATCCTTTATAGAGGCTGTTGGATATGACATGGTGTGGTGCACCTTGATATCTGAGAAGTTTCATCTAGCTTGGAGCCAGATCTGGCTTCCCTTGACCTTTTCGAAGCTTGGCGTGGCCTCGACTGACCTTTTGAAGCTAGGTGTGGCTTCGACTGACCTCGCGGCCTTTTAGGGACATTCTTCTGTGTCAATCGAGGTACAGACGAGTCTCTGGAGCATTTGCGAGGTGACCTCGGCTTCGAGGAGCTTCTAGTTTTGGTGATGCGGGCTAGATCTGATCGTTCCGGGCTCTATCCCGGATGTTTCCGGAGCCCGTCCTTGTTCCTAGAGTGGTATCGCAGTTCGGCTCTGGATAGAGAGGTCTCCTGGTGGAAGCTCTCGGGTCCGGGCTCTATCCCGGATGTTTCTGGAGCCTGCCCTTGTTCCTGGGGTGGTATCGCAGTTCGGTTCTGGATTGAGAGGTCTCCTGGTGAAACTCTCGGGTATGGGAACAGGTCTGGGAGGTGGAAAATTTTCCTTTGGTCCTTAGCCAATTTTGGCTATTAACAAGTATTGTCCACTCACTTGAGACTATCCTTCAAAAATGATCAACCTAGAGTGTATAGGATTGACCACTCACTTAGTATTTTCCATGAATGAACATCTATCAAATGAAGGGACCAACCTCTTTATAAAGTCACCAACCTAGAGGGTATAGTGTTAATGCTTAACCTCTCACAAGCAATCAACCTAGAGTGTATAGAATCAATTACCTGATTAAGAATAGATAAGGATTGAGATTGTTAAGTCTATGCCTCACTCGATGAGGGTATTCTCCTTTGACCCTTCCATTCAAATGAGCTTAAGAAGACCAAATAGTGGGTATACCTAGTCAACTACTTAATTAATTCCCTCAATCAATTAGCAAAGAGAGGAGTGTACAATCATTGACAATCAATTAAGGAAAGCTATTAAAACAATGAATGGAACATAGTTAATAGATTTAATAAAGATAGAATTCATTACGAAGCCCAAAGTTCACAAGTGTTTCACACCAATCCCTCAGTGGGATATTTAGATACTCATGACTGATACAAGAAAATAATTAGGGGAAGAGAGATAGAGAAGACCCATGTAGAGCCTTTCTTCCTTGAAGCTTGAATCCAATCTCCAAGTGTCCTTGAGTAGGTAGGTGGGAGAGATTCCTAGATCTAGGTTAGTGGTTACTGATGTCAAAAGGGTATGTGAGAGTGTTTTAGGTCATCCCTGGCTCCCATAAGAAGATCAGAACATAAAATATTTATAGGGTGCCAACAGTAGGTCTGAAATGCTGATGTGGTAGGCCTAATGCACTTAGTGCGTGGGTACATGTGCGCGGTTAGGGTACCCACACAGTGACCTGTACACATGCTCACCAGTAGCTGTCTTCTTCTGTTCGCTGATAACTACACTGGTAGGACTAGTGCAGTACCATCAAACAGGGCACTTTGGTTTTTTCTGGAGGATTTCTGATGTTCGGTTCGTGGGTTGATGCGCTGGTATGGACCAGCAAAGTTTTGAAGCTTGGGAGTGTGTGGGTAGGGTACCCGCGCACACACCGGTGAAAATATGCAAACGCGGTTAAATTGCCTTAAGCTAACCTAGAAGGGGGGACTAGGTGAATAGGTTTTTTCACCTTTTTCCAATCCCTTAAAACAAACAAAATTTTGTCCCTCTAGCTAGCTTGTATCACAACACTTTAGATAACAAAGCATATGTAGGCAATCAACATGTATTCTCAATCAAAAGTATTGTCAAACAAGCTTGCAAGTTGCTAGTGAAAAGAATTATAAAAATACTAAAAACAAAGTGTTAACAATGTTTTCTGGCAAGGGACAAAAGAAGAATTTTCCAACAAGGAGTTACCTAGAAAGATTCATCCAGATATTCTAGGTAACCAGCGAGATCGGTACCACTACCTAGAAGGAACCGATACATGACAAGGTCGGGACCTCGACTACCTATCTATCTAGATAGAACATCAGCTCCGCGAGCTAATGAAGGCATGTATCTCGCCCTACTGAAGCTCCTAATACCAACTTAGGACCGGCACAACGATAACTTGCACGCCCAGCACCCCGTAAGTACCTCGATACCCACCTTGGTACTGCCTCGACTTCCACCTGATACCTAGTACCTCGATGTATATCCGGATCCCCTCCAAGACAAGTACCATACCCGCCAGGCAATACGAAGATGATCATCACCCCGCCATCAAGAAATAGAACAAGCTCTACCCCATCGGGATTAGAGTGATACATTAGCACCTCGTTCCGCCAATGTTCAGAGTCAGAATTTCCCTCCAAGCTCCACGAAGAAGGAAAGTTGACTCCATCGCCATTATAAAGCGCCATTAATGAGACCAAAGGTTCAACCTAATCAGAATTTGAATACGACAGTAATTAACGGGATCAAATCCTGCGCCTTCAGCCTCACTCATTGCTTTTCTCCGCTTAAAATAGGACTCTCAATAATCTTTATAAAGAGGACCGGATTTTGAGGGGATCTTGGGAGAACTATATGTACAGCTCCGTAAGGTAAGAGTGGGGAGGATTTTTTGGGGATTCCAGGGAAGAGAGAGTTTTTTTTTCATTGCCAGAGCAGAGAGATCATTTCCGGCAGAATTCCCTTTTGAAATTCTCCAAAGCCAGTAAGAGTCCATTGACGATAATCAGAAGGAAATATCCACTTATCGACATAAACGGAGGTTTTGCCTTCATCCTGTGTAAGAGTGAAGAGAGATTTAGGTTTGAGGAGAGTCTGAATTGTAACGATACTACTGATACCCCTTTTTTAAATAAATAGTATTATTTCATATCTCATTGATTCTTCTTATCCTGCTCCTTGTTTACATCCATTTACATTACGAGGAAGGATCCCGGTACTGAAGGTACCTATCCCGCTACTGGCTACCGGTAGTGGGTGAGGGTGCTAACCGAGATTTCGCTCCCTAAGTGATTTTTCTGTTAACACTTTTTGGCGCCATCTGTGGGAAAACACCACACCCTCAAAAGAAAGCCAGTGTGCCTCATTTTCTTGCCATACACTCAAAATGAAGCTCCGATCCTCTCAGGATCATCCTGACCCGTCGGGACATCAGTCAAATGCTTCAACCCGAAAGGGTCAGAAGCCGAAGAGGGGAGGAAAGGGTCACAAACCCGCCTCGAAGTCGTCAGCTACCGCACGGATTATCCCCCAGGTACCTACTACCCCAACAGCTGGAACTACCAATCTAGACCAACAGGTAGCGGCCTTTATAGAGAGCATTTGCCTCCGAATGGTCGCCGAATGTAGTACTAGTCAGCCCGCGGTACCAGGTCCAAGGGGAGATGCCAATCGGCAAGGTACCAGGGTACCTCCCTTCGATAGGTTGGGACCACCACCTCCCGTACCAGTCCTTGATAGACTCGGGCCCATGCCTCCAGCTCCATCGGTCCATGACAGACTCGGGCCCATGCCTTTGGTTCTAGGGCATCCTACAGGTTATCAACCCCTGCGTGCGAGATCCACCATCGATCTCCCGCCTAGAGAACGCCACCACCCGGCCCAACCAGTAGCCTATTCTAGACAGCCTCACCAGGAAACGACTAGGGGACACCCTCGTTTAGTGGCGAGAGGTAGAAACAGGGGCACCGGAGAAGACCCTCCCTAGGGAGAGAATCAGGATGAAGCTTGTGCGACATCAGAGGGGCTTGATGACAGAGATTCTGAGGTGGAGTCTGGGAATGATGGCAATAAACTTCTCCGGGACCAGGTTGCCAGAATGGCGAAAGAAATCCAGGAGTTGAAGAAGGGCAAGCACCGGGAAAACTGGAAAGACCCCTTGGGAGAGATGAATGCTCCCTTCTCTAGGAGGATCAAAGAGGCAGAATTACCTCCCAAATTAAAGATGCCAACCGACAAATATTCTGGGACCGAGGACCCCCTGAGCCACCTAGAAAGCTTTGTTCACCAGATGGAGGTCCAGAATGCTACTAGGGCTGTTATGTGTAGAATGTTCCCAACCACACTAATGGATTATACCAAGACATGGTTTAGGAAGCTACCAGCGGGAAGCGTTGATTCATTCACCAAATTGACGACTGACTTCTGTGCCTAGTTTCAGGGCATCAAACCTCACCTCAAGGATCCCATTCACCTTCAATACGTGATCCAGGAGTGAGGTGAATCACTCAGAGCCTACGTGGAGAGATTCCACAAAGAAGTGATCCAGATGGGAGTCTTCGCGGAGAAGGAAACCTTGGCCAATTTTAAAAGAAACCTTTGGGCAGGCAGACTGTTCAGATCTTTCGCCAAGCATCCCCCAGAGACCTACCAGGAGGCCTACGATGGAGCTCTAGAGTAGGTTGAGATAGATGAACAGCTCCGAGTTAAGATGGAGCATGATGATATAAGAACTGCCAAGCGCCAAAAGAAGGAGGTGCCTAAGCCTGCACCAGTTCTGAAAAATCAGAACAGGCCTCCCAACAAATCTACATATCGGTCGCCGCCCTATCAGCCTCCACGGAACCGGTACCTGGTTAGACAGACTCCACCCAGAGCTACACCTCCACCCAAGGAGGTAGTGCATGTAGATAGAGAGGAAATGGGGTACTCCCACTACACCTCCTTGAATGCATCTCGATAGACTATTTACCTCACCATCCGTGACAAAGGACTTCTCAGGAAGCCATGTCCAATAAAGGCACCAGTCGATAAACGGAACCACTACAAGTATTGTGACTTCCATGAGCATATAGGTCATAATACCTCGGAATGCTATAGTCTGTGGAACCAGATTGAAGCCCTGGTTCGGGAAGGTTGCTTGGAGGAATTCCTCCAACAAGTACGCGATAATATACACATTGGGAAGGAGGTGCAGGCCGATATTAAAGCATATGAAGAAGGAAGGAAAGCAAAATGGAAGGATCTGATGGAGCAGATCCATATTGTCAACACCATCAGTGGAGGTCCCACCTTGGCAGGAACTTATAACAATGCTCGAAAGAACCACGCCAGGAAAGTTCCTAGAGTTGAAGCGGGCTAGAATGTTTTCAAGGTTACTAAAGGATCACCTCTGTCTCCTCCTGCTGCACAGATCATCTTCACAGAAGAGGACGTATTCAACACCGTCCAGCCTCATGATGATCCCATGGTCATCATTGTTCAAATAGCCAACAACTTGGTCCACCGTGTTTTGATTAACACAGGTAGTAGCATTGATATTCTCTTCAAGAGTGCTTTGGAGCAATTCAACCTAAAAAGATCTTGTTTCAACAGCTGCACCACCCCATTGTACGTGTTCATGGGAGATTCGTTGATTCCCACCGGATTTATGATCCTACCAGTAATAGTAGGAACAACGCCACTCCAGCAGAATCTAATGACACACTTCGTTATGGTAGACACCGTCCGCCTACAACGCTATACTTGGAAGGCCTTACTTTTCTGCCCTTAAAGGGGTCCTGTCAATATACCATAACGTTCTGAAATTCCCAGTAGGAGACAAGGTGGGCGAAGTGCGGGGGGATCAGCAAGCTGCTCGCAAGTGCAATGCAGTGTCAACTAACCCAGCAGCGCTTGCCAAGCATTGTGTCCAAATAACCATTAATTAAGATCACCAGTCCTCAAAGGAAGATTTTGAAGATGAAACGAACTCAATCGGGGAGAGATCCACGCCAGAGCTCCCCGATATAGAGATCACGGAGGAGAAAGAGAAGGGATGGGCCAGTGGCCATCCTGTAGAGAAGCTAGAAGAGATACCTATCAGGAAGGACGATCCTTCCAAGGTAGTCAGGATAGGTTTAACATTGAAGGCGAAGGTAAAGGAAGATCTGATAAAGCTCCTATGAGAATATAATGATATCTTTGCATGGAGCCATGAAGAGATACCGTGGATACCCGTTGCCTTAGCAGCTCACAGGTTAGCGGTAGATCCCACCTTTAAGCCAGTTAAACAAAAGAGAAGGCATTTCAACCAGGCAAGAAATGCTGTAGTGCAAGAGGAGGTAAACAAACTACTAAAAGCAGAATTCATCAGTGAGTCTCTATACCCCGAGTGGATTGCCAACGTAGTTATGGTGACCAAAACAAACGGGAAGTGGCGCATGTGTGTTGATTATACGGATCTCAACCGCGCCTGCCCAAAAGACAGCTTCCCGCTACCAAAAATAGAACAACTGGTAGATTCAACCGCGGGTAACAAGCTCTTGAGCTTTATGGACGCCTTCTCAGGATACAACCAGATTATGATGCACCCAACTAACCATGATAAAACCAGTTTCATAACCGGGCAGGGCCTGTACTGCTACTGAGTTATACCCTTCAGGCTCAAGAACGCTGGGGCTACCTACTAGCACCTGGTCAACCGCTTGTTCAGGGCACTGATAGGAAAGTCAATGGAGGTATACATCGATGATATGATCACGAAGTATCAGGCAGCTGAACATCACCAGGACCACCTTCGCTAGATGTTCCAGATAATCAGAGAAAACCAGATGCGATTGAATCCTGATAAGTGCGCCTTCGGAGTTGCAGCTGGGAAATTTCTCGGATTCATGGTCCATGAGAGGGGGATTGAAGCTAATCCCGAGAAGATCAAAGAAATCCTAGATCTTGAGTCCCCCACCTCACTCAGACAAGTGCAAGGTTTGACCGGACGAATTATAGCCTTAAACCGCTTCATATCAAGATCCACTGACAAGTGTATCCCATTCTTTAAGGCAATCAGACAAGGGAAGAATATGAAGTGGGACCAGGATAGTGAGCTAGCTTTCCAATCGCTGAAGAAGTACCTCGCTAGCCCACCCCTGCTAGCTAGCCCGGTACCAGGAGAAGAACTGCAATTATACCTGGCAATATCTGAAACCGCTGTTAGTGGAGCATTGGTAAAAGAATGTAGAGATGGGGTTCAACGCCCTGTCTATTACGTGAGCCGCACCCTAACCAAATCAGAAAGGAACTACATCCTCCTGGAGAAGCTGGCCTTCGCCTTGGTGGTTGCTGCCAGGAAGCTCCACCTTTGTTTCCTTGCCCACACAGTCGTGGTAGTCACTGATCAACCTCTGCGTCAATTTCTCCAAAGGCCAGACGTATCGGGAAGACTTGTGCTGTGGGCCCTTGAGCTCACCCAGTTCGACATCAAGTATAAAGCCAGGACAACCATCAAAACCCAAGCTTTGGTGGATTTCATTGTAGAATTCAGTGCAATCCCCGATCAAGATGCTACCCCGGCCCTGAATCAAGCTTTTTAGAAGGAGCAAGAGCTTGTAGATTGGCCTATCAATCAAGTCTGGATCTTATATACCGATGAGGCATCTAATCAAGTAGGGAGTAGAGGTGGGATCATTCTAATCGACCTCAAAGAGGTCGCGTGCTGTCACTATTTCAGATTTAAGTTCAGTACCACCAACAACGAAGCTGAATATGAAGCCTTTTTAGTAGGAATGAGAATAGTAGCTGAGCTAGGGGCTGATTACCTGCTTGCCAAATGTGACTCGCAACTGGTAGTTAATCAAATAACCGGTCTATACCAGGCCAAAGAGGATAACATGGCAACCTACCTCAAAAAAGTCCAGGAGCTGTTGCCCCGTTTCAAAGGTTTCAGGATCGAGCAGATACGTAGGTAGCAGAATCATCGAGCTGACGTCCTAGCTAAGATAGCTGCCAGTGGAGGAGAAGCATTACCGAAAGAAGTACCGCTCCAGATTATCACTACATCGAGCATAGCTGAAGGCAGGGAAGTCAACCCCGTGGAACGACTCCCATAGTGGATGGATCCCATCATGAATTATCTTCAGTCAGGGAAGCTCCTTAAAACCCCTGATCAAGCCCGCAAGATCAAGAGAACCTCGGTCTGATACTGCTTGGTAGATGGGCACCTTTACCATAGAGGTAGGTCACTCCCCTTGCTTAGATGCCTACATCCCGACGATGCGGACTGGGCATTGAGAGAAGTGCATTCAGAAGACTGTGGAAATCATGCCGGGGAGAAGCACTGGCTTACCAAGTGCTACGCATGGGATATTTCTGGCCAACCTTGCACCATAATGCGAGGTAGTTCGTACAGTCTTGTGAACCATGTCAGAAAACGGCCAACCTGCATCACCTACCTCCAGAATGATTATCTATCATCAACTCGCCATATCCATTTGCCGTCTAGGGAGTAGATCTAATTGGACCTCTACCAACCGCGCTAGGCCAGCAGAAGCATGCGAACGTGGCTATTGATTACTTCACCAGGTGGGTGGAAGCAGAACCCCTCTCCAGAATTATTGAAGCAAATACAACAGAATTCATCAAGAAGAATGTGGTCTGCCAGTTCAGTACGCCGATGGTCATCATCACCGATCTGGGTAAGCAGTTTGATAACGCCAGGTTCCTGGAATTCTGTGAGAGTCTGGCCATTGAACTTCGCTTCGCAAATGTAGCACACCCTCAGACTAATGGCTTGGTAGAGGCCACAAATAAGACTATCAAGAGGCTCTTGAAGAAGAAACTTCAATAGAAGAAAGGGAGATGGGCAGATGAACTCCCAGACGTGCTATGGGCTTACCGTACCACCAAAAGGACCGCTAATGGAGAAACCCCTACTCGCTATCTTTCCAGGTAGAAGCTGTCCTTCCGATAGAGCATAAGCTCACTTCTTTTCGGGTTCAACATTTCGACCCCGATGGGAATAAAGACAAGCTGAGGGCCAACCTGGACCTCCTAGAGAAAAAACAGGATAGGGTTGCAGAAAGGGTAGCAGTTTACCAGAGCCGGATTGCTCGTTACTTCAACAGGAGAGTAAGAGCCCGTGACTTTAAAAAAAGGGACTTGATTCTCAGGAAGGTTACTCAGAATACCCGAAAGAGGTTAGACGGGGTACTGTCACCTAATTGGGAAGGTCCCTACCTAATCAGAATGGTGATCCAAGGTGGGGCCTATAAGTTGGATGACATGAATGGGCATCCTGTAGACCACACTTGGAACGTTGATCATCTCAAGAGGTTCTACCCATAAGCCATGCAGTAAAAGTAAGCCAAGACCGTCCCGTAACAAACACTAAAAGACGTTAGTAATCGTAAGTACTTGCATTCTCTATTTTGATCATCAATAAAGAAGGTCTTCTTTCTCCATCTACTTTTTCCACGTTTATCTACACCTATCTACTTTGTGTCACCAATTGAATCTGTCATGGTCGCCTTAAAGACCAGGAAAGCCAGATGGCCCTCATGATGCCCTGGACAGGATAAATCCCTCCAGGAGGATCGCCTTAAAACCAGGAGAGCTCAACAACACTCCTAATGCCCTGGATCAGATTAATCCCTCTAGAAGGATCTCATCGAGACCAGGATAAGCAGCATGGCATTCCTGATGCCCTAGCCGGGCACCACCCCCCGCTAGGAAGGATCCAGTATGTAAGAGCATAGTTGCCCTACAGATCAAACCTCGGCCGAGCACCACCCCTCACTGAGAAGGGTCTAGATAGTAAGTGCATAGTTGCCTGCCAGATCAAGGCCTTGGCCGGGTACCACCCCCCGCTAAGAAAGACTTGGTGCTAAAATGGCCTTGGTTGCCTACCAGGATCTTGCTGCCAGTATGTTCGCCTTATTCTCGCCAATAATCGCCTCAATACCAGAAAGGACCATATGGCCTTCTTGTTGCCTTAGCTGGCTGCCATCCCCCCCCCCCCCCCCCCCCCCCCCCCCCCGCCAGGAAGAATCTGGTTAGTAAGAACGTAGTCGCCTGCCAGACGAAAGCCTTGGCCGAGTACTACCCCTCACTAAGAGAGACCTGGTTCTAACATGGCCTTAGTCACTTATCAGGATATTGCTGCTAACATATTCTCCATCATGTTCACCACGGTACCAAGATTTCCAGAGCAGGAATGTGAGGTACCCCGATTCGCTAAATTTATTCGCCAAGGCACCAAAATCTTGACAAACGGGAATGCGAGGTGCCATGTTTCGCCAGAATATCTACCTAGAGACCTAGGTTACCTGAAACAGGAGGGCTAGGTACCCCTTGAAACAGGAAGGCTAGGTACCAGGTTATTCATCGAGGTACCAAGATCCCTGCAAACAGGAATGCGAGGTACCCAGATTCGCCATATTACCAAGATTCCTAAAATAGGAATGCTAGGTACCTAGACTGTAAGATTATTCGCCGGAATGTTCACCATCATTAAGGAACCAAGATTCTTAGAACTGGAGTGCGAGGTACCAGGGTTTTACAGATTTCATCGCTAAAGTACCAGGATCGTCAGAAAAATGAGGATCTCCAGCACCCAGACTACTTTTGACTAAAACTCTACCAGGCTACCAGAGGTCCTGAGTTTCTTGACCAGGTACCATGGTACCTGATCGGACTATTTTATACTGTTAACGGAAATTTTGCTCGGGATGAGAAATCTCAGTTAACGCCCTCGAGACCACTACCACGTAGGTGGTGGCCAAGATTTATTGTATATGTAACAGTAATTTATAAAATGACAAGTGAGCAAGGATGTTTGTAGTGAACATGCATGGTGTACAGATACAGAGATCCTTGTCTCTTTGCTCTCAACTCTCTCTAGAGAATGGTTCATTATTTGTCGTATGCCTGTCGAATAGTAGTCTCCTTTTTTATTTCTTTTCTTTTCTATTTGTACATAGTTTGTAGGTTAACAGACTGATTCTCCCTTGATTTTCTCAGTCTCCTCCTTATCGGGTGGGATTTCTTGCTTTAATGTCATTGACTTTTGGATTAACGTCCGAATTGAGAGTATCGTGGTGGAGATCAGTTTGTTTCCTTTTTGGAGTTTATTACTTGTTCTGCATGTAGGTAACGTTTCCAGATATGATTCAATGCATTCCTCGTATCCTTTCAGTATGATCCTTTATAGAGGTCGTTGGATATGACGATATGGTGTGGTGCATCAACCAAGGAGGTTGATTAGTATTTCGACCTTGATATCTGAGAAGTTTCATCCAGCTTGGAGCCAGATCTGGCTTCCCTTGACCTTTTCGAAGCTAGGTGTGGCCTCGACTGGCCTTTTGAAGCTAGGTGTGGCTTCGACTGGCCTCTCGGCCTTTTAGGGACATTCTTTTGTGTCAATCGAGGTACAGAGGAGTCTCTGGAGCATTTGTGAGATGACCTCGACTTCTGGGAGCTTCCAGTTTTAGTGATGCTGGCTAGATCTGATCGTTCCGGGCTCTATCCTGGATGTTTCCGGAGCCCGTCCTTGTCCCTGGGATGGTATCGTAGTTCGGCTCTGGATAGAGAGGTCTCCTGGTGGAAGCTCTCAGGTCCGGGCTCTATCCTGGATGTTTCCAGAGCCCGCCCTTGTTTCTGGGATGGTATCGTAGTTCGGCTATGGATTGAGAAGTCTCCTGGTGAAACTCTCGGGTATGGAACTAGGTCTGGGAGGTGGAAAATTTCCCTTTGGTCCTTAGCCAATTTTGGCTATTAACATATACCTATTTTAGGTCCCCATTTTCCTATCGTTTGTTTTCTTTTTTGAGCGTATTTTGTATAGAATGTGTTTGTTAAGCCCTCTGTAGGTACATATTCCCTACATTTTGGTTTTGAGCTTAGGAAACAGTTTGCGAGGCAAAATGGTGCAAAAAGAGTAAAAACTGTAAAAGTTATTGCAGAACGACCAACTAGAAGGGGTCATATCTTCCTCTTCTGATCAAACCAAGTTGATATCTTTATATATTCGGAGAGCTCCAGAAGTCTACTTTCCAGAACATTTCACAGATTGTGATTCTGAGTATTCTGCAGGAAGTTATACCCATTTCCATAACAGCGTGCGATGCTGAAATGCTGAAATGCTGTCAGGTCCATACGGCTACTTCAAACGGCGGCCAGGCCGCGAAACCAAACCATTGAAGGGCAATCTAGTCCTTTCACCCAACCTTCAGCCCTAACCTTCCTACACTATTTAAACACCTTTTTCTCTTCTCTCAACACAGACTTCTTCTTCCCCAAACTTCTTTTTCTTTATCTTCTTCAATTCAAAAAAGAGAGAAGCTTTCAAAGCTTCCATGGAGGTTTTCCTCCATGGAAGGCTTACCACTACCATTTCTACCCATCCTTCCCTACGTTTGAGAGTTGATTGCAAAGATTAGGAGTGGTCTTTGGACCAATCTCGTGCTAGGCAAAGGATGGAGCTCTTGGAGAGTTCTTCAAGGGTTGTATCTATTTACTCTTCTCTTGTATTTCATGTTTTCTCTTATGTGTAATCCCCCATTTGGGAATATTTATAATCCTACATTTTGGTTATTTATATATGATGATTTTATATTTATTTGGGTCTTGCTTCATTCTTGTTATTGTTGTTATGAATTAATCTCTTATTGTGAATTACATGTGTATGTATGATTTTAAATTAATATGTATTCAAGATTGGGATTAGGAGTAGATTAGTGTAATTTAGGAGTAGATTAATTAAACATCCCATGAATGTATGTATGTTGATGGATAATTAGAAATGCTATGTTAGGATCAATTTGAGTGTATGAGAATTAGTTGGGGTTATGCTTTTGGAAGGGCCTTTCTGGGTATGATCTTAATTAATAGCTCACAAGAGTGGAAATAACTTGTTTTATGCGTGGCTTGCTAGAATAGGTTTTGGTTCATTGTTTTTGTTATATATTGGTCTTTAGTTATTCCTCACATTAGGGGCTCTAGGTGAGTCACGATTAGAGATACAATAATTGGGAATTCGGCTATTTCTTGCGCTAGGGGCTCTAGGTAAGTTATGGTTGGAGGAACAATTACTCTTTCCACATTCATTAGACTTAACGTTGCCATTTTACATTACCATGTTAGTATTAGGGCTCAATATAGTATTGGTTTGTAGAATTGGTTCACTTATGTTGGTTGCGGTTTTGTGTTTGAGAGGATCTCAACACACTCTTCAACCGTTAGCTTTATGAATGGGTATAAATCTGATTGAGGTAAGAACGAACCCTTAACTTAAATTGGATGAACTTAATGTCTAACAACCCACTTGTGTGCACTTATGTATGGTGAACTTGTAAATCCATGTGTGACCACTTTCATGCATCTCTCCAATCCACCCTTTTATTATTTCTAACTTAATCACCATTCTCACCCCTCCACATTCTTTTGTCTTTGTTTGCATTATTTTCCTTTACATTTTCTACACACACACACAACACCACTTCACACACCACTCTCACCTCTCCACATTCTATTTACATGCTATTAACAGGGATTTTTGGCAAGTGACCAAAGGAGAATTTTCTAACTAGTATCAACCCGATGGACGCCAGTCCTAGCTTCCGGGTGACCAGCAAGGTCAATGCCACTACCTAGATGGATCCTATACTTGGTAAGGCTAGGACCTCGATTACCTATCTATCTAGATGGAGCACTAGTACCGCGAGCTAACGAAGGTACATACCTCACCCTACTGAATCTCCTGATATCAACTCAAGACTAGTACAATGGTAGATTGCACATCTAGCACCCCTCAAGTGCCTCGATATCAGTCAAGATACCCGGTACCCCGATGCCCGCCTTGGTACTACCTAGACTTCCACCTAGTACCTAGTATCTCGATGTATATATTCAGAGCCCCCCCTCCTAGGAAATGTATCTAGTCTACCAAGCAGTACGAAGATGATCGCGAAGATACAAGCGCCATTCCATCAAGAGACAGAACAAGCTCCATGTCGGTGACACCCTACTGGTATAGCAGCACTGCGTCCTACCGAAGAATTCAGAATCAGAGTTTCCCTCCAAGCTCCATGAAAAAGGAAAGTTGACTCTATCGCCAAAATAAAGCGCCATTAATGAGACTTGATTAGAATTCGGATTCGACAGTAATTAACGGTATCAAATCCCGCGCCATTAGCCCCACGCAATGCCTTTCAACGCCTAAAAAAGGACATTCGATAATCCTCATTAAAGGGACCGAATTTCGTGGGGATTCTTTGAAGAACTATATATACGGCATTGAAAGGTAGACAAGAAGAGGCTTTTTTCTGAATATTAAGATCGCCAAAGACAGAGAGAAATGTTTTCCAGTGGAATTCCCTTGTGAAATTCTCTGAAGCCCGTGAGAGTCAACTGACTATCTTTAGGAGAAAATATCCATTTGTCGACATATACGTTTTCTCCACCACTACCCTGTGTAAGAGAGTGAAAAACGAGAGAAGAGAGTATACTGTGTAACTTCGTTATAATATTCTCGAATAAAACAAGGTTATTTCATATCTCCTCGATCTTTCCTATATTTCTTCTTATTTACATTACGAGGAAGGATGGTGGTACCGAAGGTACCTATCCCGCTACTGGTTACCGGTAGTGGATGAGGGTGTCAACCGAGATTTCGTTCCCTGAGTGATTTTTCTATTAACACTTTTTGGCACCGTCTGTGGGAAACACCACACCCTCAAAAGAAAGCCAACATGCCTCGTTTTCTTGTCTTATCATCAAAATAAAGTTCCGATCCTCTCATAATCATCCTGACCCATCGGGACATCAGTCAAACGCTTTAACCCGAAAGGGTCAGAAGCCGAAGAGGGGAGGAAAGGGTCACAAACCCGCTTCGAAGCCGTCAGCTACCGCGCGGATTATCCCCCAGGTACCTACTACCCCAACAGCTGGAACTACCAATCTAGACCAACAGGTAGCGGCCTTTATAGAGAGCATTTGCCTCCGAATGGTCACCGAAGGTAGTACTAGTCAACCCGCGGTACCAGATCCCAGGGGAGATGCCAATCGGTAAGGTACCAGGGTACCTCTATTCGACAGGTTGGGACCACCACCTCCAGTACCAGTCCTTGATAGACTCGGGCCCATGCCCCCAGCTCCATCGGTCCATGACAGACTCGGGCCCATGCCTCTAGTTCTAGGGCATCCTACAGGTTATCAACCCCGTCGTGCGAGATCCGCCATCGACCTTCCACCTAGAGAGTGCCACCACCCGGCCCAACCAGTAGCCTATTCTAGACAGCTTCACCAGGAAACGACCAGGGGACGCCCTCGCTTAGTGGCGGGAGGTAGAAACAGGGGCACCGGAGAAGACCCTCCCTAGGGAGAGAATCAGGATGAAGCTTGTGCGACATCAGAGGGGCTTGATGACAGAGATTCTGAGGTGGAGTCTGGGAATGATGGCAATAAACGTCTCCGGGACCAGGTTGCCAGAATGGCGAAAGAAATCCAGGAGTTGAAGAAGGGCAAGCACCGGGAAAACCTGAAAGACCCCTTGGGAGAGATGAATGCTCCCTTCTCTAGGAGGATCAAGGAGGCAGAATTACCTCCCAAATTCAAGATGCCAACCGACAAAAATTCTGGGACTGAAGACCCCCTGAGCCACCTAGAAAGCTTTGTTCACCAGATGGAGGTTCAGAATGCTACTAGGGCCGTTATGTGTAGAATGTTCCCAACCACACTAACGGACTATGCCAAGACATGGTTTAGAAAGCTACCAGCGGGAAGCGTTGATTCATTCACAAAATTGACAACTGATTTCTGTGCCTAGTTTCAGGGCATAAAACCTCACCCTAAAGATCCTATTCACCTTCAATACATGATCCAGGAGCCGGGCGAATCGCTCAGAGCCTACATGGAGAGATTCCATAAAGAAGTGATCCAGATGAGAGTCTTCATGGGCAGACAGACTGTTCAGAAGGAATCTTTGGGCAGGCAGACTGTCCAGATCTTTCGCCAAGCATCCCCCGGAGACCTACCAGGAGGCCTACAATAGAGCTCTAGAGCAGGTCGAGATAGATGAACAGCTCCGAGTTAAGATGGAGCACGATGATATGAGAACTGCCAAGCGCCAAAAGAAGAAGGCTCCAAAGCCTGTACCCATTCAGAAAAATCAGAACAGGCCTCCCAACAAATCTACATATCGGTCGCCACCCTATCAACCTTCACGGAACTGGTACCCAGCTAGGCGGACTCCGACCAGAGCTTCACCTCCACCCAAGGAGGTAGCGGGGATAAATAAAGAGGAAATAGGGTACTCCCATTACACCCCCTTGAACGCATATCATGAGACTATTTACCTCGCCATCCGTGACAAAGGACTACTCAGAAAGCCGGGTCCAACAAAGGCACCAGTCGATCAACGGAACCACTACAAGTATTGTGACTTCCACAAGGATGTAGGTCATAATACCTCAGAATGCTATAGTCTGCGGAACCAGATTGAAGCCTTGGTTAGGGGAGGTTGCTTGGAGGAATTCCTCCAACAGATACGCGACAACATACGCACTGGAAAGGTGCAGGCCGATATTAAAGCATATGAAGAAGGAAGGAAAGCAAAAGGGAAGGATCTGATGGAGCAGATCAGCAATGTCTATACCATCAGTGGAGGTCCCACCTTGGCAGGAACCTCCAACAATGCTCGAAAGAACCATGCCAGGAAAGTTCCTAGAGTAGAAGCGGGCTAGAATGTCTTCAAGGTTACTAGAGGATCACATCGGTCTCCTCCTGCTGCACAAATCATCTTCACATAAGAGGACGTATTCAACACCGTCCAGCCTCATGATGATCCCATGGTCATCACTGTTCAAATAGCCAACAACTTGGTCCACCATGTTTTGATTGACACAGGTAGCAGTGTTGATATTCTCTTCAGGAGTGCTTTGGATCAATTGAATCTAAAGAGACCTAGTTACAACAGTTGTACCACCCCATTGTACGGATTCACGGGGGACTCATTGATTCCCACAGGGTCTATGATCCTACCAGTAATAGTGGGAACAGTGCCACTCCAGCAGAACCTAATGACAGACTTCGTTGTGGTAGACACCACGTCCGCCTACAACGCTATACTAGGAAGGCCCTACTTGTCTGCCCTCAAACAGGTCCTGTCAATATACCATAACGTCCTGAAATTCCCAGTAGGAGACAAAGTGGCCGAAATACGGGGGGATCAGCAGGCTGCTCGCAAGTGTTATGTAGTGTCAACCAACCCAGCAGCGTTGGGCAAGCAGTGTGTGCAAATAACCACTAATCAAGATCACCAATCTTCGGAGGAAGCTTTTGAAGATGAAATTAACTCGGTCAATGGGAAATCAATGTCAGACCTCCCCGATATAAAGATCAGGGAGGAGGAAGAGAAGGGATGGGCCAGTGGCCATTCCGTAGAGGAGTTAGAAGAGATACCTATCAAAGAGGCCGATCTTTCCAAGGTAGTCAGGATAGGTTCAACATTGGAGGTGAAAGTGAAGGAAGATCTGATAAAGCTCCTACGAGAATATAATGACATCTTTGCATAGAGCCATGAGGAGATGCCAGGGATACCTGTTGCTTTAGCAACTCACAGGTTAGCGGTAGATCCCACCTTCAAGCCTTTCAAGCAAAAGAGAAGGCATTTCAACCAGGCAAGAAATGCTGCAGTACAAGAAGAGGTAAACAAACTGCTAAAGGCAGAATTCATCAGGGAGTCTCGGTACCCCGAATGGATCACCAACGTAGTTATGGTGACCAAGACGAACGGGAAATGGCGCATGTGTGTTGATTATACAGACCTCAACCGCGCCTGTCCGAAAGACAGCTTTCCGCTACTAAAAATTGACCAACTAGTAGATTCAACTGCGGGTAACAAGCTCTTGAGTTTTATGGATGCCTTCTCAGGATACAACCAAATAATGATACACCCGGCTGACCAGGATAAAACCAGTTTCATAACCTGTTAGGGCTTGTACTGCTACAGGGTCATGCCCTTCGGGCTCAAAAACGCCGGGGCTACCTACCAGCGCCTGGTCAACCGATTATTCAAGAGACTGATAGGAAAGATGATGGAAGTATACATCGATGATATGATCATAAAGTCTCAGGTAGTTGATCATTACCATGACCATCTCTGTCAGACGTTCCAGATAATCAGAGAGAATCAGATGCGATTGAATCCTGATAAGTGCGCCTTCGGAGTTACAATCGGGAAATATCTCGGATTCATGGTCCATGAGAGAGGGATCAAAGATAATCCAGAGAATATCAAAGCCATCCTAGATCTCGAGTCCCCCACCTCACTTAGACAAGTGCAAGGTTTGACCGGACGAATTGTAGCCCTGAACCGTTTCATATTACGATCCACCAACAAGTATATCCCGTTCTTCAAGGCAATCAAACAAGGGAAGAACATGAAGTGGGACCAGGACAGCGAGTCGGCTTTCCAATCACTGAAGAAGTACCTCACTACCCCGCCCCTGCTAGCTATCCCAGTACCAGGAGAAGAACTGCAATTATACTTGGCAATATCTGAAACAGCGGTCAGTAGAGCATTGGTAAAGGAATGCTCTGATGGGGTCCAACGCCCTGTCTACTATGTGAGCCGCGCCCTAATCAAATCAGAAAATAACTACATCCTCCTGCAGAAGCTCGATTTCACTTTGGTGGTTGCTTCTAGGAAGCTCCGCCCTTATTTCCTTGCCCACACAATCGTGGTAGTCACTGATCAACCTCTGCGTCAATTTCTCTAAAGGCCGGACGTATCGGGGAGACTTTTGCTGTGGGCCCTTGAGCTCACTTAGTTCGACATCAAGTACAAAGCTAGAACAACTATCAAAGCCCAAGCTTTGGTAGATTTTATGGTAGAATTCATTGTAATTCCCGATCAAGATGCTATCCCGACCCTGAGTCAAGCTCTCCAGAAAGTGCAAGAGCCTGTAGATTGGCCCACCAATCAAGTCTAGATCTTATATATCGATGGGGCATCCAATCAAGCAGGAAGCGGGGGTGGGATCATTCTAACCGACCCTGAAAAGGTTGAGTACTATCACTTTTTCAGATTTGAATTCAATACCACCAACAACAAAGCTGAATATGAAGCCTTGTTAGCAGGAATGAAAACAACGGCTGAGCTAAGGGCTAGTTACCTCCTTGCCAAATGCGACTCGCAACTGGTAGTTAATCAAATAACCGGTCTATACCAGGCCAGAGAGGATAACATGGTAACCTACTTCGAGAAAGTTTGGGAACTGTTGCCCCGTTCCAAAGATTTCAGGATCGAGTAGGTACCTAGGCAGCAAAATCATCGAGCTGACGTCCTAGCCAAGATAGCTGCCTGCGGAGGACAAGCTTTGCTGAAAGGAGTACCACTCCAGATAATCACTACATCGAGCATAGCTGAAGGCAGGGAAGTAAACCCCGTGGCATGACTCCCATGCTAGATGGATCCCATCGTGGATTATCTTCAATCAAGAAAGCTCCCTGAAACCCCTGATCAAGCTCGTAAGATCAAGAGAACCTCTGTCCGATACTGCTTGATAGACGGGCACCTTTACCGTAGAGGTAGGTCACTCCCCTTGCTTAGGTGCCTGTATCCCAATGATGCGGACTAGGCACTGAGAGAAGTGCATTCAGGAGACTGTGGAAATCATGCCAGGGGAGAAGCCTGGCTTACCAGGTGCTACGCATGGGATATTTTTGGCCAACCTTGCACCACGATGCGAGGCAGTTCGTACAGTCCTGTGAACCATGTCAGAAAATGACCAACCTGCATCACCTACCTCCAGAACGATTATCTACCATCAGCTCGCCGTATCCGTTTACCTTCAAGGGGATAGACCTAATTGGGCCCTTACCAACCGTGTCAGGTCAGCAGAAGCATGCGATCGTGGCTATTGATTACTTCACCAGATGGGTGGAAGCAGAACCCCTCTCTAGAATTACTGAAGCAAATACAATAGAATTCATCAAGAAGAATGTGGTCTGCCGGTTCGGCACCCCGATGGTCATTATCACCGACCTGGGTAAGCAATTTGACAACGCCAGGTTCCGGGAATTCTACGAGAGTCTGGGGATTGAACTTCGCTTCGCATCTGTAGCACACCCTCAGACTAATGGCCTGGTAGAGGCCACAAATAAATTTATCAAGAAGCTCCTGAAGAAGAAACTTCAACAGAAAAAAGGGAGATGGGCTGATGAACTCCCGGACGTGCTATGGGCTTATCGCACCACCAAGAGAACTGCTACTGGAGAAACCCCCTACTCCCTATCTTTCGGGGTAGAAGTTGTCCTTCCTATTGCACATAAGCTCACTTCTTTCCTGGTTCAACATTTTGACCCCAATGAAAATGAAGACAAGCTGAGAGCCAACCTATACCTCCTGGAGGAAAAACAAGACAGGGTTGCAGAAAGGATAGCAGTTTACCAAGGCCGGATTGCTCGTTACTTCAACATGAGAGTAAAATCCTGGAGCTTCAAAGAAGGGGACTTGATTCTCAGGAAGGTTACTCAGAATACCCGGAATAGGTCAGACGGAGTACTATCACCCAATTGGGAAGGTCCCTACCTAATCAGAATGGTGAGCTAGGGTGGAGCATACAAGCTAGACGACATGAATGGACATCCAGTAGACCACACTTGGAATGCCAATCACCTCAAGAGGTTCTACCTATAAGTCATGCAACGGAAATCGGCCGGGTTTACCTTGAAATGAATATTAGGAGATGTTAGTGTTAACAAGTTTTTCTGGAAAGGGACTAAAGGAGAATTTTCCAAACAGAGATCTATCCAGAAAGATTCATCCAGATACTCCAAG
Source organism: Dipteronia sinensis (assembly GCA_033220585.1). Lineage (NCBI taxonomy): Eukaryota > Viridiplantae > Streptophyta > Magnoliopsida > Sapindales > Sapindaceae > Dipteronia > Dipteronia sinensis. The sequence continues at coordinate 17,838,996 of CM065643.1, read as the reverse complement.
AGATCTGCGAGATCGGTACCTTCATCTAGATGGAGTCGATATCCGACGAGGTTGGAACCTCGACTATCCATCTATCTAGATAGGATACCAGCTCTGAAAGCATGTATCTCGCCCTACTGAAGCTCTTGATACCAATTCAAGACCAGTACGATGATAGCTTGCATGCCCAGAACCCCGCAAGCATCTCGACGTTGATCAAGGTACCAAGGTACCAGGTACCTCGATACCTACCTCGGTACCACCTCGATGTCTGCCTTGGTGCTACCCTGATCCCCGCCTGGTACTTAGTATGCTTATCCAGAGCTCCTTCAAGGCAAGTATCCTACCCCCCCAGGCAATACGATAGGGTACACGAAGACACAAGCACCTTTCTAGCAGGAATGAGGTACCAACACTATCCTCCGTCAGAACTCAAAGTCAGAATTTCCCTCCAAGCTCCATGAAGAAGGAAAGTTGACTCCATCGCCAAAATAAAGCGCCATTAATGACCCAATGGTCGACCGAATCAGAATTTGAATTCACCATTGAATAACGGGATCTAATCCCGCGCCTTCAGTTCCATGCAAATGCCTGTCAACACTTAAAATAGGACTCTCTATAATCTTCATTAAGAGGACCGGATTTTGGGGAGATTCCGGAGAGTACTATATAGACGGTATTGAAGGGTAAAGGAATGAGACTTCTTCTAGTATTCTTGATCTCCAGAACAAGAGAGAGATCCCGGGAGATTCCCAGAAGCCAGTGAGAGTCCATTGACAATCACTGGAGTAAAAATATCCACTTATCGACACGAACATTTTCTCCATCTCCACCATGTGTAAAAGAGTGAAAAGAGTGAGAGATATGCATGTATTCATATTGTAAACCTATTGTAGTGTTTGACTGAATAAAACATTGTTCATTTTACATCTCCCGGTCCTTTTGTGTTCTTTCTCCATTCTTTGATCTATCGATCTCGATCATACAAAAAAGGACCCCGGTACCGAAGGTACCTACCCCGCTGCTGCTACCGATAGTGGGTGAGGGTGTTAACTGAGATTTTCACCCCGAGTGAATTTTTCCGTTAACAGTTAGTAATCATGAGTGCTTGTATTCCTTTTTCTTTGGCCATCAATAAAGAAGGTTTTTGTCTCCATTTGTTTTCGCCTACATTTGTCTACATCTATCTGCTTTATGTCGCCAATCGAATCCGCCATGAATGTCGCCATAAGACCAAGATAGATCCCTCCAGGATGATCGCCATATATCCAAGAGAGCCACATAGCACTCCTGATGCCCTGGACCAGATAGATCCCTCCAGGATGATCGCCATATATCCAAGAGAGCCACATAGCACTCTTGATGCCCTGGACCAGATAGATTCCTCCAGGAGGATCGCAATAAATCTGGGAGAGCCACATAGCACTCCTGATGCCCTGGACCGGATAGATCCCTCCAGGAGAATCGCCATAAATCCCGGAGAGCTACACAACACTCATGATGCCCTGGATCGGACTAATCCATCCAGGAGGATCTCCCCAAGACCAGGAAAGGCCACATGGCATTCCTGTTGCCCTGGCCGGGCACCACCCCCAGCTAGGAAGGATCCGATACGTAAGAGCATAGTTGCCCGACGAATCAGACCTTGGCCGGGTACCACCCCCCGCTAAGAAAGACCAGGTGCTTAAGTGGCCTTAGTTGCCTACCTGGATCTTACTGCCAGTATATATTCACCATTGTTTTCGCCAAAGTACCAAGATTCCTACAAACAGGAATGCGAGGTATCTAAATATAATCTCCTTATTTTCGCCAATGATCGCCTCAAGACCAGAAAGGACCATATGGCCTTCCTGCTGCCTTGGCTGGGAGCCACCCCCGCCAAGAAAGAGTCTGGTTAGTAAGGACGTAGTCGGGTGCCAGATAAAGGCCTTAGTCGGGTACTACCCCCTGCTAAGAAAGACCTGGTGCTAACATGGCCATAGCCGCCTACCAGGATCTCGTTGCCAACACATTCTCCATCATGTTCGCCACGGTACCAAGATTTCTAGAGCAGGAATACGAGGTAACGAGATTCACCAAATTTGTTCGCCAAGGCACCAAAGCTCCTTCAAACGGAAACGCGAGGTGCCCAATTTCGCCAGAATACTCACTTAGGGATCTAGGTTCCTTGAAACAGGAAGACTAGATACCAGGTTATTTACCAAGGCACCAAGATTCTTACAAACAGGAACATGAGGTGCCCAGACCCACCAGAATATCCACCTAGGGACCTAACTTCCTTGCATCAGGAAAGCTAGGTACCCGATTATTCGATAAGGTACTAAAATCCTTGCAAAGCATAAATGCAGGGTACCCAGACTCGCCAGATTACTCGCCATATTACCGAGGTTCCTAGAATGGGAATGCAAGGTACCTAGATTGCGAGATTGTACACCAATACGCTCACCATCATCAAAGAACCAAGATTCCTGGAACAGGAGTATAAGGTGCCTAGTTCTTACAAATTTTTTCCACCAAAGTTCAAAGATCCCCAGAAAGTATAAGGATCTCTAGTACCCAGATTACCTTCGGCTAAATTTTTGCAAGGTTATCAAAGGGCCCCTGAGATTCTTTGACAAGGTACCATGGTACCAGTCACCCGTTGTTTTTCTATACACCTTTTCTTATCGGGTTCCTTGCACTACCAAGTACTGATTAAGTTAGGTTTATGCTGGGGACTAATGCTCAAATTTATGCTACAATCAGAAAATGTGGGACAGAATTCAGTCAACAGATATGAATGGAAATGGATTTCTCCTTTCATTGATCAAATCAGAACCCAATAGAGGATGGACTGCCTAATCTACACCTAAGTATCAGGAATCATCCGAGGACAAGCATCTATGAAATCGAAATTACATTGGGGATCTTACTTCAGATTAAAGCAAGGTTCAACCTAGGGTGTAATAAACCACACAAGCATGAAGTCAAGAAAAATAAAAAATTCTCATTTCTAAAACTGGGGAGCCCATCCCCCGATCACGGGCTACAAGAAGATAAAATTATCTAGATACTATTCCAAAAGCAGCCTTAGTGAGCTCCTCCTTGGACTTCTTTAGCTAGGCATTAGCACCTCTAACTTGCTCCAAGAGGGAGCCGATCTGTTGGCTCATGGCCACGTTGAACTTAAAAGCCTGACAAAAACAAAGCACTAGTCAGGATATTTTCAACCTTTTACCTAGACAGAAGACTAAGGTAAGATAGTTTACCTCAGCCAGAAGGGCAGATCCCCTCCTAAATAGAAGCTCAGTGGGCATGGCGGCCATGGTGTCTAGAATCCCACCTGGGCAGGAAGCGACAAAGGGAGCCAAGACTTTGTCCTAAAAACTGTCCTTCGACCTCGATCGCGCCTTATCCCGAGGTACCACCGGCCTCGCTATAGCAGGGTCAGAACTCTTCTCGACCAGTTTATATTGACCAGTTGCCACGACGGGAGAAGCAGAAGGAGTTGAGGCACCAGCATCAGCAGCACCGGCAACATTGACTTGTCCGATGGGTGACGTATCCTGTACCCGACCAGAAGTACCTCGATACCTCCCCACTCTAGCTGTAAAAGCCTCCAGCGACCTAACTGAGGTAGGAAAAAAGGGGAGCCTGCGATCCATATATCCCGACCAGGGTCCTATCAGAGTCAGCAGATATGCCTACCCCTGTATCGAAATCAGTACTAGCAGGAAGCCCGATGGGGGAGGCTGGGGGTGAATCAATGGGACCATCAGTTGGGTTAATTTCTACCTCAGGAACCGATGGAGACACTATTGAAACTAAGGATAGCTAGAGTCAATATCCATATAATCAACCAAGCAAGACAATAAAAGCAAAGTCAGGAACGTTTCTACCTAGATATGCATTGGAGATTCGGAGGTAGTATTCCACCCTTCCTACTTCAAAGGCATCCACAGCGGGATACCTCAGATTTGTATAATTTCGGGCCATGATGGCCTTCAAGATTTTAACTGACTCAGCAGGGAGTTTGCTCTTCTCCAACACGGGCTTCCCACTGAAACAAGTAGGAACCTTGAACTCAGTTCCTCCGATGTGGACTGAATTCCTCCATTCACCTCTGATGATGACCCACTCCTCCTTCAAGAAGGTGTCTTTCTTCGTGGCCCCTGGCACAACAAATTGCAGGTTATTCTTGGCACGAGCATAAAATTTTCCCTTTGAACCTGAGGCATTGGCAGCGATCTGGAACACGAATCCGAGCTCGTCTTATCCCAGTTCCCCTTCGATTTTATCTCTATCACACGGCTCTCTCCATAGTACCAGGAACCGCACCAGGTGCCTCCAAAACCTTGGCATCAGCTGGAGAAGGGCAAGCTGTAGAGCATACAGTGCCCTACGCAAGGTAGGGTGGAGAGGTAGCTTGACCCCACTATCAAAAGCCGCAGTCTGAATTGGAAGCTCGCCGGGATTAGGGATGTATACATCATACCCCTTATGAGTTATGGCAATCGTGATATCTTTAGGAATCTTGAAATCCCTCTGCAAACGCGTGATGGCTTCCTGAAAATACACAAAGTGTGTCTAATACAACCTAGAGGGGGGGGTGAATAGGTTTTAGTTGATTTATTACCAACTTTTCGACTTAATCAATTTTAATAATCCTACTCTATATTAGCAATCAACCAATCCAACATAAATATGCGGAAAACAATAAAAACACAAGGATTGATTTACGTGAGAAACCCTCCAACTGGGCAAAACTCACGGGCTATCCTTCTAGCCACATACGGTCCTCAAATCCACTATTTGAACGAAAGTTTACAACCTAGGTTGACCTCAAGTCACACCTAGTTGGTCACTAACCCTTTCACTCTACCCAACGGGCCTTTAATAGTGATTCTTGACCATAAGCTTGTGCACTAACTCACTTAGTCACAAAGCTTAACAATCAATGAAGAGGTTAAACAACCTATGTGAATATGTAAAAGATATTCAAACATGCAATTAATGCTAGGCAACAATAAATGCTTATCTAAGGATTTAAAGATGTCAATAAATGCAAATCCTAGATATCAATATCTAAATGCAAATGCATGAAGATTTAGCTAGAAGGGTAAAATAGTCCTAAATGCTAGCTATTAATGAACAAGGCTCTCAACCAACAAACAACAACTCAATCATGTTATAAATGCCAATTAACATAAAGATATGCAATAAAATCACATAAAAGAGCTAACCCTAGGCAAACAAGAACATAAATAAATACAAAGAGATTTAGGGCATGTTCAAGTTACCTAGTCAATGAAAGCAAGAAGAATCCATGATGAGATAATGCTTGAAGAGGTTAGATGCACATGGATTTGTGTTTCGTTGAGTAAAGATGAGTTCTTGGGAGTTTCTCTCACTAAGGGAAGCTTGGCCTTTTAAAAATGGCTTCTTGAACTCATAAAAATGAGCAAGGAAGAAGATAGAGTATATATAAGGGAGCCCTAGTTAAAATAGCGTCGTTTTGAACTTAGGGTACAAAATCCCGTCAATACCGCTAGATGGACCGCGTCGCAGGCAAGTGTTCAGACCGCGGTACACACAGTAGTGCACCGTCTGGATAACAAAGCGGTGCAGGGCGCTGTGCATGCAGGTGCACAGGCCGCGGTATGGGTAACAGAGGCCTACTGGACAACACCGCGACCTGGGTCGCATTGCGTACAAGTGTACAGGAAGCGGTACAGGAAGCATGACCCTGCTGAGGTATACCGCTCTGTATGCCGCGGTACAAGCATGTCTTGCCAAGCGGTCTAGGCCGCGCTAAGAGAAGAAATTCTCTTTTCTGGGCAAACTCAACACACACTAAGAGATGTGCAAAATGTGCAAGTGTGGAGTGTGAAAAGAGGCATACAATACATCATTCAATAACATGAAGATAAGAACAATAATGCATGCAAGTGAGTGTGTGCAACTAGATCTCTTCAAAGAAAGTTAAACTAGTGAGATACCTTTGAAGTGCTCTTTGAGAGAGATGATGTCCTTGAAGCTTGATCACACTCAAGAGGCCTAAAATACCCTTACAAAGAATAATCCCCAATGTGGTTTGTCAACGAAATAAGCCAATCAAAATATGAGGAACTTACACTTCCGAAGTAATGATTGAATCAGGGATGCATTTGTATTCGTAAGGGAGAGCGAGCATCCTTCCCATGGAGTCTCTGACCTCGCCACCCCTCTCAACCCCAGCAGCTCATGTTTCTCCACTCAATTCCCGGTCGACATCAACCGGAGCCTCGGGATTATTTGAAAAGCCCGTCCCGATTGCCACATTCTGATTGGAACGCCGGTGTTGAAAGGGAACATCGTCCCCGCTATCACTGTGAATGAGCCCTTTTTTCTAGGGGCGAGACTCCCACTAGCCACCGCTTTGCCGTCGAACAGCTGTTCAATGCTGTCGCCATCAGGTGAAGAAATGATAACAAGCTCATAGTTCGATTTCTAGAAGAAGAAAATTAAATGGGTGAAGACGAGGAAAAAGCTGAGATGTTTTTGTCTTGCTACGCGTGTAAATTGGGAAGGCTAATGAAAGAAGAAGTAAGTCCACAATGAAGGAGCAAGGTTTACTTATATAGAGTTAGATGCTTGTAACGGGCAGAGAGGGTAATTAATGTCGCGGGATAATCGGCGACATGAAGGGAACGGTTTTGGGAAACGTGGGCCAACAAAAATTTTGTTTTTCCTTTTTTGAACTTGGCCTACCCTGGTCAGCCACGTGGAAGACTCAGTGAAATCAGCGTGCAAAAGGAAGATTCCTTTCTACGAGAAGGTTACGAAAAATTCTTCGAATATTAACTACCCTGACTCCAACCAACCCCAACCTGATACCGGTGTTCAAGTCAGGGGGGACTTCTGTTAACAGGGATTTTTGGTAAGGGACCAAAGGAGAATTTTCCAACTAGTATCAACCCGATGGATGCCAGTCCTAGCTTCCGGGTGACCAGCAAGGTCAATGCCACTACCTAGATGGATCCGATACTGTTGGGGTTTTTGCCCTAAAGCTTGTAATATATAAATGTAATTTGAACATAAATAAAAGAAGTAGTATATTCATTCATTTTGTGTCATACTTTATATAACATGTGCACTTAACATCCAAAATTGCCGGATGTAATTTCGAACTGAGTATATGAGTGTCATATATAGATGGATTCAGTTTGAAACGAGCAATCTAAAGAGTCCGTAGATAGCAAATAAAGCTAGGTACTTTATTTGTGGTTAATCTATAGCTGCGGTCCATTTCGTAGTGTACGGTGATCCTATCCTGGATCATTCATATGTAGATATGAGAATGGAGGCACCTTGTATGATTTGATCATATAGGACTGGGACATGATCTATATGAATCTCTCACTAAGATCCGTTTAACGATGAGATTCATATATATCAACTAATGATGGCTATATGTGGGTGATCTTAATCCTGAGTGTCTTATCGACTCCTTCAGGTTAGATCGTGGTCTTTGATATACCATGGGTGAGGTCGGAGTTGCATTCCCGATCAATATACTTTGTATGTTGAGATCGCGGTTTGGCTTGTGGCTGGGAAGGTTTGTACACAATAGTGGAATCCACTCCTTCTTGTGAGAAGTAGATGGTAGTTCCCTTAAGGGTTGATTCGGGGCTTGAACAATATGAGCGCTATCCTAATTCCGTAAGGAATGTAGGATTTATTGTTCATTAGAGAATCAATGGTACTTAATGGAAAGATATGATTAGAGGGGTATAACGGACATTATGACCCAGCTCTAATTATGAACTACTTGTGGAGGATTATACCATATGTAATAGCTATATCGATGGACACCGAGAGTTATTGGTTTGTGTAAAAACGACTACAGTTGAGAGAGTGCAGCTTCAGGTTTTTAGTGGAATAACACCGAAGTTAATAATCATGAAATATTAATTAAAGAGTTTAATTAATAATTTCTAAGGATTATTGGAGCTCAAAATACTGTGGGTCCATTAGGTCCCCTTGCTAGCCCGATCGATTTAGGTAACAAGGGTCACGGTTAATTAATTGGATTGTCCAATTAATTGTGTTACGAAAGTGACACGTATTTATTCGGGAATTAATTGAATAATGAGATTATTTAATTAATGAATAATGGTGATTAAATAAATTAAATAATAAGATTATTTAATTATGTTGTTAATCACTAAATGGAGGGTGTTAGTTGATATTTGATTTTGAATAAAATAAGATAATATGATTATTTTATTTTATTAAATTAAATATTTGAAATTGAATTTGAAATGTTTGAATTCAAAAATAAATATTTAATTTAAAAAGATATGAGATATTTTTTAAAGTTTTTAAAAATCAAATTTTCGGTTTGTTTTTAATAGATATATATGAGATATATATTTTGCAATCAAAACAATATAACCGAATGAGACAAAAAATAGAAAAGTAATGTGATTACTTGAGAGAAGAAAAAAGTGGTCGTGCACAGCAAAATTGAAAAGCAAACAAAAAGAAAGAAAAAAGTTAGTGTGTGGTGAGACCACAAGTGCTACACTTCTATTTTTTGTTTTTGCATGTGTATTCTTCTCTTCTTCCTCCATACAGGTCCTGAATATCGTGACGCGCCCATACGCTGTTATCAGTTCCGGGAGATAGCGAGGAAGATCACGTGGTTCAAATCAGGAGCAGTTCGTATCAAAGTGAAGGAGCCTCCTACGTAGGTATGAATCTTCACTTTATTATTTCATTTGATTATTACTGTACAAATGGGTTAGTTTAATGATTGCATAAAAATTTTTAAAACCTTCCGCTGCGCAATCTGTAACCCTAGGTTCCAACAATTGGTATCAGAGCCAATTTTTGTATAATATAATCGAATTCGATTACTCCTGATATGTATGAATGTGTAGGCACATATTTTTTTTGATCAGTGTATGATGTTTTTTAATTAAATTGTTTAATTTAAAAAACATGGTTGATCGTAATTTTTTATGGTGTTGTGGATTTAGAGTGTTTCTGGGTTGTATAATGTTGTTATAATTTTTATTTTATTTTACTGTTTTATTATTAAAAAAAATGTAATTGCAAGCAAGACCTGGTAGCTCACGAACTGCGCGCGTAGACCTGTGCATGTCTTCCACCAGCGCACAACCCACCAGCACACGTAGCGCCTACCAGCGCCTATCAGCACGCGAGCATGCTACCAGCGCTTCGTCCAGCGATGCCTCAGCGCGCACACTACCAGCGATGCTACCAGCGCACATGACCTGAAGAGATTGGAAGTCTTGGAAATTACAAGAAGACCAAGGGATGCCTTGGGAATATTTTTTGTAATTAGATTCCAATTTTTAGGTTAAATAATCCACAACACTCGGTCAACTCATGTATGTTTTAATTATTTGATGATTAAGCATTGCCATGCATATACATGTCATTTAAATTAGTTGTGCCTACACACATATATATATATATATATATATATATGTTGATATATCATACATGCATTATAGCCATCTATATTATGTGTTTAATTTTTTTTTAATTTGATTAAAATGGGTTATTCACATAATTGGCTATTTTTAATGGGATTAGTTTTTAGGAGTAAAAAACTTGGTAAATCTCATTAATTACTAATCTTTTTATTAAAGAGTTTAAATACTTAGATTAGTGGGGTCCTTAATATATATATTAGGATTAATTTGATTAAGCTCCTAATAATAATTGGACCTATTAATGTGTTTAGTTTTAATAGTTAAAACTTGGTAAATACACATTTAATAATAATTCTAGTCTTAGTAAACCGTTTACATAGATTTGAATTATCACTAATGAACTAGATTTTTTAAGTGTTAAAATCAATTTAGTTTATTAATTATTGGAATAGGATTCTAATAATTTGTGATTAATGCACTGACGCTTAGATTAAAATTAGCCGTTTAATCTAGTTTAATCTAGGTGCATTAATATTAATAGAAAACCCTTAACATAAAATAGTGAGTGGGAGAGGGATATATGACATTATATCCCGCTGTCTCCATCATTAGTTCAACACCGTGAGATTCGAGTGGGGCCTCATGACGGCTTTGTTTTCGTCCTCCCTAGGGAGGGTTTCCATAAGAATCAATACCAACGTTGACTTCCTAACAGATAGGATTTCGAAGGGGATTTCGAGATTGACCGACCCTAAGGCTGCAATTCTCGAGTTAAGCTCTTGAGATCTGAAATGATGGGTTACACTCACAAGGTTTTAATTAAATTGGTTAATTAATTTAATTAAAACCTGACCTAATAAACGATGGTTGAATGATATTGGCATAAGAGTTATTCCGGTATATCCTTTGACTGAGAAGGTCTCGATCTAACATGAAAGAATTTGACCGACCCTAAGGCGGCACTTGCTTGTGGTATGTTGGATTGTCGTGGCATAGAAACATTGTTTTTAGGGTTGTTCTTGTTCATTAAACATTTTCATGCATCATGTTTAATTTTATGCCGAACATTAGCACATGTTTAGAATGTATGACTGAATGAATCTTTAATTTATGTTTTTTCAGCCATGTCATCTGCACTATTACAAATACTTGCAAACGATAAATTAACTTGTGATAACTACACAAAACGGAATCTTAACATTAATGCAATACTGGTCACCAAAGACCTCAACTTTGTGCTTACGGAGGAATGTCCTCCGGTGCCTACTGCCAATGCCACACGAACTGTTCGTGAGGCATACCAGCGATGGGTCTCATCTGATGAGAAGGCTCGAACATATCTGTTAGCTTCTATGACAGACGTGCTTGTCACAAAGCACGAAGCAATGACTACAGCATTCGAAATTATGGAGTCATTGCAAGCTATGTTCGGGCAGCCCTCCGAGCAAAAGCGACACGAAGCTGTTCGTTCCGCTCTGCTCGCTTGCATGAAGGAAGGAACATCAGTTCGGGAACATGTCCTGAGCATGATGTCCTACTTCAACACGGCATAAGTCAATGGCGGGGCCATTGACGAACCCAGTCAAGTGAGCATCATACTGACGACTCTTCCGAAGAGTTTCGATCAGTTTAAGAACAACTACGGGATGAACAAGTTAAGGTTTAGTCTCACACAGTTGCTCAATGAGCTCGCTACTTTTGAGTCCATGACCAAGGACTGCAAAAGTAAGACCGGTGAGGCAAATGTTGCCGAACCATCTTCCTCCAATAATAACAAGAGGAAGAGGTCTGCTGGGAAGGCGAAGGGTAAGCCCAAACCGAAGAAAGCCTAAAGCAAAAAAGAAAGGTGCCTCCATCGACAAGAGCAAAGGAAAATGTTTCCATTATGACAAGGTCGGACACTGGAAGAGGAATTTTCCTCAGTATCTGGAGGAGGTAGCCAAGAAGAAGAAAGCGAAAGGTAAATATGATTTACTTGTTCTTGAGTCAAGTTTAGTTGAAGATGATTCTTCACCCTGGATAGTTTATTCAGGGGCCACTAACCATGTTTGTTCTTCTTTGCAGTGGACTGATTCTTGGACACAGCTTGAGGTGGGAGCCTTCTCGATGTGAGTGGGGTCAGGGGATGTCGTGTCGGCACGAGTAGTGGGCGTAATTAGATTGCGTTTTTGTAATAATAATTTTATTTTGTTGGACAATGTATTTTTTATTCCTGGATTTACACGGAATTTAATTTCCGTTTCTAAGTTGTTAGAACAATTATATTCTGTTTCTTTTGATAATAAATCAGTTATTATTGCAAAGAATGGTCTGAATATTTGTTCAGGAATTAATGAAAACAATTTGATGTGTTAAGACCGTTAATGCATACAACACTGCTCAACACCGAAATGTTTAAAGTTGAAAAACCAAAAACTAAACGACATAAGATTTCTCTAGAAAACGAAACGTATCTCTGGCATCTAAGGCTTGGACATATTAACCTTGACCGGATAAACAGACTAGTAAAAAGCGGATCTTTAAATGAGTTAAAGGTTGGCACCTTACCTGTCTGTGAATCTTGTTTGGAAGGTAAGATGACTAAGAGACCTTTTACTGGAAAAGGGCTTAGAGCTAAACAACCACTAGAGCTTATAAATTCAGACGTCTGTGGACCAATGAATGTTAAAGCAAGGGGTGGTTATGAGTATTATGTCACCTTTATAGATGACTACTCGAGATACGGATATGTCTACCTAATGCAACGGAAGTCGGAAACATTTGAAAAGTTCAAAGAATTTCGAGCTGAAGTTGAGAACCAGTTAGGAAAGACTATCAAGTCTCTACGATCAGATCGCGGAGGTGAGTACCTTGACCAAGAGTTTGAAGACTTTATGGTCGAGTATGGGATAGTGTCCCAACTCACAGCTCTTGGTACACCTCAGCAGAATGGTGTCGCGGAGAGGAGAAATAGAACCCTAATGGAAATGGTGAGATCTATGATTTGTTTCTCATCATTACCAAATTTCTTTTAGGGTTATGCGTTACAAACAGCGGCATACATTTTGAATGTAGTGCCATCCAAATCTATTCCTGAAACTCCCCTAGAGCTGTGGAATGGTCGTAAAGCTAGTTAACGATAGCTTCGCATATGGGGGTGTCCAGCACACGTGCTGAAGAACATAACTGGAAAGCTAGATCCCAAGTCTGTGGTCTGCTTGTTTGTAGGATACTCCAAGGAGACCAGAGGTGGATACTTCTATAGTCCTGAAGACAACAAAGTATTTGTATCGACAAATGCAACGTTTCTTGAGGATAACTATATAAGTGATCATAAACCTCGTTCTAAAATTGTATTAAATGAGTTGGAGCCTGGTGAGACCAGTACTCAGTCAACTAGAGTTGTTAATCCATTAACATCTGAAAGTCAGATAATTCCTAGTCAGGATACACTACCACCTAGACGTAGTGAGAAGGTTGTGAGACAGCCTGAACTCTATTTGGGTGTAAGTGAGGGACAAGATCTTGTCTCTACTGATAGTGTGGATGATCCATTGACATTTAAGAATTCAATGGAAGATCCTGATAAAGAGGAATGGCTAAAAGCCATGAATCTCGAGATGGAGTCTATGTACTCTAACTCAGTCTGGGAACTTGTAGACTTACCGAATGGGGTAAAACCCATAGGATGTAAGTGGATCTACAAAAGGAAGAGAGGAGTAGACGGGAAGGTAGAGACCTTCAAGGCAAGGCTAGTGGCCAAGGGTTGTACCCAAAAAGAGGGGGTCGATTATGAAGAGACCTTCTCGCCAGTAGCCATGTTTAAGTCTATTCAGATTCTCTTATCCATTGCTGCCTATTTAGATTATGAAATTTGGCAAATGGACGTCAAGACTGCATTCTTGAATGGCAATCTTGATGAAAGCATATACATGATGCAACCAGAGGGATTTGTGTTTCCAGATCAAGAGCAAAAAGTTTGCAAGTTGCAAAGGTCCATTTATGGACTTAAGCAAGCATCTAGATCTTGGAACATAAGGTTTGATGATGTGATCAAAACCTATGGCTTCGAGCAAAACGTTGATGAGCCTTGTGTCTACAAGCGCATCATTGACAAGAAAGTAGTTTTCTTGGTCTTATATGTAGATGACATCCTACTCATTGGGAATGATGTAGGAGTGTTGTCTGATGTAAAGGGCTGGCTGGCTAGCCAATTCCAAATGAAAGATTTGGGAGAGGCGAGTTATGTTCTAGGGATCCAACTTATAAGGGATCGTAAGAACGAACTCATAGCATTGTCTCGGGCATCATATATCGACAAGATTCTTATGCGATTTTCGATGCAGAACTCTAAGAAAGGTAATTTACCTTCTAGACATGGGGTTCACTTGTCTAAGGAACAGTGTCCTAAGACACCTCAAGAAGTTGAGGATATGAGACGTGTGCCATATGCATCAGCAGTAGGTAGTCTCATGTATGCTATGTTATGCACGAGACCGGACATCTGCTATGCAGTGGGAGTAGTCAGCAGGTACCAGTCCAACCCAGGATTAGATCATTGGGTTGCTGTCAAGACTATTCTCAAGTATCTTCGGATAACGAGAAACTATATGCTAGTGTATTCCGGACAGGATTTGATCCCGTTAGGATACACAGATTCTGATTTTAGTCAGACATGGATTCTAGAAAATCCACGTCTGGATCAGTATTTACCCTAGGTGGTGGAGCGATTGTGTGGAGAAGTATAAAGCAATCTTGCATTGCTGACTCCACCATGGAAGCCGAATATGTAGCCGCTTGTGAAGCTGCTAAAGAGGCTGTTTGGCTCCGTAAGTTCTTGAGTGATCTGGAAGTTGTTCCAGATCTTGATAAGCCCATCACACTTTATTGTGATAACAGTGGTGCTGTGGCTAATTCCAAAGAATTAAGAAGCCACAAGAGAGGGAAGCATATAGAGAGAAAGTATCATCTCATTAGAGAGATAGTGCAGAGAGGAGATGTGATCGTCACCAAGATAGCCTCACAAAACAATCATGCTGATCCATTTACGAAGACCTTACCGGCTAAAGTGTTTGAAGGTCACCTAGAAGGTCTAGGGTTACGAGACATGACTCACATGCTTTAGTGCAAGTGGGAGATTGTTGGGGTTTTTGCCCTAAAGCTTGTAATATGTAAATGTAATTTGAACATAAATAAAAGAAGTAGTATATTCATTCATTTTGTGTCATACTTTATATAACATGTGCACTTAACATCCAAAATTGCCGGATGTAATTTCGAACTGAGTATATGAGTGTTATATATAGATGGATTCAGTTTGAAACGATCAATCTAAAGAGTTCATAGATAGCAAAGAAAGCTGGGTACTTTATTTGTGGTTAATCTACAACTGTGGTCCATTTCGTAGTGTACGGTGATCCTATCCTAGATCATTCATATGTAGATATGAGAATGGAGGCACCTTGTATGATGTGATCATATAGGACTGGGCCATGATCTATATGAATCTCTCACTAAGATCCGTTTAACGATGAGATTCATATATATCAACTAATTATGGCTATATGTGGGTGATCTTAATCCTGAGTGTCTTATCGACTCCTTCAGGTTAGATCGTGGTCTTTGATATACCATGGGTGAGGTCGGAGTTGCATTCCCGATCAATATACTCCGTATGTTGAGATCGCAGTTTGGCTTGTGGCTGGGAAGGTTTGTACACAATAGTGGAATCCACTCCTTCTTGTGAGAAGTAGATGGTAGTTCCCTTAAGGGTTGATTCGGGGCTTGAACAATATGAGCGCTCTCCTAATTCCGTAAGGAATGTAGGATTTATTGTTCATTAGAGAATCAATGGTACTTAATGGAAAGATATGATTAGAGGGGTATAACGGACATTATGACCCAGCTCTAATTATGAACTACTTGTGGAGGATTATACCATATGTAATAGCTATATCGATGGACACCGAGAGTTATTGGTTTGTGTAAAAACATCTACAGTTGAGAGAGTGCAGCTTCGGGTTTTTAGTGGAATAACACCGAAGTTAATAATCATGAAATATTAATTAAAGAGTTTAATTAATAATTTCTAAGGATTATTGGAGCTCAAAATAATGTGGGTCCATTAGGTCCCCTTGCTAGCCCGATCGATTTAGGTAACAAGGGTCACGGTTAATTAATTGGATTGTCCAATTAATTGTGTTACGAAAGTGATATGTATTTATTCGGAAATTAATTGAATAATGAGATTATTTAATTAATGAATAATGGTGATTAAATAAATTAAATAATAAGATTATTTAATTATGTTGTTAATCACTAAATGGAGGGTGTTAGTTGATATTTGATTTTGAATAAAATAAGATAATATGATTATTTTATTTTATTAAATTAAATATTTGAAATTGAATTTGAAATGTTTGAATTCAAAAATAAATATTTAATTTAAAAAGATATGAGATATTTTTTAAAGTTTTTAAAAATCAAATTTTTGGTTTGTTTTTAATAGATATATATGAGATATATATTTTGCAATCAAAACAATATAACCGAATGAGACAAAAAATAGAAAAGTAATGTGATTACTTGAGAGAAGAAAAAAGTGGTCGTGCACAGCAAAATTGAAAAGCAAACAAAAAGAAAGAAAAAAGTTAGTGTGTGGTGAGACCACAAGTGCTACACTTCTATTTTTTGTTTTTGCATGTGTATTCTTCTCTTCTTCCTCCATACAGGTCCTGAATATCGTGACGCGCCCATACGCTGTTATCAGTTCCGGGAGATAGCGAGGAAGATCACGTGGTTCAAATCAGGAGCAGTTCGTATCAAAGTGAAGGAGCCTCCTACGTAGGTATGAATCTTCACTTTATTATTTCATTTGATTATTACTGTACAAATGGGTTAGTTTAATGATTGCATAAAAATTTTTAAAACCTTCCGCTGCGCAATCTGTAACCCTAGGTTCCAACAGATACTTGGTAAGGCCAGAACCTCGATTACCTATCTATCTAGATGGAGCACTAGTACCGCGAGCTAATGAAGGTACATACCTCGCCCTACTGAATCTCCTGATATCAACTCAAGACTAGTACAATGGTAGATCGCACATCTAACACCCCTCAAGTGCCTCGATATCAGTCAAGATACCCGGTACCTCGATGCCCGCCTTGGTACTACCTAGACTTCCACCTGGTACCTAGTATCTCGATGTATAAATTCATAGCCCCCCCCCCCCCCCCCCCCCCCCCCCCCCCCCACCCCCCCCCCCCCCCCCCCCCCCAATAGGAAAAGTATCTAGTCTACCAAGCAATACGAAGATACAAGCACCATTCCATCAAGAGACAGAACAAGCTCCCTGCCGGTGACACCCTACTGGTATACCAGTACTGCATCCTACCAAAGAATTCAGAATCAGAGTTTCCCTCCAAGCTCCATGAAAAAGGAAAGTTGACTCCATCGCCAAAATAAAGCGCCATTAATGAGACTTGATTAGAATTCGGATTTGACAGTAATTAACGGGATCAAATCCCGCGCCTTTAGCCCCACGTAATGCCTTTCAACGCCTAAAAAAGGACACTCGATAATCCTCATTAAAGGGACCGGATTTCGTGGGGATTCTTTGAAGAACTATATATACGGCATTGAAAGGTAGACAATAAGAGGCTTTTTCTGAATATTAAGATCGCCAAAGAGAGACAGAGACAGAGTTGTTTTCTGGTGGAATTCCCTTGTGAAATTCTCCGAAGCCCGTGAGAGTCCACTGACTATCATTGGGAGAAAATATCCACTTGTTAACATATACGTTTTCTCTACCACTACCCTGTGTAAAAGAGTGAAAAACGAGAGAAGATAGTATAACTTCATTATAATATTCTTGAATAAAACAGTGTTATTTCATATCTCCTCGATCTTTCCTATATTGCTTCTTATTTACATTACGAGGAAGGATCGTGGTACTGAAGGTACCTATCCCGCTACTGGCTACCGGTAGTGGATGAGGGTGTCAACCGAGATTTCGCTCCCTGAGTGATTTTTCTGTTAACACATGTTTTCCCTAAACTCTAAAACTTGAAACGGTTAACAAACACATCCCTACGGAACGATACCCTTGCTTACACGTTGTACTAGTTTTATTTCTATGTATGTCTTTTGACTCGTGCCTTATTAGCAAGGTTGATTTTATAAATTCTTGACGATGTTTTCAACGACACGCAAAAAATCACTCGCCAAATGGCACCGCTGCCGGGGATGTGTATTCGTTGATTGTTTCTTGTTTTAGCTTAGGTTCTGTAAATGTTAGATTTAATTGTTTTGCGGATATATATGTATGCGGTTAGACTTTTCTTTTTCTTATTTTCTTTTATTTATGGCATATGCATTTGATTGTTTTTGAGTTGTGCTTGTGCTAGGAAAAGAACAATTTCCTGTTTTTTGGATCGCACAACTCATGAGAACAAAGTGTGCGCTTATCGTACCGCAACAATTCCATCAAGTGAAACGCTAGCGCCACAATGGACATGTTGGTCGCCGACACATGAGGTAAATCCTCTATTTAATTTGAGTGCTTGTGGATTAGTTGTCGACTTGGGCGGAAACTGCCCATGCGCTTAAGGATAGGAATGTTATGTTTGTTGTGTTTGTGAATTTTATTTTTGTTTAGATCTAAGAGTGGAATTGTGTTGTGCTTAGATCTTAGGTCTTTAGTATTTGTGATGTTGTGTTCTTATCTCTGAATCTTGCTAAGCATTGTCCATATTTTATGAGTTGAGCAACATTGAGGACAATGTTGAGTTTAGGTTTGGGGGTGTGGACACTCCCATTGTTTATATGTGTTTTGTTACGTTTAGAAAATTTTCAAATCTCTGCAAATCGGTCTTTTTTGAAATTTTGTAATAGTTCTAGTTTTATTGAGTTGTTTTTCTTCGTGTGCCGGTTGAGACATATCATGTATGCTTTTAGCTCCGTGCATCACTTTAAATATGCTTGTACAATGCTAATCTTTTGATGTTGAGGTGGATGAGACCTCTATTCTTGTTTAGCTTAGGAAAATAGTGGAGACTACCCGTGAGCTATACTAAGCCTAAATTGCGAAAAATCTGTGGGTTTTGTTTCTACTCTTATACACTCTTCGAATTTGCACTTAATTTTTAGTGATCTCATTGTACATCAAATTTCTTTCATTGATTGCTATAGAACGTCATGTGGACTGCTTGTATGAGATTTGTATTCCCTTGCTAGATGGACTTTTAGAAATGATTTTGGACTTGAGTGTGAGCGTAACTGCTAAAATAGCCTAAACACTTGCCCATAGATATGTGCTTTCATCAGAAAAATTGAGGCCAAACACTAAACCTCCACCACATACATAACCCAAACACTTTCACATACCCTAGTTATTGATCATGTTAAGGTGTATAGCTTTAGAGAAGGTAGCTCTAAAATGTGTAAAGCGTGTACTCAGGTAAATGTATGTAAATTGTGCAAAGGCAAAGGCTTTTAAAAAGAAAAAAGAAAGTGTGAAATATAAACACTTAAGCCTCATATTCTTCAAATGTAAAGTTACTCAAAAATATGAGTACAAATGTAGCACAAAATATGCACTGTAAAGGTTTATAACCTAGACGCTTGAATTGTAATGTAAAGTGTAAATGAGCTCAAATTGATGTAATTGTAATGTAAACACTTGGGCATGGTTAGTAGCTTTATCTTCCCACTCCTACCATATCCTCCATCACATACACTACCAAATCACCTTGGCCCAAATACAATTAGGGAAAGTCCATTTGATCTCTTAGGAAGTCTTTTTTGGGAATGTGAGTTGATGCATGCTCTTTCCACGTTCATGGTATTTCAATTCCTTTCAAGAGATCGATTTTCAGAAATTGTGCTTTTATTGAAAATACTCATATGCGATTATATTTGATTTACGTACATAAACTCATTCACATATGTTTGCTAGAGAGTGCACCTAGGATTCTGAGTGAAAATATATGACTGAAATCCTGTGAGGATTAGAGTCGAGGCGAATTTTGTCTTGGGCATTTGAGAGTAGTTGTTTGGTACACCGAAAACATCATAAGTATTGGCATACTTGCAATATGTAATGCATGTTTATTGATTGGTATATTTGAGATTCTAGCATGCACGTGTTGTCTTGGCTTGGTATGTTTGGACTGCAACCCAACCAATTTTCTTACAGAGTATACATTTGTGGGTGTCGTAACTATAAACCCTCAGGAGACTATAACTCCTCCTATTAGGGCCGCCTATAGGTTCAAAGGCTTGTGGCACGTGCTAAGTGCCCTCGTGTTTCCTATGAAAGTGGACTAGCCTAGTTTTTATTTATTTTTACGGTTATATGTTTGTTTGTTTGTTTTTCTATTTTTGTTTTGCTCGAGGATGAGCAAAAGATAGGTTTGGGGGTATTTGATCAGACTATTTTATACCTGTTTTAGGTCCCCATTTTCCTATCGTTTGTTTTTGTTTGCGAGCGTATTTTGTATCTAATGTGTTCGTTGAGCCATGTGTAGGTACATATTCCTTACATTTTGGTTTTGAGCTTAAAGAACAGTTTGGGCGGCAAAATGGTGCAAGAAGAGTAAAAACTGTAAAAGCTTGTGCAGAATGGCCAACTTGCAGGGGTCATATCTTCCTATTCTGATCGAAACAAGTAGATATCTTTATATATTCAAAAAGCTCCGAAAGTCTAGTTTCCAAAACATTTCACGGATTGTGATTCTGAGCTTTCTGCAAGAAGTTATGCCCATTTCCATATCGGCGCGCGATGCTGAAATGCTAAAATATTATCAGGTCCAAACGGCTACTTCAAACGGAGGCCAGGCCGCGGAACCAAACAGCTGATTACCTCCAGAAGGTCGTTTTTTGCCTAAAAATTGAAGGGCAATCTAGTCCTTTCACCCAGCCTTCAGCCCTAACCTCCCCACACTATTTAAACACGTTCTTCTCTTCTCTCAACACAGACTTCTTCTTCCCCAAACTTCTTCTTCTTTATCTTCTTCAATTCAAAAGAGAGAGAAGTTTTCAAAGCTTCCATTGAGGTTTTCCTCCATGGAAGGCTTACCACTACCATTTCTACCTATCCTTCCCCACATTTGAGAGTTGATTGCAGAGATTAGGAGTGGTCTTTGGACCAATTTCGTGCTAAGCAAAGGTTAGAGCTCTTGTAGGGTTCTTCAAGGGTTGTATCTACTTATTCTTCTCTTGTATTTCATGTTTTCTCTTATGTGTAATCCCCCATTTGGGAATATTCATAATCCTACATTTTGGTTATTTATATATGATGATTTTATATTTATTTGGGTCTTGTTTCATTCTTGTTATTGTTATTATGAATTAATCTCTTATTGTGAATTACATGTGTATGGATGATTTTAAATTAATATGTATTCATGATTGGGATTAGGAGTAGATTAGTGTAATTTAGGAGTAGATTAATTAAACATCCCATGATTGTGTGTATGTTGATGGATAATTAGAAATGCTATGTTAGGATCCATTTGAGTGTATGAGAATTAGTTGGGGTTATGCTTTTGGAAGGGCCTTTCCAGGTATGATCTTAATTAATAGCTCACAAGAGTGGAAATAACTTATTTTATGCATGGCTTGCTAGAATAGGTTTTGGTTATTTGTTTTGTGCTAAAATGGGTCCTTGGCTATGTCTCACGCTAGGGGCTCTAGGTTAGTTATGGTTGGGGACGAATTTAGTATATCCAATTGTGGGATTTTTTTCCAAGTCATTGGACCTAACATTGCCATTTTACATTACCATGTTAGTATTGGGGCTCAATCTAGTTTTGGTTTGTAGAATTGGTTCACAAATGTCGGTTGCTATTTCGTGTTTGAGAGGCTCTCGACACACTCTTCAACCGTTAGCTCTATGAATGGGTATAAATCGGATTGAGGCAAGAACGAACCCTTCACTTAAATTAGATGAACTTAATGTCTAACAACCCACTTGTGTGCACTCATGTATGGGGAACTTGTAAACCCTTGTGTGACCATTTTCATGCATCTCTCCTATCCACCATTTTATTATTTCTCATTTAATCACCATTCTCAACCCTCCATATTCTCTTGTTTATTTTTATATTTCCATCTTCACTTTCTGCACACCACACAACACACACATACACACCATTCTCACCTCATCCGCATTCCATTTACATGCTTTCCCTAAACTCTAAAACTTGAAACGGTTAACAAACACATCCCTGCGGAACGATACCCTTGCTTGCACGCTGTACTAGTTTTATTTCTATATGTCTTTTGACTCGTGTCTTATAGCAAGGTTGATTTGATTATAAATATTTGACGATGCTTTCAACGACACAAAAATCCACTTGTCAGTACCGGTCACCTGCTGTCCTACTTTAACTCTTATTAGGTCCCTCGCACTACCAAGTAGTGATTAAGTCAAGTTTATGCTAGGGACTATTGCTCGAATTTATGCTACAATCAGAAGTGTGCGACTGAATTCAATCAACATATATATATATATATATATATGGAAATGGGTTTTCTTTTCATTGATCAAATCAGGGAACCCAGCCCTTATTTTAAGCTACATATAAGATACAAGAGAGAAAATGACAAAAAAATAAACTGCAAGTCTAGAAATGCCAACTTCCTTTTTAACTTCTCGCCTACTTTCTTGATCTGCCTACCTAGCAACATTGATCTTAATCAGAACTTATGTTGACGATGCTGCCACGAACCCCGAAAGTAGGAATAGAGGCCGTGTTGGAGTCAGTACAAATAAGAGGGCCATAAGGACAGTCCTGAGACCCCCCCCCCCCCCTCCCCCCGCAATCAAGATGCAACGGGGCACAAAGCTGCAACTCACCCGGGTAATGTCTACACCATTGGCAAGGCTGCAGCACTAGAGCCCACCATTCATCATGATCCTGGGAATCGCTACCATTCCTGTTCCTCTGGCAGTTAAGTCCACCGAGCACAGCTCTTTCTGATACGATCCTCGTCGTTTGGAGACTAAGACCGTTCTATGGACTGGTTTGGATGGAAACCGCGACCCAACACCTATAACGAGATGTGAACCTTGGTATAGAGGAAGACGCCACAATCAAGGATGGAATATTTGATTGATAAGTCAGGAAGGAACGCCATAGAAAATTCTGATAAGTTCCGATTAGTTCTCAAAGAACCAAAGAGAATTTGCTCTCAATTTTTATCAATAATCAACTGCCTCTAATTGAATAAAATGGTACAATTTATAGTACTAAGGCCACAGAAGACCAGCCCTAGAATTGTGCCCAATGCAACAAAGTAAAAGGAAAGTTTGACAAATTAAAACATCAAGGAAGTCAAACTTTTCGGCCTTCAAACATTTCGGCCTTCAATCTTTTCGGCTTCAAACATTTCGGCTTCAAACATTTCGGCTTCAAACATTTCAGCTTCAAACATTTCGGCCTTCAAACATTTCGGCTTCAAACATTTCAGCTTCAAACATTTCGGCTTCAAACATTTCAGCCTTCAATCTTTTCGGCTTCAAACATTTCGGCTTCAAACATTTCGGCTTCAAATCAAAGAGTCAATCTTGCCTCTAATTCCTTAATACCTCAGCCTATGATTGTACAACAAGAAATACAATTTATTCAGCCCTAAATCAGCTCCCAAAGCCTATTGACTTTCTTGGACTTGAATCATGTTTGTTATGGGCTGGAGATTTCGTTCATCACCTTCAATGGGCCTCCACGTGCTTGCTTGAGCACAAATCCCTTGAATCAGCCCACTTAATGCATTCTGGAACTTCTTGGCTCGCGGTCTTGTAACTGGTCCAATAGGAACTTGAATTGGATCCGCATTCCATGATCTTGTGCTAGCCACATTCTCATCATTC
Organism: Dipteronia sinensis; assembly: GCA_033220585.1. Taxonomy (NCBI): domain Eukaryota; kingdom Viridiplantae; phylum Streptophyta; class Magnoliopsida; order Sapindales; family Sapindaceae; genus Dipteronia; species Dipteronia sinensis. Next base: position 17,815,740 of record CM065643.1, on the reverse strand, counting down.
CCTTCTTCTTGAAAAGGATTTGTCCTCAAATCAAGTTCATCACCGGCATCAATAGGACTCAAATCAGAAACATTGAAGGTAGCACTTACAGTATATTCCCCAGGTAAGTCCAACTTGTATGCATTGTTGTTGATTCGTTCCAAGACTTGGAACGGTCCATCCCCTCTAGGTAGTAACTTGGATTTCCGTTGAGTTGGAAACCGCTCCTTACGCATGTGCAACCAAACCCAATCTCCAGGTTCAAAAACCACCTGTTGCTGCCCTTTGTTGGCTTGTTTAGCATATTGCTCAGTTCTGCTTTCAATGTTGAGTTTCACTTTCTCATGGATCTGCTTTATAAGTTCAGCCTTTCTTTTTCCATCGTGGTGTTGCACTCGAGACTTAGCTTGCTTACAAGTGATACATCGCCCACAAATCCTCTCAGTGTCCCGCTTCATACGTGGCCAATAGAAATGTTCCAGCAAAATAGCTAAAGTCCTTGCAATTCCAAAATGTCCCATCAAGCCTCCACCATGGGATTCTCTAACCAGTAATTCTCTTACAGAGCAATTAGGCATGCATAATTTATTCTCTGAATCAACATGTATACCCTGCCTTTGAAGCTCCTTCGTCTCCTCAGGGTTGGTCCTATAAGCTGGTCGGTTTGGAATGGAAGCACCGGGTACAAAGTCAATCTGATGCTCTATTCCCCGAATCGGAGGTAACCCATGTGGCATCTCGTCGGGAAAGATATCTTCAAATTCCTGCAAAAGAGTTACAACAGAACTAGGCAAAACAGAGTCAAGTTCGTTAGTGTTTAAAAGAGCCTCATTGTACAAGAGTACAATCATTGGCTGGTTTGAAAACATAGCTCTCTTAATTTCTTTGGCCTTTGCATAAAAATTCTTTTGTTTTCTCTCTGATTTTACCTCAAGGGCCGAATCTATAGTTGCCTTTTCTCTCTTTTTTTCTTCGGCCACTCTCTTTTTTTCACACATTTTCAGTTGTTCACTCTCTTTTTGTAACCTCACTTGATCCTCATGAACTTGTTTTGGTGATAAAGGTGCAAGGGTTATTGATCGTTGATTAAGTACAAAAGAATATTTGTTTGTAAACCCATCATGCTTCACCTGCCTATCAAATTGCCATGGTCGTCCTAACAACAAGTGCCCAGCTTGCATCGGTACTACATCACACACAACTTCATCTTCATATTTACCGATCCGGAACGCCACTAACACCTGTTTAGTAACCCTCACCTCACCACTATCATTCAACCATTGCAATTTGTATGGTTTAAGATGTAGTGTTGTTGGCAGCCATAATTTGTTAACCATGGTCATGCTTGCAACATTAGTACAACAACCACAATCAATAATGACACTACATACCTTGTCTTTGACATAGCATCTAGTGTGAAAGATGTTCACTCGTTGAACTTCATCTTCATTCTTCGTTTGCAAGCTCAACGTTCTCCTTGCCACTAATGTCAAAGAATCAGGGGCTAAATATTCCTCCTCAGAGGCATCCTCTAATGGAGACTTGGGCCGCAAATCATCCTCTTCGTCATCGGTCTCAATTTCTTCATTATCCCGCATCACCATAACTCGCCTATTCGGGCATTGACTTGCTATGTGTCCCCTGCCTTGACATTTAAAACATTTAATATCACGATTCTGAAAATTAGGGTTTTCAGTTTTACCATGATTTCCTTGTTTGGAAGGCTCGGACTTTGGCTTAGGATTGGTGGACGTTTGGGCCTTATCTTCCTTCTCTGGATAGCTCGATCTCCAAGAATTGGATTGTAAGCTTGCTGAAGGTCTTGCACCCCCCCTCTTCTTGAGTTGTTGCTCGATTTTGACAGCCTTTTGCAACATCTCTTCTATCTCCACATAATGTTGCAAATCCACCACATTAGCAATTTCTTGGTTTAGGCCATTAAGAAAACGAGCCATGGTTGCTTCTCGGTCTTCTTCCACACCTGCCCTAATCATGGCAATCTCCATCTCTTTGTAATAGTCTTCCAAACTTTGATTGCCTTGCTTAAGACTTTGCAATTTCTGATGTAAGCCTCGGTAGTAATGGCTAGCCACAAAGCGCTTCCTCATCACAGCCTTCATGTCTTCCCATGTTTCAATTGGAAGTTCTCCATTCCGCCTCCTACTAGTAACTAACTGATCCCACCAAATCACAGCATAGTCAGTAAATTCAATTACAGCTAGTTTTACCTTTTGTGCTTTAGGGTAGTAGCGGCAATCAAACACGAGTTCCATCTTCTTCTCCCATTCAAGGTAGGCTTCAGGATCAGATTTCCCTTGAAATGTCGGGACCTTCATCTTTATACCACTAAGGTTATCATCCCCTCGGTTTCGATCTCTCCTAACCCGTCCATTCCTCCTATGACTACTCACGGACTCCTCCTCCTTACTATATTCATCCCCATAGTAATCATCAACTTCTCTTCTAACCGGAACTCTTTGTCTTCCATGTACGTTTCGAACTGGTTGTGGCTGCCCCGAACGTGCATTCTCCACTTGATCTAGATACTCATGTAGAGGTTCCAATCCCTCCCTCATCAACCGTCTCATCTCCCCCACTAATGCCTCCTTCCAAATCTTTAGATCCACCGGAATGAAAGAATCTTCAGTAACGCCTTTATCCTTGCTACCGGACATGTTTAATAACCTGCAAAACAAAAGATTAGTAAGCCTCACAAACACTCCCTCACGTGTTTCACTCGAATAATTCGATTCACTCAACACTCGTGTGTTTCACACAAATTTTTTTTTGGCTTTTATCCTCTGATGTGCTCACCACTCTTGCCTTTTTCCACTCGTAATTTTCTCAAAGTTCTTATCAAACTAACAAAAACAATACCAGAATTTTTTTTTGTTGTATATCATTGCGAAAATGAGAAAGAGAAATACCATTAGTTGATATATATTCAACTACAAAATCGTTCAAGATAAAATATTTGTACTCTTTTTTTTTGGACTTCTTCAAACGAAATCAAGAAGAAGAAAAAGAAGAAAACAAAAGGATATGAGAAACAGAAAAGAAAGGGATATGAGCCTAAGCTCTGAAACCAAATGATACGATCCTCGTCGTTTGGAGACTAAGACCGTTCTATGGACTGGTTTGGATGGAAATCGCGACCCAACACCTATAACGAGATGTGAACCTTGGTATAGAGGAAGACGCCACAATCAAGGATGGAATATTTGATTGATAAGTCGGGAAGGAACGCCACAGAAAATTCTGATAAGTTCCGATTAGTTCTCAAAGAACCAAAGAGAATTTGCTCTCAATTTTTATCAATAATCAACTGCCTCTAATTGAAATAAAATGGTACAATTTATAGTACTAAGGCCACAGAAGACCAGCCCTAGAATTGTGCCCAATGCAACAAAGTAAAAGGAAAGTTTGACAAATTAAAACATCAAGGAAGTCAAACTTTTCGGCCTTCAAACATTTCGGCCTTCAATCTTTTCGGCTTCAAACATTTCGGCTTCAAACATTTCGGCTTCAAACATTTCAGCTTCAAACATTTCGGCCTTCAAACATTTCGGCTTCAAACATTTCAGCTTCAAACATTTCGGCTTCAAACATTTCAGCCTTCAATCTTTTCGGCTTAAAAAATTTCGGATTCAAACATTTCGGCTTCAAATCAAAGAGTCAATCTTGCCTCTAATTCCTTAATACCTCAGCCTATGATTGTACAACAAAAAATACAATTTATTCAGCCCTAAATCAGCTCCCAAAGCCTATTGACTTTCTTGGACTTGAATCATGTTTGTTATGGGCTGGAGATTTCGTTCATCACCTTCAATGGGCCTCCACGTGCTTGCTTGAGCACAAATCCCTTGAATCAGCCCACTTAATGCATTCTGGAACTTCTTGGCTCGCGGTCTTGTAACTGGTCCAATAGGAACTTGAATTGGATCCGCATTCCATGATCTTGTGCTAGCCACATTCTCATCACTTTCCATAATACCAAGCATCCTGCCAGTCACAGAGCTGACATCTCCTCCTCCTCCCACAGTGTTAGCTGATACGCCGATCATTGGTCAACCTACTGGGGTTTGCCCACTAAAAGGGAAAGGAGATTGTCTGAAGATCTGTCGAACAAATAAGGGGTATTTATAGAAGGAGAGATTGAGTAACGAGAGCGAGAGGATAAGGTCATTTATAGGACACAACATTCGATATATGGTAAAGGATAGCTTCGCAGAGTGTCCCCCCCCCCCCTGAAGCTTAATGTTTGGGACAATCGAACATGTCCTGGACGGACACCTGGAAGAGTAGTTGAATATAGAATTCGAACCAATAATTCTTAAGCTGGAATTCATAAAAAATATATACCACGATCTATATCCGGTTGATGCCTTGGTACCCCTCCCGGGCAATCACGACATCAACTACACTAAGTCGGGCGCAATAGAGGGTGGATCACCGAATCTCCACCTATGTACCAAGATTCATCTGAGAGCAAGCACTTATGGAATCAAAATTACATCGAAGACCCTACTTCAGATTAAGGCGAGTTTCAACCTAGAGTGTAATAAACTACACATGCATGAAGTCAAGGAAAAATAAAAAGTTCTCATTACTAAAATTGGGGAGCCCATCCCCCGATCACGGGCTACAAGGAGATAAAATTGGCTAGGTACAATTGAGTAAGGGATCAAACTTGATCATGCATCCTCCTGCTCTTGATTGGCCATCTTCTCTCCAGCTCTGCCAGTTAGAGCTTCTCCCTCTTCTACACCTGATAGAACCCCACCTGCTTCTTAGGTACCCACTGCAACCAGAAGCTCCACCTGGGACAGATCACCCAAATATTCTCCTACTGCTGCTTGGTCAAAATCTCCTTCAACTTCCTTGATCAAAGCAGCCTGACCTTCCTCTACCTGGTCAGGGTCAGAAGATGAGATAGGCGGGGCAGATTCTCCGTCATCAGTAGCAGGCTGATCCCCTATCTCCTTGACATACTCTGACAGAAGAGTAGAAGGGGCAGGAACCCCTCATTCAGTCTGAGCCACGCCAGCCTCAAGAGCCTTCAAACTAGGAGTTGCTCCAGCATTGCTTGGTGGAAGAATGGAGATAGAACTCTGGTCTGCACCTCCTACCACTCCACTAGCTCCAGCAACCTAGGAGGGTCCAGCCACATTAGAAGGTGTTGCCCCCGCCAATTCAGCAGCCTTTGCCATAATCTCTTCCCAGTTCCATCCAGCGATGGCACTCAGATCAAACGGAGGAGGGAAAGCAAGGGCCACCTGGTAGCCGGTAAAAAAGTAACCATCTCCAAAGACGGTGTTTACTTGAGCATCCAGGTCGGCCATGCTGCCGCGAAGGGATTGAACATCTTTCTCTAGCTCCGTTACTCTTCCCGTAGCAACATCCCTCTCCTCCTTGTGGCAAAGGGACCTGAGCCTCTCAGTATCCAAAGCATGCTGCATCCTCTCCCTGTCAACCTTCACCTCATCCGCCTCCTTCTTAGCAGTATCCAGAGATTGGTTCAAAGCTTCCATTCCACTAACAGCCTTAGCGAGCTCCTCTTTAGACTTCTCCAGCTTCGCAGTAGCACCTCTAACTTGCTCCAAGAGGGAGCCGACCTGCTGGCTCTTGGCCACGTTGAACTTAAAAGCCTGACAAGAACAAAGCACTAGTCAGGATATCTCCCACGCTTAATCGGGATAGAAGATTAAAACAAGACAACTTACCTCAGCCAGAAGAGCAGATTCCCTTCTAATTAGCAGCTCAGTGGGCATGGCCGCCATGACACCCAAGATCCCACCTGGGTAGGAGGCAACGAAGTGGGCCAAGACTTCATCATGGTTGTTGTCCTTCAACCTCGATCACAGCCTATCCCGAGGTACCACCTATATCACCATAGTAGGGTCAGAACTTTTCTTGACTGGTTTAGATTGACCAGTTGCCATAACAGGAGAAGCAGAAGGAGCTGAGGCACCAGCATAAGTAGCACTGGCAACATTGACTAGTTTGATGGGTGACGTATCCTGCACCTGACCAGAAGCACCTCGATACCTCCCCACTCTAGCCGTAAAGGCCTCCAGTGATCTAGCCATAATAGGGGGAGGGGGAGCTGGAGATCCAGATACCTCAACTAGGACCCTGCCAGATCCAGCAGATATGCCAACTCCTATATTGAGATCAGAGCTAGCAGGAAGCCTGACAAGGGAGGTTGGAGGAGAATCAACGGCGCCCCCAGCTTGGTTGAACTCCACCTCAAGGACCGGTGGAGGTACTACTGAAACTACCAAGACATCACAAGTTAACATCAGCAAAATTAATTGTTAACAGAAAATATACTCGAGGTGAGAAATCTCAATTAACACCCTCAAAACCACTACCACGGAGGTGGCGGTCAAGGTAGAATGTATTCTAGTCAGTGCTTGTTCAAATGATAATAAACACTACTATCAGTACCATCAAAAAAGAACGGAAATGCTTTCTTTATTTTTATTCATAGTGTATCATGTACAAATATCTCTCAATTTATCTCAATTTCTCTATGGTGTAGTAGAGTTGTTGTCGTATGCCTGTCGAAAAGTAGTCTCTTCCTCTCTTCCCTTTCTTTCTATTTATACATAGTTTTTGTAGGTCAAATCAACTGATTCTCCCCTTGATTTTCTCAGTCTCTCACCTCCTTATCGGGCTTGATTTCTCATTTAAATGTCATTGACTTTGTGTTAATAGCCAAATTGAGAATATCTTGGTGGAGATCAGTTTGTTTCCTCTTTGGACTCTATTACTTATTTTGCATATACATAACGTTTCCAGATATGATCCAGTGTGTCTTCGTATCTTCACAGCATGATCCCTCATAGAGGTCGTTGAATACGGTATGTATGGCGAGGTAGATCAGATAGCGAGGTAGATCAGTGTCTTGGCTCTAGTATTCAGGTGCTTAATCTAGCCAGGAGCTCGGTCTGACCTCCCGTGATTTCTTGGAGCTTGATGCGGCCTCCTGTGAAAACCCCTCTATGACGGTAGGGTTTAGGCGAGCTTCAGGAGAGGTTACAAGGTAATCTCGACCCCGGGGGTGCTCCCTAATTTTAGGATTGGTGATGCAGGCTCGGTCCGATTGCGTCGAGCTCTACTCCGGGTATTTCTGGAGCTCGCCTTTATTTCTATGGGGTGGTATCATAGCTCAGATTTGGGAAGCACGGTCTCCTGATGGATGACCTCGGGCCTGGAGTCAGACTAGGAGGGTGAAAATTTTCCCTTTGGTCCCTAGCCAAATTTGGCTATTAACAGAAGTCCCCTCTGACTTGAACACCGGTGATTGAGTTTGGGGTTGGAGTTAGATTTCCTATTTTATTTGGGAAAATTTTCCTCCATTACCGTTACCAGAATCTTGGTAGAAATCTTTTCATTAATTGCCCCAAGTGATGTGGCGCACGTAGATTAGGGCATTCAAATTAATCCGGCTACGTTACGGCCACTTCGTTATTCGAGGCAACCCACCACCAAAAATTTTGTTCTTGGGTTGTCGACGTCACTACTCTGTCCGCTCCTATTTAAACTCGACACCTCCACTGCCTTCCTCATACATTCACCTCTTTCAAGTTTCAAATTCTCTTTTGGAAAGATTTCATCTCTTTTTTCCCAACTTTGTTAAATTTTCTTCTACCATGTCGAAAAATAGTCATGATTCTATCGACTCTATTGTTAGTGGTGAGGAGGTCGCTAGTCTCACCCTCAACAAGCGAGCGCGTAAAAGTTTCGACAGTGACGACTATCCACCAAGTCCCCAGCGCTGGCGGTCTACTAGAAACGTAGCCATTGGGACCGAGTTCTCTAATCGACCTGAAAATCCTCTGGATTTGGTTGATGAAGATTCTGACAAAGAAGGCAGGGAGGATGCTGCCGAGAATTGTCAAGTCACGGTTGCTGGTCCTTCTCTGGAGAGGCTTGCCCCTTATGATTTTAGGGTTGTCCCTCACTCTATCGTTGATCCGAACTCGATTGACCGTTTGAGGTCCAAATACGGCATCCCTGACAGTGTCTCTATCTCGGTTCCTTCCAAAGGTTACGAGTTCTTCAATCCCTCCAACGGTGTGCTTCCGATTCATGTGGCGGCTCTCGAGAATAGGGTCAGGCTTCCTCTTCATCCTACCCTTCGACGAGCTCTCAACGCCATCCAGCTTGCCCCTCTCCAGTTGACGCCTGGCTTCTGAAGGCATTTGATTGGTTTTCTCGTGATGTAGAGAGAACAATGCCAGCTAAGCAATGTGACGAGAGAGCCTGGAGCAGAGGATCTAGCCTACCTTTTTCAAATAGGGAGCCTCTCCTACGCTTCCCGGGGTCAGTTCTATGAAAAAGCCAAGAACAAGCTCAATTTTATCATTCCTGGGGCTTCCAAGAATGATCCCGCTTAGAAGGAAGAATGGATCTTGGCAAGGGGTGATTGGGGGAGCTCGATTTTTATTGGAGGGCATGAGTTCGAGGTCCCCACAGTTTTCAGTGACAAACCATCGTGGGACCGGGATTCCCTGCCACCTGAGTCTGAAACTGTTTTGAAGGCTATTCCAGCTATGAACTACTTGAACCTAAATTACCCAACCACAGAAGCCATACTGAATCAATACCTACGGATCTCCGATGTTGTTACTCGTAAGTAACACTGAATCGTCTTACTTTGTCTCGTTGACCAGCTTAATTCTGAAGTTCCCCTTTTGTTTCGTTTACTTATAGTTTTTGTTGTTAAACCAGCTTCTCGCGAAGCTCAGTAGCTCCGGCAAGCTTGCACTCCTCCCCCATCCATCAGACTGACGTAGGGGGCTTCCCCTGCTACTTCGGAGAAGGAAGGGCTGATTGTTTCGGCCGGGATTACGCCTGCTCCCACTCCATCGCCTTCATAAGCGAAATCCAAGATGGCTACCTTCACGTTATGGGCTTCCAAAGTGATAAACAGAGGAGCTTCCGTTTCTCGGGTAGCTGGCATTACTACTTGTGCTTCTTCTGCACCCTCGGCTACTACTGTTGCCTCACCTGCTCATCTACCTGATGTCACTGTGATTCCAACCCTCCGAACTTTGGAGGGCTTTAAAACGGGTGTCGCAGGGATTCCTCATGGCCGCTCTCGCCCTCAGTCAAGCTTGACGAGGCAGGACGAGGTCTTGGAACAATTCATCGGGTCCTGCCCGGGTGGTGGGATCTCTGAGATGGCCTCGATGCTCGACGATGTCTTGCTCACCAAGGGGTCTGCTATCTTAGCTGAGGTAATTGTTATTTTTCCTGTGCTGCTCTTGAAACTGCTAACTTGTCCGGCTCTTAACCCTGGCTTGGTATCTTGTAGACCTTCAAGTTAAATGTAGCTATGGGCCACCAGGTAACCCTCCTTCGTGATCGGGCTGCTAAGGCTGAAGCCGAAGCTGAGAGAGCCATGGGATTGCTCAAGCGAGCTCAGACATTAGTAGAAGAGATGACCTCCAGCCAAGGAAAAATGGAGACCAAGCTGGCAGAGCTTCGTTGTGACTATGAGAGGACGAAACTGTCCTTTGATCAAGAAATTCTCCAATCTACCAGGAGGGGCCAAGCAGAGGGATTCTTGGAAAACCGAGGCTAAGAAGTTGGACCTCGAGAATCAGGATTTGATTGCTCAGGTGGCCAAGCTGCAGGCTAATGCGAAGACCTCTTTTAGTGATGGATATTTCTATGCTTCCTTTCAGGTTGTAGAGGCTCTCCCCCTTCCCTTTGATCTATCATCCATCACCGGTTGGGATAGAGAAGAGATAATGACTAAGGCTGGTGAGTTGTCTCGCCCTGACGATGAATGAGCTGTTCCCTCCAACCAGGCAGGAGCCGGAAAGCAGCTCGTCCAGGAAGATCCTCCCCTTCCTTCTCCCATCTCTACTACTTTAGGTCCTGAGGAATCTTCAAGTAAGGTTCTGCCCGCGCGGTCTGAAGGAGATTAACCAGGAGCTGGGGGAGGAGCAAAGAGCCCGTCTGAGGGACCTTCTAGAGTGGAAATGGAGGTCGACATGAGCCAGACGGGATCCATGGCTGCCCTTCTTGATGCGGCTATCCCTCTTAAGGTCATGGTAGTGATCAACGAAGTCTTGGAGGAGGATCCAGCTGATCAGTAGGAGGAACCTCTGAAAGGAGAGATGGTTGGCTAGGGTAGCCAAGACGGGCAACCACCTAGAGGAGGAGTTGATGGTGAGGATCAGCATGAGGGAGGTGGAGCAGCAGAGGGAAATCAAGAGGGCTCCGAAGCTTGTTGCTACCTATTCATGACTGGCTTTGATTGCCTGGAAAAGGGGGTGGGCACCCCGCTTTACTCATGATTAGTTTAGTTGGTCTTTTTTTTTATAGCCAAGATTCGGGGGTTGGGCTCCCCGTTTGATAGATGTTGCCTTACCGGGGGATATGATCCTTTGTTATTCATGAGAAACTGATATAACTTCCTTCATATTTGTTTTGATCGACCTTGATTTACGAGCTTCCACCTCGATTGAGAACTTCTTGCTTTATTCCTGATCCTAACCATGAGTCAAACCTGCATCTTTGATGATGATTCGTTCATACTTCAATCTAGCTTCGTAGGGAACTCTTATCGAGATGATCTTAATCCTGCAAACGAAACAAGTATTTATATTTAAATCCGTTTCAGGAGAGGTAGCCCGATCGAGGCATCAGGGGGCTGTCTAGCCATTTCCTGGTCTCGAGATCTAGATGGCAACTATGCTCTTACACTCAGACCCTTCTTGGGGGTGGTAGCCCGACCAAGGCATCAGGAGGGCTGTCTAGCTATTTCCTGGTCTCGAGATCTGGATGGCAACTATGCTCTTACACTCAATGTTGGAACCCCGTTCACTGGTAACGCAGCGGAAATAGGTTTTAAAAATTTTATACAGATCATAAACGATCTGGAACCAGTGAACTTAGGATCGCAATTCTTTTTCCGGAACTAATACATACAATATGTAACACACAGGAAATTGTAATCAATATATAAAAATAATTAGAACCTTACCAATGTTTGGAGGCTCCTTCACTTTACGATATGCTCCTGGTCTATACCACTGATCTTCCTAGCTATTCCTGGAACTGGTAACTGCGTGTGAGCGCGTCACGTACTCAAGAACTTAGGAGGATGTAGAGAGAATAAAGAAGAAACAATTTCTTCCAAGAGAATATTTCATAGAACAACTCTTGTTATTAAAAAAAATATATGTATATATATATATACATATTTTCAATTCGTGCTGCACCACAAACCAACATTTTCTCTTATTGATTTTCTAGTGCTCGCACACCTGTGCGTTTTTGGTTTCTTTTTTTTCTTTTTATTTTTTTTAAAAAATTCACACACAAAAAAGTTTTCTCTTTTGATTTATTCTCTGGTCCACACACACTTTGTTTGTATCATATACAAACACTTATATATTTTACTTGTGTACTACTCTTATCTTTGTTATCAATATATATCATATATATATTTCATTATAACTAAAACTCTTTAATTGATATCTTTTCAATTTTAAAACTAAATCTTTTAAAATAATATCTCATATCTTTTATTTAAAAGATAATTAAATATTTATTTTGAATTTAAACATTTTAAATTCAATTTCAAATATTTAATTTAATAAAATAATCATATTATCTTATTCTATTTAAAATCAAATATCAACTAACACCCTCCATTTAGTGATTAATAACATAATTAAATAATCTTATTATTTAATTTATTTAATCACCATTATTCACTAATTAAATAATCTCATTATTCAATTAATTCCCGAATAAATACATGTCACTTTCGTAACACAATTAATTGGACAATCTAATTAATTAATCGTGACCCTTGTTAGCTAAATCGATCGGGCTAGCAAGGGGACCTAATGGACCCACAGTATTTTGAGCTCCAATAATCCTCGGAATCATTAATTAAACTCTTTGATTAATATTCCTTGATTATTAACTCCGGTGTTATTCCACTAAAAATCCGAAGCTGTACTCTCTCAACTGCAGCGCTTTTACATAGACCGATACAACTCGGTGTCCAACGATATAGCTATTACACATGGTGTGATCCTCTACAGTAGTTCATAATTAGAGCTGGGTCATAATGTCTGTTATACCCCTCTTATTACATATATCCTTTAAGTACCATTGATTCTCTAATGAACAATAAATCATATTTCCTCACAGAATTAGGAGAGCGCTCATATTGTCCAAGCCCCGAATCAACCCTTAAGGGAACTACCATCTAATTCTCACAAGAAGGAGTGGATTCCACTATTGTGTACATACCTTCCCATGTTAGGATTATGCTCAATAGCAAGAGTGTAATATTGTAATTGACAATCTTTTCATATTAATAAAGTGTTTTATGATTCTTACAAATACTTATAGCATTTATTATTATAATTGTCAAGGTAAATAATCTTAAGGTCAAAAGACTATGAGATATGAAGAATTATTCATACATCCGGATATGTGTGAGGTAGACACAATTCTTTAGTTAGTCTTGAATAACGTTCACAACTTAAGTTAAAGGTTGGGCACCTCTATCTTGATAAAGTTGTAGAATTCTTTTACTAGCATTTGAGTGGGATCAAATGAGTTATGATGAGTCTAAAATCATCGAAAGGTTTTCGAGTAAAAGAATCCAGTGCACTCGGTGCATTGAACAGGATCACAATGAAATACTTTATCTAGAACCGTCACTAGATATAAGTCTTTTCATTATTAGGACAATCGGAGAGTCGATCTTAATCCTGAGATAAATGATGGACTTATGGTTGCAAGTGTTATCATTTGAGCTATCAATGAGTACGATTATATAGCATAGTCTATCCTCGATAGTTTGGTGGTATTCATTTGTTAATCGATAGAGGACTTCATTTATAGATATGGACATCGTGGCTCCATTTATTAAATGAGAGTATAATATCATCATATGGATGTTTTGAGGTATTGGATATTAAATCTCAACGTTGAGTTTTCAATAATGATTATTGAAGACATGGTTTCTGGACAAGTCAAAATATCCAAGTTCAAAATGTGGTTATATGAGGAAATATGGTAACTTGGAGAGCTATAGGCGGTCTATGAGCTCTTGGCGATTACTGATATTATTCATGAGGATACACCATCTCCTATAAGATTGTCTAGGGTATGAATGAGAAACATCTCCTTATTCTATCTTTATTTAAGAGTTCAATTTTAGCTCTTTAGTGGAATGAGTTAAAATTAATAGATCGGACCTAAGTGAATCATGTGTTGATTGTGATTAGGTTATGTCTATTAAAGCTTAAATTTAGATAGCCCGCCAAGATCCACAATCCACACGTACTTGTATGGATCACTTGATATATTCTACCGGACCAATTTATGGGTCCATCTAGAATTGCATTTAATATATTAAGAATATAATATGTCTATTATTTATTTAATGGGCTGCTCTATTATATTAATATATTAAAAGGAGACATGTGGGCTTGTTTCTTTTAGTAAGAATAAGTCTGGTTCACATGTGGGTTTTTATTTAAAGTCTAATGGATTAAATAAAATAAGAAAAATAATATTAGGCTGATATATATATGGTGTGGGCGGCAAGGCTAATAAAATAGCCCAAGATATTATTTTATTTTATTGTTTTGATTAAATGGAAATTAATTAGTTATTTAATTAATTAATAGTTTAAATCAAAATCTTTTCCTGATCAGTAAATAAAATACTATGTGTTGGATTAGGGTTAGAATTATTTTAAGTGATAGGAGCCTAATGTGGTAAGGATTAAGTCCACATACACTCCATACCACACAAAGAATTCGGCCACCCTAGTCCTATAAGGGTTAGGATTCTTAAATTGATAGAAATTAGGGAAAAGCACAATTCTTTTTCAAGTAAGGAAATTGGCCAACCCTAGATTTCCTACACAAAGAATTCGGCCAACCCTATTTTGAGAAGGAGAAATTTCGGTCACCTTATAAATATAAGGTGATAAATTTTGGCCACCAAGAAGCTTGAGTGAGAGAGATTTTTGTTTGCTTTGAAAAATAAAAATCTTACTCAATACACATAGAATTTCGGCCAAGAGAGAAAAAGAAAAATGAGTTCTCATTCGATAGTGCACTTGCAAGCCTTTAACATCAAAAGGTTTTATGCACACTTTCGATTTAGGGTTACGTGAGTTCCAATCATATCAATTATGAATTCAAAAGTAACCGGAACTATTTTTCTAGACTCTTGGTGTTTTGGGATTGAAGATCAGGATCAGAAGTTGCATACATCCATTCTCAGGTAAGCAATTCAAAGAAAAAAGGGAGACCACGCTCCTAGGTGATTCACTTACGTGCTAGGATTGAAGATCTTATTACCATCGACGTAAGTCAATCGGATCACGCGACAAGAGGTATTTAACTCTAACCGTATATTTGTGTTTAATTAATTAAAGGGTTAAAGTTCAAATCTTTAGAAAAATTTTAAACTATACGAAAATCTACTTTTCGCCTTCCGCTGCAGTTTAGTTAATTTTTCCCTACAGTTATAACAATCTGAAGTGTTATGGCCCACGTCTTCGTGGAAGTCACAGTAATTGTACCGGTTCCTTCTGTAGACAGGGGCTTTCATGGGTGCAGGCTTTTGGAGTAGCCTTTTATCCAGTATAGCAAGGTAGAGTATTTCTCGGGAGGCGTTCAGGGGGGTGTAATAATCATACCCTTTCTTCCCTCGGATTATGGAAGCTACAGTCCTAGGAGGAGGCGAATCTCGAGGAGGGGTTCATTTTATTGGATACCTTTCTTGCCTGAGCTGAGCAGCCGGGGAAACGGTATGTCGATCTATTAGGGGGTTTGTTCTGATTTTTCTGAGCTGGCTCAGATTTGGGAGCTTCTTTTTTCTGACGCTTTTCCGTTCTCATATCATCGTGTTCCATCTTGACTTTGAGCTGTTCATCGATCTCGACCTGCTCAAGAGCCCGATCGTAGGCCTCTTGGTAAGTCTCTGGAGATCTCTTGGCGAAGGAACGAAAAAGCTTTCTTGCCCACAGGTTCCTCCTGAAATTGGCGAGAGTCTCTTTCTCGGTGAAGACTCCCATCTGTATGACTTCTTTGTGAAAACGTTTCACGTACGATCCAAGTGTTTCACCCCACTCTTGAATCATATATTGGAGGTGTATGGGATCTTTTGGACGAGGTTTGACTCCTTGGAACTGCGAGCAAAAATCTGTTGATAACTTTGTGAAAGAATCCACGCTACCAGCAGGTAGTTTCCTAAACCAAGTCTTCGCGTAGTCGGTTAGGGTCGTTGGGAACATCCTACACATAGCTGCTCTGGTAGTATTCTGGACCTCCATCTGTTGGACGAAGCTCTCCAGGTGACTTAAAGGGTCTTCCATTCCGGAAAACTTATCTGTTGGCATTTTAAATTTTGGTGGGAGCTCCGCTTCCTGGATCCTTCTGGTGAATGGAGCATTCATCTCGCTCAATGGATCCTTCTTATCCTCCTTGTTCTTTCCCTTTCGTATCTGCTAGACCTCTTTTTGTAACTTCGTCAGCTAATCCCTCAGTCGCTTGTTCCCGAGCTTCGTTAAATTGACCTCGGATTCTTCAATGTCGGATCCCTTCGATGAACTGGCGACCTCGACCCGATCCTCTTCATGAGCGGGATCTACTCTGGAGGTTTGTCGGATTCCTTCCTCTTGGGCACGGGTTTCCTTTCTTGAGACTGTTAGGCGAGGTGCCTCTCGGTACTCCCGGGTTAGTGCATCCGCTACAGACTTAACTAGCCTGGGCTGATATTGTGAAGGTCTTCTCGGAACTAGGGGCATGGGTCCTAGCCTATCCTGGATCGAAGGTTGGGGACCAGTCCTGTCGCAAGCTGGCTCTAGAGGAGGATGTCCCAGGCGGTTGAAGGCAGGTTGTCTGGTCTCGGGCCTACTCGGCTCTCCGTAACCATTTGGGTTTGTTGGTTGGATTGTGATGCCTTCGGCGAGCAGGCGGAGGCGAACAGTTTCCATGAAGGCTGCCGCTTGTTGGTAGAGCATGGCATGGCTTATCATAGGGTGGCTAGAAGCCCGTGCATTAGTCGTCTGGACCGGAGCTTGACTGCGATGTCCAGACTTCTTCCCCCTCCTTAGGGCCTTTCGTGTTGGCATCGCCGAAGGTTGTTCCGAAGCTCCGTGCTATCCTAGAGAGGAGCGGAGCCTCATGGTTCCTGTAAAACAAATGAAAATGCAAATGGTTGATTTGATTTACTGGGTGTTGGTGGTTCCCACAAACGGCGCCAGAAAGTGTTAACAGAAAATATACTTGGGGTGAGAAATCTCAATTAACACCCTCAAAGCCACTACCACGGAGGTAGCTGTCAAGGTAGAATGTATTCTAGTCAGTGCTTGTTCAAATGATAAAAAACACTACTATCAGTACCATCAAAAAAGAATGGAAATGATTTCTATATTTTTATTCATGGTGTATCGTGTACAAATACCTCAATTTCTCTCAATTTCTCTAGGGTGTAGTAGGGTTGTTGTCGTATGCCTGTCGAAAAGTAGTCTCTTCCTCTCTTCCCCTCTTCCCTTTCTTTCTATTTATACATAGTTTTTGTAGGTCAAATCAATTGATTCTCCCCTAGATTTTCTCAGTATCTCCCCTCCTTATCGGGCGGGATTTCTCATTTAAATGTTATTGACTTTGTGTTAATAGCCGAATTGAGAATATCTTGGTGGAGATCAGTTTGTTTCCTCTTTGGACTCTATTACTTGTTTTGCACGTACATAACATCTCCAGATATGATCCAGTGTATCTTCGTATCTTCACAGCATGATCCCTCATAGAGGTCGTTGAATATAATATGTATGGCGAGGTAGATCAGATAGCGAGGTAGATCAGTGTCTTGGCACTGGTATTCAGGTGGTTAATCTAGCCAGGAGCTCGGTCTGACCTCCCGTGATTTCTTGGAGCTTGATACGGCCCCCTGCGGACCTCCCTCTATGACAACGGGGTTTAGGCGAGCTTCTGGAGAGGTTACGAGGTAATCTCGACCCCGGGGGAGCTCCATAGTATTAAGTTTGGTGATGCAGGCTCAGTCTAGTCTCGTCGGGCTCTACTCCGGGTGTTTATGGAGCCCGCCTTTATTTCTAAGGGGTGGTATAGTAGCTTGGCTTTGGGAAGCGCGGTCTTCTGGTGGATGACCTCGGGCCTAGAGTCAGACTAGGAGGGTAAAAAATTTCTCTTTGGTCCTTAGCTAAATTTGGCTATGAACATTAATAAAGCAGTACAGTGAAAGTAAAATTAGAAAGGTGTTTACCAGGAAGTGCAACTGAAATTTGGAGGTGATATTCCACCCTCCCTGCATCAAAAACATCCGAGGTAGGATACTTCAGGTTGATATAATTCCGGGCCATAATGGCCTTCAAGATCTTTTCTGACTCGGCGGAGAGCTTACCCTTCTCCAACGGGGATTTCCCGCTAATGCAGGTAGGAACCTTGTACTCAGTTCCTCCGATGTGAATCGAGCTGCCCCATTCGCCGTTGATGACGACCCATTCCTCCCTCCATGAGGTATCCTTCTTTGTAGCCCCTGGTACTATAAATTTCAAGTTGTTCTTTGCCCGAGCATAGAACTGCCCCTTTGAACCCGGGGCGTTGGCAGCAATCTGAAATACATATTCAAGATCGTCAGGCCCCGGTTCCCAATCGATGTTGTCCCTCTCACACTGTTCCCTCCATAGTACCAGGAACCCCACTAGGTGCCTCCAAAACCCTGGTGTCAGCTGAAGAAGGGCAAGCTGCAAGGCGTACAGCGCCCTACGCAAGGTAGGGTGAAGAGGTAGCCTGACTCCACTGTCAAAGGCCGCCGTATGAATTGGAAGCTCGCCAGAAGTGGGAGAATACATATCATACCCCGGTGGGGGTATGGTAATCAAGATATCCTCAGGGATCTTAAAATCCCTCCGTAAGCGCTTCACAGTATCCGAAGTGCTGGTAGAATCAGGGATGCACCTATACTCGTAAGGAAGGGCGAGTATCCTCCCCAAGGTGTCTATAACCTCGTCAGTCCAGTCCTTGACTACCCTGATGACGGCCCCAGTTTTTTAGCTTGATTCCCAGTCAATATCTACCGGGGTAGTGGGATCGTTCGAGAAACCAGTTCCTATGGCAATTGTCCTGTTAGAACGACGACGTTAGAAGACAGGAGCATCGTCCCCGCTGTCGCTGTCAACGCGAGCCTTTTTCTAGGGGCGAGACTCCCACTAGCTGCCTCGTCACTGTCGAACAGCTGCTCAATGTTGTCGCCCCCCGGTGAAGACATGTTTACAGTATCGAGGTTTCGTTTTTCAAAAAAAGGGAAATTTGAAGATCGACGAAGAGAAAGTAAGGTTTTCTTTTAAAGACTCTTGTTCGGGAAGATTTGTTTAAGTGAGTACACCTTGAAGAAGCAGGGTTTATATAGAGGTAGCTACTTGTAATGGGCAGAGAAGGTAATCAATGTCACAGGAATATTGGAGATGTAGAGGGAACGGTTTCGAGAAGTGTGCGCTCCAATTTCCTTCTTTGAATTTGGCCTACCCTAGTCAGCCACGTGGAAGACTCGTTTTAAATAGCGTACAAAGAGAAGATTTCCCTCTACAAGACAATGGTGAAAAATTCTCCAAGTGCTATTTATCCTGACTCCAACCCCAACCTGATACCGGTGTTCAAGTCAGGAGGGACTTCTGTTAACAGTGTTTTCTGGCAAGAGACCAAAGGAGAATTTTCCAACAAGGAGTTACCTAGAAAGATTCATCCAGATATTCCAGGTAACCAGCAAGATCGGTACCACTACCTAGATGGAACCGATACTTGATAAGGTCGGGACCTCGACTACCTATCTATCTAGATAGAACATCAACTCAGCGAGCTAACGAAGACACGTATCTCGCCCTACTGAAGCTATTAATACGAACTTAGGACCGGCACGACGATAACTTGCACGCCCAGCACCTCGTAAGTACCTCGACATCAATCAAGGCATCTGGTACCTCGATACCCTCCTTGGTACTGCCTCGACTTCCACCTGATACCTAGTACCTCGATGTATATCCGGATCCCCTCCAAGACAAGTACCATACCTGCCAGGAAATACGAAGATGATCATCACCCCTCTATCAAGAAATAGAACAAGCTCCACCCCATCGGGATTGGAGTGATATATCAGCACCTCGTTCCGCTAATGTTTAGAGTCAGAATTTCCCTCCAAGCTCCACGAAGAAGGAAAGTTGACTTCATCGCCATTATAAAGCGCCATTAATGAGACCAAAGGGTCAACCTTATCAGAATTTGAATTCGACAGTAATTAACATGATCAAATTCGGGGCCTTCAGCCCCACTCAATGCTTTTCAACGCTTAAAATAGGACTCTCAATAATCCTCATGAATATGACCGGATTTTGAGGGGATCTTGGGAGAACTATATATACAGCTTCGAAAGATAAGAGTGGGGAGGATTTTTTAGGGATTCCAGGGAAGAGAGAGTTTTTTTCATCGCCCTAACAGAGAGATCATTTCTGGTAGAATTCCCTTTTGAAATTCTCCGAAGCCAGTGAGAGTCCATTGACGATCATCTGAAGGAAATATCCACTTATCGAAATAAGCGGAGGTTCTGCCTTCATCCTGTGTAAGAGTGAGGAGAGATTTAGGTGTGAGGAGAGTCTAAATTGTAACAATACTACTGATACCCTTTTTTTTTTAAATAAACAGTGTTATTTCATATCTCATTGATCCTTCTTATTCTGCTCCTTGTTTACATCCATCTACATTACGAGGAAGGATCCCGGCACCGAAGGTACCTATCCCACTACTGGCTACCAGTAGTGGGTGAGGGTGCTAACCGAGATTTTGCTCCCTGAGTGATTTTTCTATTAACACAAAGAATACTTGTTTTCTTAATGTTGTTCAATATGTACAAGTACTTAATCAAAGATGGTTATATACAAATAAATCAAATTACAAATAAAGTTAGCTTAAGTTTAGTTTACATATTAGTTTAAACTACAAATCATTCATATGACTGACAAGTATTTTATCGTGGTATGCAATATCAAAACAAATTTATGAATCCTAACATGCACTCAAACAAGTATAAAACTAGTATGCGGCAAGCATGGGTATCGTTCCACAGAGATCTAGCTATAGATGTGATTAAATCTTGACTCGGGACTTAAATGCAGTTGTTAACAGGAAAATTCACTCCGAGAGTAAAATTCCAATTAGCACCCTCAATAGCTACCGGTAGGTGGCAGTGGGGTAGGTACCTTTGGTACTGCGATTTCCCTTACAGGGCAATAGGAAATCAAACTTCAAACAAGACAAATCTATGAAAGAATGATATATCTGGAGATTATACGGGTAGCGTTATTTTATTGATCACGGGATTGTTATACAAGAAGAAAGGTTTTAATTGTTGGGGTTTTTGCCCTAAAGCTTGTAATATGTAAATAGAATTTGAACATAAATAAAAGAAGTAGTATATTCATTCATTTTGTGTCATACTTTATATAACATGTGCACTTAACATCCAAGATTGCCGGATGTAATTTTGAACTGAGTATATGAGTGTCATATATAGATGGATTCAGTTTGAAACGAGCAATCTAAAGAGTCCGTAGATAGCAAATAAAGCTGGGTACTTTATTTGTGGTTAATCTACAGCTGCGGTCCATTTCGTAGTGTACGGTGATCCTATCCTGGATCATTCATATGTAGATATGAGAATGGAGGCACCTTGTATGATGTGATCATATAGGACTGGGCCATGATCTATATGAATCTCTCACTAAGATCCGTTTAACGATGAGATTCATATATATCAACTAATGATGGCTATATATGGGTGATCTTAATCCTGAGTGTCTTATCGACTCCTTCAGGTTAGATCGTGGTCTTTGATATACCATGGGTGAGGTCGGAGTTGCATTCCCGATCAATATACTCCATATGTTGGGATCGCGGTTTGGCTTGTGGCTGGGAAGATTTGTACACAATAGTGGAATCCACTCCTTCTTGTGAGAAGTAGATGGTAGTTCCCTTAAGGGTTGATTTGGGGCTTGAACAATATGAGCGCTCTCCTAATTCCGTAAGGAACGTAGGATTTATCGTTCATTAGAGAATCAATGGTACTTAATGGAAAGATATGATTAGAGGGGTATGACGGACATTATGACCCAGCTCTAATTATGAACTACTTGTGGAGGATTATACCATATGTAATAGCTATATCGATGGACATCGAGAGTTATTGGTTTGTGTAAAAACGTCTACAGTTGAGAGAGTGCAGCTTCGGGTTTTTAGTGGAATAACACCGAAGTTAATAATCATGAAATATTAATTAAAGAGTTTAATTAATAATTTCTAAGGATTATTGGAGCTCAAAATACTGTGGGTCCATTAGGTCCCTTGCTAGCCCGATCAATTTAGGTAACAAGGGTCACGATTAATTAATTGGATTGTCCAATTAATTGTGTTACTAAAGTGACACGTATTTATTCGGGAGTTAATTGAATAATAGGATTATTTAATTAATGAATAATGGTGATTAAATAAATTAAATAATAAGATTATTTAATTATGTTGTTAATCACTAAATGGAGGGTGTTAGTTGATATTTGATTTTGAATAAAATAAGATAATATGATTATTTTATTTTATTAAATTAAATATTTGAAATTGAATTTGAAATGTTTGAATTCAAAAATAAATATTTAATTAATTTTAAAAAAGATATGAGATATCTTTATAAAATTTTAAAAATCAAATATAAGATTTTTGGTTTGTTTTTAATATATATGAGATATATATTTTAATAAAAGTTTTAGATAACCAAATGAAACACATACACGACAAACAAGAAGAGGTCGTGAACAAAAAAGAGAAATTGTGATAGTGATCACAAAATACACAGCAAACGTGAACAGCAATAGTGCACAGCAAAAAGAAAAAAAAACAAACAAAAGAGAGAAAAAGCTAGTGTGTGGTGAGACCACAAATGCTGCACTTCTAAAGTTTGTTTTTTTTTGTGTATGTTCTTCTCTTTTTCCTCCATACAGGTCCTGAATATCGTGACGCGCCCACACGCTGTTACCAGTTCCGGGAGATAGCGAGGAAGATCACGTGGTTCAAATCAGGAGCAGTTCGTATCAAAGTGAAGGAGCCTCCTACGTAGGTATGAAAATGTTTCATCACTTTACTTTATTAATGCATTTGATTATTACTATACAAATGGGTTAGTTTAATGATTGCATAAAAAATTTTAAAACCTTCCGCTGCGCAATCTGTAACCCTAGGTTCCAACATTAACAACAATACAAAACTGTCACTCTCTTTTCTTTCTACACAGAATGGCGATGGCGAAATCGTACATGTCGATAAGTGTCTAAAATCTTCTCAGTGGTGGTTCTAAACCTCTCACTGACTTTAGACAACTTAAACAAAGCTTCTTCAAAAAAAATTGAAATCCCCACTCCCTTTGTCCTACATGGCCGTAGTTATAGACACCCAATACTCTTGAGAATCTGGTCATATTAATGAGGGTTATTTGGAGGCCTTCTTTAGGCGTTGAAAGACGCTGAGGGAGGCTAAAGGCGTGGTATTAAATCCCTCCAATTTTTGTAGCATTTAAACTCTAATTCAGTTGACTGTTTGGTCTTATTTATGGCACTTTAAATGGTGAAGAAGTCAACTTTTCCCTTTATTGTCGCTTAGAGGGAAATTTTGACTCTGTATCCCGCTGGTGCGGTACACTAGTGTACCGGTCCGCTCTCGCTGGCTTGGCGCTTGTTCTAGCGTGCTGGCGACATTCTTCTTGCTGGGTAGGTAGGACGCCTATCTTAGTTTGATTCTGGGCTGATGTCGAGGTACATGGGCACTGGGTATATATCGCAGTACCTAGGTGACAGGTAGGAGGTACCGGGTATATGCGAGGTATTGGTGCATGGTATCGTGGTGTCGGCTTCACTTGGTATTAAGAGTGGATGGTACAGCATGGTACTTGTTCTTCTTAGGTAGCAGTTCTGGTGCTTCATTTGGTACCAGGTAGACAAGGTAGTCGCGGTTCCGGCCCCACAAGGTATCAATCCTTCCTAGGTCCCGGTGTCGATGCTACTGGGTACTAGGGAACTGGTAATGGTTCCTACCAGGTAGTAACTCGGTGGAAAATTCTTTTTTGGACCCTTGCTAGAAAAGGCTATTAACAGAAGTCCCCCCAGACTTTAACACGGGTACCAGGTTGGGGTTGGAGTTGGAGTCAAGATTTGTAACACTTGAAGAATTTCCTGTAACCGTTTTGTAGAATGAAATCTTCCTTTTGCACGCTGCCATTTATGTTCCTTCCATGTGTCTAGCTAGGAGAGGTCAATTTTAAAAAATGAAATATTTTACGATGTGCGTTTCTCGGAACTATCTATCTCATGTCTTTGATTACCCCGCTCATTAATTGCCTTACCCGTTACTGTTATACTTTTTTCCTTATAAATATCTCCAGCCATCTCTCCCCTCTTCACTATGCTTTCAAACAGATTTCCAAACTCTCGACAAAACCCTAGCTTTCATTTTTCTTCATTCTTTTGCCTTCAATCTCTCATATTATTAAAAGTCTTTCAATCTTGCCAACATTTCTTCCCCTGATAGTGACAGTATCGAGCAATTCTTCAGTGGTGACGCTACTGCTAGCGGGAACCTCGCCTATGGGAAGAGGGCTTGTAGAGACGACGATAGCGGAGATGACGTTCCCGCTCTTCAGCGTCGTGGTTCAATTAGGAACATCGCAATCGGGATAGGTTTCTTGAACGATTCCAGTACTCCAGTCGACGTTGATCGGGAGTCGAGCGACGGGTCGGGCGTCGTTAGGATAGGTGTAGGTCTGACTGGGGATGCTACGACCATAGCTGGAGGGGAACTCTCTCTTCCCTATGAGTACCAGTGTGTTCCTGACTCTACCTGTACCACAGATATCATCAGGCGCTTGAGGAGAAATTTTATGATCTCCAAAGACATTACCATCACCGTCCCTCCTCGGGGGTATGATGTATACACCCCCCTACTGGCGAACTTTCGATTCATACGGCGGCCTTTGATAGAGGAGTCAGGCTATCTCTCCACCCTACCTTACGCAGGGTGCTACATACTTTACAGCTTGCCCATCTCCAGCTGACACTTGGGTTTTCGAGGCACCTGGTTGGGTTCCTTGTGCTGTGAAGGGAGTAATGTGAAAAGAACAAGATCGACCAAGAACCGGGGTTGGAAGAGCTAGGATTCATCTTCTAAGTTGCTGCCAATTCCCCAGGTCCAAAAGGGTAATTCTATGCTCGGACCAAGAATAGTCTGAAGTTTGTAGCACCGGGAGCCACGAAGAAAGATGCCTCTTTGAAGGAGGAATGGGTCGTTGTCAAAGGTGATTGGGGTAGCTCGGTTCCCATTGGAGGATCTGAGTTCCCGGTTCCCACCAGTTTTAGCTGCAAGCCCGCATGGGAGAAAAGCAATCTCTCCGCTGAATCAGAAAAAAATTTGAAGGAAATCATGGCTCGATCCTATGTCAACACGAGGTGTTAACGGAAAATTTACTCGGGGTGAGTAATCTCAATTAACACCCTCAAGACCACTACCACAGAGGTAGTGGCCAAGGTCGAGTGTATTCTAAACAGTGCTTATTCAAATGACAAAAAATACTAATATTAATACAATCAAAAGAGAATGAAAATGCCTTCTTTATTAATGGTGTATCGTGTACAAATATCTCTCAATTGCTCTCAATTTCTCTAGGGTGTAGTAGGGTTGTTGTCGTATGTCTGTCAAAAAGTAGTCCCTTTCTCTTTCTCTCTTTTTCCTATTTATACATAGTTTTGGTAGGTTAAACCAACTGATTCTCCCCTTGATTTTCGCAGTCCCTTCCCTCCTTATCGGACGGGATCTCTCATTTAAATGTCATTGACTTTGCGTTAACAGCTGAGTTGAGAATATCTTGGTGGAGATTAGTTTGTTTCCTTTTTGGACTCTATTACTTGTTCTGCACGAACGTAATGCTTCTAGATATGATCCAGCGTATCTTCGTATCTTCACAACATGATCCCTTATAGGGGTCGTTGAATATGGTATGTATTGTCTCGTATGGCGAGGTAGATCAGATAGCGAGGTAGATTAGTGTCTTGGCTCCGGTACTCAGGAGTTCAGTCTAACCAGGAGCTCAGCCTGACCTCCCTTGATCTCTTGGAGCTTGATTCAGCCCCCTGCGGACACTGCTCTTTGATAGTGGGGTTTTGGCAAGCTTCCGGAGAGGTTGCGAGGTAGTCTCTACCTCGGGGAGCTTCCTGATTCCTGGTTTGGTGGTGCGGGCTCGATCTGATCGCGTCGGGTTCTATCCTGGGTATTTCTGGAGCTCGCCTTTTATTTCTGTGGGGTGGTACTGTAGCTCGACTTGGGGAACCGTGGTCCCCTGGTGGATAACCTCGGGCCCGGGGGTCAGACTAGGAGGGTGGAAAATTTCCCTTTGGTCCCTAGCCAAATTTGACTATTAACAGAAGTCCCCTCTGACTTGAACGCCGGTGATTGAGTTTGGGGTTGGAGTCAGATTTCCTATTTTATTTAGGGAATTTCTCCTTCTTTACCGTTACAAGAATCTTGGGGGAAATCTTCCCATTAATTACACGAGTGACGTGGCGAGAGCTGGCCGGTTTATTCCCAAGTTAACCCAGCTGCGTTATGGCAGATCCCGCGATTCGAGGTGATCTTAACCGAAAATTTCGATGACCCATGCTGCTGCTCTGTTGCCTTTTTGTACTTGGTTATTCCAACGCCTTCCTCATACCTTTGAAATTTCAAATTTTCCCAAGAAAAGCCTTCTCTCAAGCACATCTATTTTCGTCCTTCATCCTCACCTACTTCATTCCATCATGTCCAAAGCCAGTCACGACTCCTTTGACTCCAATGTCGATGGCGAGGAGGTCATCAGCCTCGCCCATGAAAAACGGGCACGAAGGAGCCTAGATAGCGATGACTCTTCACCAAATCCGCACCGTCGGCGGTCGAACAGGAACGTGTCCATTGGGACTGGGTTTTCTAATCATCCTGACCATCCTCTAGATTTAGTCGATGAAGATTCTCATAGAGATGTTGGTGGTGACGCCGCGGGGGAGCGTCAAGTCCTAGCTACCGGTCCCCTTTTGGAGAGGCTTTCTCCCTATGACTTCAGGGTTGTCCCTGACTCTACCGTTGATCCAAACTCGATTGATCGTTTGAGGTCCAAGTACGGCATTCCTGACAGTGTTTCTATCACTGTGCCTCCCAAAGGTTACGAATTCTTCAATCCCTCCGACGGCATGCTTCCAATTCATGTGGCGCCTCTCGAGAATGGGGTCAGGCTCCCCCTTCATCCTACCATTCGACATGCTCTCAACGCCATCTAGCTTGCTCATCTCCAGTTGATGCCCGACTTCTGGAGGCATTTGATTGGCTTCCTTGTGCTGTAGAGGGAACAATGCAAGCTGAGCAAGGTGACGAGAGAGCCCGGAGCAGAGGAGTTGTCCTACTTTTTTCAAATCGGGAGTCTCTCCGGTGCTCCCCGAGGTCAGTTCTATGCAAAAGCCAATAACATGCTAAAGTTTGTCATTCCTGGTGCTTTTAAGAAGGATCCAGCCTGGAAGGAAGAGTGGATCCAGGCCGGGGGTGACTGGGGAAGCTCGATTTTTATTGCAGGGCACGAGTTCGAGGTCCCCACAACTTTCAGTGACAAACCATCATGGGACCGGGATTCCCTGCCACCTGAGTCTGAAGCTGTTTTGAAGGCTATTTTGGCCAGGAACTACTTGAACCTGAAGTTTCCAACCGCTGAAGCCTTCGATCCTTGCAGGGTGAATCAATACCTACGGATCTTTGATGCTATTCCCTGTATGTATCACTGAATCATCTTGCTTTGTCTCGTTGACCAGCTCAGTTCTGACGTTTCGCTTTTTATTTCATTTACTTATAGTTTTTGTTGTTAAGCCAGCTTCTCGTAACGCTCAGCAGCTCCGGAAAGCTCGCACTCCTCCCCCATCCATCAGACTGACTCGGGGGGTTTCTCCTGCCACCTCGGAGAAGGAAGGGTTGATTGTTTCAGCTAGGATTATGCCTGCACCTACTCCATCGCCTTTCCAGGCAAGATCCAAGATTGCTACCTTTGAGTCGTGGGCTTCCAAAGCGATAAACAGAGGGCTTTCATTTCCCAGGTAGCTGGCATTACTACTCATGCTTCTTCTGCTCCCTCTGCTGCAATTGTTGCCCCACATGCTCATCTAGTCGATGCCGCTGTGATTCCAACACTCTGAGCTTCGGAGGACTTTGAAGGGGGTGTCGTAGGGATCCCTCCTAGCCGCTCTCGCCCTCAGTCGAGGTCGACGGGACAGGACGAGGTCTTGGAACAATTCATCGCATCCTGCCCAGGTGGCGGCTCTCTAGGATGGCCTCATTGCCCGTTGATGTCTTGATCACCATGGGGTCTGTTGTCTTAGCTGAGGTAATTGTTCTTTCTCTGTATTACTTCTAAGACTGCCACCTTAATCCGTTTCTAACCTTAGCTTTGTATCTCATAGGCCTTCAAGTTTAACGTGGCTATGGGCCACCAGGTAGCCCTCCTTCGTGCTCGGGCTGCTAAGGCTGAAACCGATGCTGAGAGAGCCATGGGATTACTCAAGCAGGCTCAGACATTAGTACAAGACATGACCTCCAACCAAGGGAAGATGGAGACCGAGCTGGACAAGCTTCGTTGTGATTATGAGAGGACGAAGCTGTCATTTGATCAAGAAATACTCCAATCTACCCGGCGGGCCAAGTAGAGAGATTCTTGGAAAATTGAGGCTAAGAAGTTGGACCTCAAGAATCAGGATTTGCTTGCTCAAGTAGCCAAACTACAAGCTGATGCGGAGACCTCCTTTAGTAATTGATATTTCTATGCTTCCTTTTAGGTTGCAGAGGCTCTCCCCCTTCCCTTTGATCTATCATCCATCGCCTGTTGGGATAGAGAGGAGATAATGATTAAGGCTGCTGAGTTGTCTCGCCCTGACGATGACGGAGCGGTTCCCTCTAACCAGACAGGAGCTGGAAAGCAGCCCATCCAGGCAGACCCTCCCCTTCCTCCTCCCATCTTTACTACTTCAGGTCCTGGGGAATCTTCAAGTAAGGTTCTGTCCGCGCGGTTAGAAGGAGATCAACCAGGAGCTGGGGAAGGAGCAAAGAGCCTGTCTGAGGAACCCTCTAGAGTGGAAATGGAGGTCGACAGGAGCCAGACGGGGTCCATGGCTGCCCTTCTTGATGCAGCTATCCCTCCCGAGGTCATAGTAGTGATCAACGAAGTCCTGGAGGAAGATCCTACTGATTAGTAGGAGGAACCTCTGAAAGGAGAGATGGTTGGCGAGGGTAACCAAGACGGGCAACCACCTGAAGAAGGAGTTGATGGCGAGGATCAGCATGAGGGAGGGGTATCAGCAAGGGGAAATCAAGAGGGCTCCGAAGCTTGATGCTACCTGTTCATGACTGGCCTTGATTGCCCGAAAAAGTGGGTGGGCACCCCGCTTTACTCATGATTAGTTTAGTTGGTCTTTTTTTTTATAGCCTGGATTCGGGGGTTGGGCTCCCCGTTTGATGGATGTAGCCTTACTAGGGGATAGGCTCCATTGTTATTAATGAGAAACTGATATAACTTCCTTCATATTTGTTTTGATTGACCTTGATTACGAGCTTCCACCTCAATTGAGAACCTCTTGCTTTATTCCTGATATTGACTATAAATCAAAACTGCATCTTTGATGATGATTTGTTCATACTTCAATCTGGCTTCGCAGAGAACTCTTATCATGATGATCTTAATCCTGTGAACGAAACAAATATTTATGTTTAAATCAGTTTCAGGAGAGGTAACCCTATCGAGGCATCAGGAGGGATGTCTAGCTATTTCCTGATCTCGAGATCTGGATGGTAACTATGCTCTTACACTCAGATATTTCTTGGGGGTGGTAGCCCGACCAGGGCATCATGAGAGCTGTCTAACTATTTCTTGGTCTCGAGGTCTGGATGGCAAATATGCTCTTACACTTAGACCCTTCTTGGGGGTGGTAGCCCGACCAAGGCATCATGAGGGTTGTCTAGCTATTTCCTGGTCTCGAGGTCTGGATGGCTACTATGCTCTTACACTTAGACCCTTCTTGGGGGTGGTAGCCCGACCAAGGCATCATGAGGGTTGTCTAGCTATTTCCTGGTCTCGAGGTCTGGATGGCTACTATGCTCTTACACTTAGACCCTTCTTGGGGGTGGTAGCCCGACCAAGGCATTATGAGGGCTGTCTAGCTATTTCCTGGTCTCGAGGTCTGGATGGCAACTTGCTCTTACACTCAGACCCTTCTTGGGGGTGGTAGCCCGACCAAGGCATCAGAGGTAACGAGTGGGCTTCCCCGGCTAGTCCCTAGTCTCGAGGTCCTGCTGGCAACTATGCTCTTACGCTTGGACCCTTCTTGGGGGGTGGTGCTCGGCCAAGGCATCAGAGGGATCAGAGGCAGCGAGGGGGTTTCCCCGGCTCACCCTGGTCTTGAGGTGACGATGTCGAATTTTACAGTCGAATATGTGGATATTAATGTAGAACATAATCGGAGTTAAAGAAAAACCGCAGACTTTATTGATGATAGGGATGTAGTACATCGTTAGTAGGGATTTTATTGCAACCTAAATGGGGGTAATCTGCTCAAGAGTCCCCTACTCAGTGGTAGAACTTCCTCAAATGATCTGCGTTCCAGGTGTGGTCGATGGGTCATCCATCCATGTCTTCGAGTTTGTAGGCTCCATTACGAGCAACTACCTTTATCAAGTATGGCCCTTCCCAATTGGGGCCTAGGACTCCATCCGACCTTTTCCGAGTATTCGAGGTCACCTTCTTGAGCACTAGATCCCCTTCTTTGAAATTTCGGGCTCTGACCTTTAGGTTGAAATACCTAGCGATCTTGGTCTGGTAGATCGCTACTTTCTCAGCTACCCGGTCTTGTTTCTCTTCTAGGAGGTCTAGATTAGCTCGGAGCTTGACCCCGTTACTTTCGGGGTTAAAAATGCTGCACCCTGAATGAGGTCAATTTATGCTCGATGGGGAGGACCGCTTCAACTCCGAAAGCCAGGGAGTAAGGTGTTTCCCTGGTAGCTAGCCTCTTTGTAGTCCAGTATGCCCAGAGGACCTCGGGCAGCTCTTCGGCCCATTTGCCTTTTTTCTGCTGTAGTTTCTTCTTCAGAAGCTTCTTGATAGTCTTGTTGGTGGACTCCACCAGCCCGTTGGTCTGAGGATGGGTTACTGAAGCGAGCCTGAGGTCGATTCCTAAACCCTTGCAGAAGTCTTTGAATCGGGCGTTGTCGAACTACTTGCCCAGGTTGGCTACAATGATGAGAGGGGTCTCGAATCTACAGACCACGTTGGTTTTGATGAACTTGGTCGTATTCTTTTCTAATATTCGAGAAAGAGGCCCTGCCTCGACCCATCTTGTGAAATAATCAATAGCCACGATAACATATTTAACTTGTCAAGGAGCGGTGGGAAGCGGTCTAATTAGGTCGATCCTCCACATGGCAAAGGGGTAGGGTGAACTGAGAGATGACAGTCGCTCTAGTGGCAAGTGGTTCAAATTCGAAGTCCTTTGATATGGCTTGCAAGATCGTACAAAGCTTCTTGCGTCTTGGTGGATGGTCGGCCAATAGTACCCCATATGAAGCATTTGATATGCTAAAGCTTCTCCACCAACGTGGTTCCCTCAGTCCCTAGAATGAACCTCTTTTAACACCCATTTAGCGTCATCAGGTTGTAAACACCGAAGTAAGGGGAAGGATCTACCCCTCCTGTAGAGGTATCGTCTACAAGGCAATATCGGACAGAGAGCCTTTTAATTCTTTGGGCTTGATCGGGCTCCTCGGGAAGCTTTCCCTCTAAAAGGTGTGCAACGATCAGGTCATCCAGCAAGGCTGACGATCCAGGGAACAGATTTCCTTACTTGCGGCTATGCTTGGTTGGGAGATCACTTGAAGGGGAACTCCCTGGGGTAGTAAGGATTGGCCTCCATTTGCGGCTACTTTGGCTAGAACATTTGCACAGTGGTTTTGGTGTCGAGGCACCTAATCGATCTTGAATCCCTTAAATTGATTTTTTAGCGACTGAGCTAGCTTTAGGTAAGCGGCCAAGTTATCTCCCTTTGCCTGGTATACCCCAGACACCTAATTGACTACAAGTAATGAGTCGTTCTTGATTCACAGGTAGTCGGCCTCCAGTTCGATGGATGCCTTCATCCCGGCTAGGAAGGCTTCATATTCCGCTTCATTATTTGTGGCTTTAAACTCGAATCTGAAGCAGTGACAGAATTCATGTTAGGATTATGCTCAATAGCAAGAGTGTAATATTGTAATTGACAATCTTTTCATATTAATAAAGTGTTTTCAGATTCTTACAAATACTTATAGCATTTATTATTATAATTGTCAAGGTAAATAATCATAAGGTCAAAAGACTATGAGATATGAAGAATTGTTCATACATCCGGATATGTGTGAGGTAGACACAATTCTTTAGTTAGTCTTGAATAACGTTCACAACTTAAGTTAAAGGTTGGGCACCTCTATCTTGATAAAGTTGTAGAATTCTTTTACTAGCATTTGAGTGGGATCAAATGAGTTATGATGAGTCTGAAATCATCGAAGGTTTTCGAGTAAAAGAATCTAGTGCACTGGGTGCATTGAACAGGATCACAATGAAATACTTTATCTAGAACCGTCACTGGATATAAGTCTTTTCATTATTAGGACAATTGGAGAGTCGATCTTAATCCTGAGATAAATGATGGACTTATGGTTGCAAGTGTTATCATTTGAGCTATCAATGAGTACGATTATATAGCATAGTCTACCCTCGATAGTTTGGTGGTATTCATTTGTTAATCGATAGAGGACTTCATTTATAGATATGGACATCGTGGCTCCATTTATTAAATGAGAGTATAATATCATCATATGGATGTTTTGAGGTATTGGATATTAAATCTCAACGTTGAGTTTTCAATAATGATTATTGAAGACATGGCTTCTGGACAAGTCAAAATATCCAAGTTCAAAATGTGGTCATATGAGGAAATATGGTAACTTGGAGAGCTATAGGCGGTCTATGAGCTCTTGGCGATTACTGATATTATTCACGAGGATACACAATCTCCTATAAGATTGTCTAGGGTATGAATGAGAAACATCTCCTTATTCTATCTTTATTTAAGAGTTCAATTTTAGCTCTTTAGTGGAATGAGTTAAAATTAATAGATCGGACCTAAGTGAATCATTTGTTGATTGTGATTAGGTTATGTCTATTGAAGCTTAAATTTAGATAGCCCGCCAAGATCCACAATCCACACGTACTTGTATGGATCACTTGATATATTCTACCGGACCAATTTATGGGTCCATCTAGAATTGCATTTAATATATTAAGAATATAATATGTCTATTATTTATTTAATGGGCTGCTCTATTATATTAATATATTAAAAGGAGACATGTGGGCTTGTTTCTTTTAGTAAGAATAAGTCTGGTTCATATATGGGCTTTTATTTAAAGTCTAATGGATTAAATAAAATAAGAAAAATAATATTATGCCCATATATATATGGTGTGGGCGGCAAGGCTAATAAAATAGCCCAAGATATTATTTTATTTTATTGTTTTGATTAAATGGAAATTATATAATTATTTAATTAATTAATAGTTTAAATCAAAATCTTTTCCTGATCAGTAAATAAAATACTATGTGTTGGATTAGGGTTAGAATTCTTTTAAGTGATAGGAGTCCTAATTTGGTAAGGATTAAGTCTACATACACTCCATACCACACAAAGAATTCGGCCACCCTAGTCCTATAAGGGTTAGGATTCTTAAATTGATAGGAATTAGGGAAAAGCACAATTCCTTTTCAAGTAAGGAAATTGGCCAACCCTAGATTTCCTACATAAAGAATTCGGCCAACCCTATTTTGAGAAGGAGAAATTCGGTCACCTTATAAATATAAGGTGATAAATTTCGGCCACAAAAAAAAAAGCTTGAGTGAGAGAGATTTTTGTTTGCTTTGAAAAATAAAAATCTTACTTAATACACATAGAATTTCGGCCAAGAGAGAAAAAGAAAAATAAGTTCTCATTCGATAGTGCACTTGCAAGCCTTTAACATCAAAAGGTTTTGTGCACACTTTCGATTTAGGGTTACGCGAGTTCCAATCATATCGATTGTGAATTCAAAAGTGACCGGAACTATTTTTCTAGGCTCTTGGTGTTTTGGGATTGAAGATCAGGATCAGAAGTTCCATATATCCATTCTCAGGTAAGCAATTCAAAGAAAAAAAAGGGAGACCACGCTCCTAGGTGATTCACGTACGTGCTAGGATTGAAGATCTTACGGATTACCATCGACATAAGTCAATCGGATCACCCGACAAGAGGTATTTAACTCTAACCGTATATTTGTGTTTAATTAATTAAAGGGTTAAGGTTCAAATCTTTAGAAAAAATTTAAACTATACGAAAATCTACTTTTCGCCTTCCGCTGGGTTTTAGTTAATTTTTCCCTACAATTCAGTCCCCTCCGGGTCTATTAAAACTATGCCAGGTCCTCCCCCAGCTTTCCCATATGCTCCATCTGTATAGAGGGTCCAGGACTTGCAGCCTTCAGCCAATTATCTATCTCGGAAGTCTTCTCAGGGATCTCATTCGGTGCTGCGGGATTCACTTGGTCTGGGAGCTCTGAAAACTCTGCAACAAAGTCTGCCAAAGCCTTCGCTTTAATCGTGGTCATGGGCTTATATTTTAAGTCAAACTGAGTGAGCTCTAGGGCCTATAAGACTAGCCTTCCGGACACATCCGGTTTTTGTAAGAATTGGCGGAGAGGTTGGTCCGTCACCACTGCTATTGAATGAGCTTGAAAATAGGGACGGAGCTTCCTCTCCGAGGTCACCAGAGCATAAGCGAGCTTTTCCAGGAGAATATAATTTTTCTCTGACTTGGTTAAAGCATGACTCACATAGTATATGGGCCTTTGATTCTCGTCACCACACTCCTTGGCCAAAGCTCCGCTTACTGCAGTTTCTGAGACGGCCAGGTAGATTTGCAGCTCCTCTCTGGGATCCGGCTTGACTTACAATAGTGGGCTTATTAGGTATTTCTTCAAGGCTTGAAAAGCTTGCTCGCTCTCCGGGCTCCATTTCATATTTCTCCCTTGCTTGATGGCTTTGAAGAACGGGAGGCACTTATCGGTGGAGCGAGAGATGAACCTGTTGAGCGCTGCTACACGCCCAATCAAAATTTGCACCTGTGTGAGTGATGTGGGAGATTCCAAGTCCTAGATAGCTTTGATTTTTTCTGGGTTGGTCTCTATGCCTCTCTCATGAACTATGAAACCTAGAAACTTCCCCGCTATTACCCCAAAAGTGCACTTGGAGGGGTTCAACCGCATTTGGTTTTCTCTTAGGATAAGAAAAGTCTTGCGAAGGTCTTCTCGATGTCCTTCTGCGGTTGGTGATTTTGTGATCATGTTGTCGATGTATACCGCCAACGTCCTTCTGATCTCTGGCTTGAACAGCTTGTTAACCAGCCGCTGGTATGTAGCCCTCGTATTCTTCAAGCCAAACGGCATTACCTTGTAGCAGTACAAGCCCTGCCCAGTAATGAAGCTGGTCTTATCTTGGTCAGCTGGGTGCATCTTAATCTGGTTATACCTTGAGAACGCGTCCATGAAACTAAGAAGTTTATTTCTGGACGTGGAGTCAACCAGCTGATCTATCTTTGGTAAAGGAAAGTTGTCTTTTGGACATGCCCGGTTGAGATCGGAATAATCAACACACATACGCCATTTCCCATTAGCCTTCGTAACCATGACCACATTGGCGATCCACTCGGGGTAGCACACTTCTCTAATAATTCCTGCCTTGATCAATTTGTCTACTTCTTCCTGCACCGCAGCGTTCCTCTCAGCGTTAAAGTGACACCTCTTCTATTTGACGGGCTTGACTGTTGGATCTACCGCTAATCAATGGGCTGCCAATGATACCGGGATCCCGGGCATCTCATAGTGGCTCCAAGCGAAGATGTTGCTGAATTCTCTGAGAAGCCCAATCAAGCCTTCGTTCACTTCTGGTTCGAGGGTAGCCCCGACCTTGAAAACCTTGGAGGGATCGTCACTTCTGATGGGTATCTCCTCTAGTGTATCTACGGGTTACCGCTGGCCCATTCCTTGCTCTGTTCTTCCTCATAAGGCATTATGGGCTCGCTCTCTGGATGCTCCACGGGCTCCATATCTTCCTGGATTATCCCGGATGCCTCCATGTCCTGGATTGTTGCATCTTGAACGAACTGTTTTGCTAAAGCTGCAGGATTGGCGGACACTGCGTAGCACTTTCTAGCTGCTTGCTGGTCTCCGCGTACCTCTCCCACTTTGGTTCCCACTGGGAACTTCAAGACATTATGGTATATAGATAAGACTCCCTTCAATGAGGAGAGGAATGGTATCCCTAAGATGGCGTTGTAGGCCGATGGGGTATCAACCATAACAAAGTCCGTCATAACATTCTGTTGGAGAGGTGTGGTTCCGACGATCACTGGGAGGATCTTCGATCCCATCGGTATGATCAAATCCCTGGTAAATCCATAAAGCAGAGTTGTTCAGCTATTGTAACACCATTGCTTCAGGTTCAGTTTTTCCAAGGTATCTTTCAAGAGTATATCAACACTGCTGCCTATATCAACGAGCACGCGATGGATCATGCAGTTGGCAATCTGTATCGTGATCACCATGGGATCATCATGAGGTTGCACGGTGTTGAAGACATTTGCTTTAGTGAAAACCATCTATGCTGACTAGGAGAGCTCTGCCTGGCTTTGGCTACCTTGAAGATACCCCGACCTTCTTTTACACGGGGAATCTTCCTTGGATGGTTTTTCCTGGAATTATTTGAGATACCGGCCAATGTGGGACCTCCGCTGATGGTATGTATCACCTGTATCTGTTGCATGAAATCAGTTTGTTCCCTCCTTTCTCTTTTCTGTATGTTCGCGGATCTCGGCTTGTAGCTCCCTTCCCTTTTGAATATTGTCTCTGACCTGTTGCAAGAACTCAATCAAACATCCTCCCCTTATCAAGGCTTCGATCTGGTTGCACAAATTATAACACTCTGAAGTGTTGTGGCCCACGTCTTCATGGAAGTCGCAGTACTTGTATCGGTTCCTCCTATCGATAGGGGCTTTCATGGGTGCGGGCTTTTGGAGTAGCCCCTTGTCCCGTATAGCAAGGTAGACTGTTTCCCAAGAAACGTTCAGGGGAGTGTAATAATCATACCTTTTCTCCTCTCGCATTATGGGAGCTACAGTCCTAGGAGGAAGCGAAGCCCAATGAGGGGTTTGTCTTGCTGGATACCTTTCTTGCCCGAGCTGAGAAGCAGGGAAACGATAGGTCGACCTATTGGGAGGCTTATTCTGATTTTTCTGAGCTGGCTCAGATTTGGGGGCTTCTTTTTTTGAGGCTTTGCCGTTCTCATATCGTAGTGTTCCATCTTGACTTTGAGCTATTCGTCGATCTCGACCTGCTCAAGAGCCAGATCGTAGGCCTCCTAGTAAGTCTCTGGAGGTCTTTTGGCGAAGGAACGGAAAAGCTTTCCCGCCCACAGGTTCCTCCTGAAATTGGCGAGAGTCTCTTTCTCGGTGAAGACTCCTATTTGTATGACTTCTTTATGAAAATGTTCCACATACGATCGAAGTGTTTCACCTCACTCCTGAATCACATATTGGAGGTGTATGGGATCTTTTGGTCGAGGTTTGACCCCTTGGAACTGCGAGCAAAAATCTGTTGATAACTTTGTGAAAGAATCCACGCTACCAGCAGGCAGCTTCCTGAACCAAGTTTTCACGTAGTCGGTTAGGGTCATTGGGAACATCCTACACATAGCTGCTCTGGTGGTATTCTGGACCTCCATCTGTTGGCACTTAAAGGATCTTCCGTTCCGGAGAACTTATCTGTTGGCACTTAAATTTTGGTGGAAGCTCCGCTTCCCGGATCCTCTTGGTGAAGGGAGCGTTCATCTCGCTTAATGGATCCTTTTTATCCTCCTTGTTCTTTCGTTTTCTTATCTGATGGACCTCTTTGTGTGGCTTTGCCAGCTGATCCCTCAGTCGCTTGTTCCCGGGTTTCTTTATTGACCTCGGATTCTTCGCTGTTGGATACCTTCGATGAATTGGCGACCTCTACCGGATCCTCTTCATGGGCGGGATCCACTAGGGAGGGTGGTCGACTTCCTTCCTCTTGGGCCCGGGTTTCCCTTTTTGATGCCATCGGGCGAGGTGCCTCTCGTTGCTCCCGGGTTAGAGCATCTGCTGCAGACTTAACTCGCCTGGGCTGATATTGTGATGGTTTTCTCAGAATTGGGGCATGGGTCCTAGCCTATCCTGGATCGAAAGTTGGGGCCTAGTCCTGTTGCGAGCTGGCTTTGGAAGAGGAGGTCCCAGGCGGTTGAAAGTAGGCTGCCTGGTCCCGGGCCTGTTCGGTTCTCCCGGATCATTCGGGTTTGATGGTTGGACTGTGATGCCTTCAGCGAGCAGGCGGATGCTGACGGTTTCGACAAAGGTTGCCGCTTGTTGGTCGAGCGCAGCCTGGCTTATTATAGGGTGGCCAGAAGCCTGCCCATTAGTCGTCTGGACCGGAGATTGACTGCGATGTCCAGACTTCTTCCCCCTCATTGGGGCCCTTCGTGTTGGCATCGCCGAAGGTTGTTCCGAAGCTCCGTGCTGTCCTTGGGAGGAGCGGAGCCTCATGGTTCCTGTAAAACAATGAAAATGCAAATGGTTGATTTGATTAACTGGGTATGGATTTTCCCACAGACGGTGCCAGAAAGTATAATGGAAAATTTACTCGGGGTGAGAAATCTCAATTAACATCCTCAAGACCACTACCATGGAGGTAGTGCCCAAGGTCGAGTGTATTCTAAACAGTGCTTATTCAAATGACAAAAAATAATAATATTAATACAATCAAAAGAGAATGAAAATGTCTTCTTTATTAATGGTGTATCGTGTACAAATATCTCTCAATTGCTCTCAGTTTCTCTAAGGTGTAGTAGGGTTGTTGTCGTATGTCTGTCGAAAAGTAGTCCCTTTCTCTTTCTCTCTTTTTCCTATTTGTACATCGTTTTGGTAGGTTAAACCACTGATTCTCCAATTGATTTTCTTAGTCCCTTACCTCTTTATCAGACATGATCTCTCATTTAAATGTCATTGACTTTGCGTTAATGGCTGAGTTGAGAATATCTTGGTGGAGATTAGTTTGTTTCCTTTTTTGGACTCTATTACTTGTTCTACACGTACGTAATGTTTCCTGATATGATCCTTCTCGCTGCTTTTCTTGTCCATCCAGCCCTAGCTTTTTCTCTTCTGTGTCAGAAACAGCCTTTGGTTCATCTGCTTCATCTCGTCAAACCCCCATTCTCGCTAGCCCACACTTTCTTAATACGGTAAGTAATTCCTCCAGTGTATCTTCGTATCTTCATAGCAGGATCCCTCATAGGGGTCGTTGAATATGGTATGTATTGTCTCGTATGGCGAGGTAGATCAGATAGCGAGGTAGATTAGTGTCTTGGCTCCGGTACTCAGGAGTTTAGTCTAGCCATGAGCTCGGCCTGACCTCCCTTAATCTCTTGGAGCTTGATACAGCTCCCCTGCAGACACTCCTCTATGACAGCAGGGTTTTGGCTAGCTTCCGGAGAGGTTGCGAGGTAGTCTCGACCTCGAGGAGCTTCCCGATTCCTGGTTTGGTTGTGCGAGCTCGATCTGATCGCGCCGGGTTCTATCCCGGGTGTTTCGGAAGCTCACCTTTTATTTCTGTGGGGTGGTACCGTAGCTCGACTTTGGGAACCGTGGTCCCCTGGTGGATAAGCTCGGGCCCGGGGGTTAGACTAGGAGGGTGGAAAATTTCCCTTTGGTCCCTAACCAAATTTGGCTATTAACAAGAGGTATCCTACCTCGGATGCTTTTGAGACAGGAAAGGTAGACCTCTACCTTCGTGTTTCCAACGCTTCCCTAGGTAAATAACGTTTTTGGATATGCTTCTATTGTATCCCGTAGCTGATTTAGTAGATACTGATTCTTTTCTCCTGGTAGTTTCTGTAGTGCCTTTGTCGAATGACGGGCAGCTCATCTGAACTGACGGCCAGCACTTTTCCCCACCAGCCTCTCCTATCACGCCTACAACTCACCTTGATCCCGCTGTAGGGACAGGCACCTCCGCTGGATCTAGCAGGTGCGTATTGATCCCAGTCGTGGTACCCGGGGCATCTCCTCCGCCTCTTTCTGCTTTAGCTAGATCACCTCTAGTGGACGTTGTAGCCAGAACGGCTAGGGTTAGAGGTGCTTCTGGTCAGGTATAGGGTCGAATACCTACTGCCCCGGCCACTGCTACTACTGCTGCTGTTGCTTCTCAACTAGTCCCCTTCCCTATCCCACTAGGGTTGGGAGGGGTCAAGGCTCTATTCCCATTGCTCAAACTGCTCCTCGCTATCCGTCCCGATCGCGGTCGAGGGACATCAACCAAGACGAGCTCCTGGCTAAGTTCACTGCCTCCTGCCCACATGGGTGTTTAGAAGCTATGACTTCGATGCATGTTGATCTCTTAACTTCCAAGGGATCTGCTCTCCTAGCTGAGGTAAGTCGCTTCATTTAGTCTTCTATCCCAATTAGGTTCTGGTGATATTTTTAACCGTTGTTACATACACGACAAGACTTCAAATTTAATGTGGCAATGAGCCACCAAGTCAGTTTTCTCTAGAAGCAAATGGATGGTGCTACTGCCGAGCTGGAGAAATCCAAGGAGGAGTTAGCCAAAGATGCCAGGGGCGTGGTAGTTATGCACCAGTCCTTGGAGAAAGTTGAGAAGGTAGTGGCTGAGGCGCAGGTAGATCGAGAGCGAATGCAGCGCGCTTTGGAGCAGCTCAGGTCCGTGCGCCCAAAACCGAGAGGGAGGCTGTGAAGGAAAGAGCAAAGGAGTTGGAAAAGAAGGTTTATACTCTACGTGCTAGTGTGGCAGACTTTGAGGCCAAAGTGGATGCCTCCTTTAGGGGAAGGCTACTTCTTTGTGGGATACTAGGTGGCCCAATCTCTTCCTCCCCCGTTTGACCAGAGCATTATTGAAGGATGAAGCAGAGAAGAGATGACTATAGCTGCCGAGCTAGTGTTAGGTTTTAGATTTATGTTGGCTTGATTCCATAACAAAACGGTCTTTGTTTGTATTGCTTAGTTGTTTAGGTGGTTTGTAATTGGATCGAGCTTCAAAGAAGTAAAGCAACTTCGCATGCAAAGTTCATCTTCAAGAGGATATGTGCTTACTTGGATGCTAAGGTATCAAGATTCTTCTTCCTCTTACAAGGCGTAGGCACACACATACATTGCATTCATATGTGTCCCTGCATGGTTGTGCAAAATTTGGTATAACACAATACACACACTTATACATGTATGCACATGCATTAGACTTAAAGTTGACAATTTGCATAAATTACATGTTCTAGGATTGGTTTTAAGAAATTGCATACTTGTGTGTATTGATTTGTGTTTCTATGATATTGAACTTGATTTTGAGCTTATATCATACCTCGTTGAGTTCCGGTTGTTTCGGTTACTCATTCATTAAATTTCGAGTTCAAAATAAGAAGTTAAGAAACTTTCCGTGATTTTATCATACATGGTTTTCGTCCTTGTTTTTCAAGTTGAATTCCATATTTTTTGTGAAAGTTACCTTGACGTCTTTTGTACGTGAGGAAGTCTCGGTTGATAATCCGAAAATAAATTCGAATTCGGAGTTCGAAGGCATGAGAACCGTCGAAGAACATATGGGACGGAAGATGGCTTGGCATGGCTCGAAAGCCGCACCAAAGAGTGGGAGTGGCATGGAGCACGTAGCCATCACGCCAACATTTCTTCTCTATCCGTGCGAAGCCCACGCCATAGTGCAATTGGTTTTGTGATTCGATAAGGATTTTATTAAATGCATTTTATCTCACGTGAAATCTAGTGTTTTGTATTTTTTTTTATGCACGTGTGGACTTCATATGGTCTTCTATTGGATTGATTGAATGCATCTCATGTGGGCTCACTGCGTGGAATGGTTTTTGATTTGAAAAGTTGTTTATAGAGTGTGGCACATACACGTGAATCTTTGTGTACTATGCCTCTATTGTCGCAGGTGGTGGCGTTTTAGTGATCTGCATTGGGCGTTGTAGCGTTTCACACATAAGCTCACCACATGTGATAATTTGCTTTGAAAATTTTAAATACCCGCGTGGATCGGACATTGTTGGCCTGTGGCTTATCACATAATGGTCCATTGATTTCTCTTTATTGTTATCTTCCCATTTTTTCTTTAAATTGATTTTTCCCTCTCATTTTTCATTTGTGAAGAAAATTGCAGAAAATTTTCAAAGTGTATTTGATTTTTGTTTTGGTGATATCTCTCTCAAATCAACTCCGAT
The DNA here is from genome assembly GCA_033220585.1 of Dipteronia sinensis. Taxonomy (NCBI): domain Eukaryota; kingdom Viridiplantae; phylum Streptophyta; class Magnoliopsida; order Sapindales; family Sapindaceae; genus Dipteronia; species Dipteronia sinensis. Next base: position 17,774,217 of record CM065643.1, on the reverse strand, counting down.
TTAAGTGATTCAAAAGCCGATATTGTTGATCTTGAAAAGAGGAACAAACTCCAAGCATTTTCAAAGTCAAATGATATCTTGATTTTTCATAGTGATCTGATTTCAGTCCGTGAGTAATCATTTGTAAGTGAATTTTTCTTTGATGATCATCTTCATGAATGTTCTTATTTGATTAAGAAAAATGATTAGAATGATTTTAATTCAACTTTGTGGTTTGTTTAAGTGATTTTCAAGTTTATCTTGTGTGATTTTTAATTGAATATATTTTAACTAAACTTGATAAGCATGAATTTGATTCTAGGAATATTTTGTGTTCTTGAGTCTAGATTTAGTTACATGTTCTAAGAACTAGGATATTTTTGCTTGTGATTTTCATTATTATAATCTAGTTCTTGTTTAATAAACATGCTTAGATTTCTAGATATATTTGTGATTGATCTTTGAAAGTTTAATCTAGTTCTTTAATTGCATGTTTATAGAGTTTGATTGATCAACTTGCTCTATTTGCTTGTGATTGCATTATGATTGCATGTTTACATTTCACTTAGATCATTGCCTTGCAAAAGGTTGAAGTCTCTTGTTGAAGTGAGTGAAGCTTTAACTTGAGCATTGGAAGTCACATTTGGAGAGTGATTCTTCAAGTTATGCATTGGAAGTCTTGGCTAGGATCAGGGTGATCTAGATAGCTAAGCATTGGAAGTCTTGGCTAGGATCGGACTGATCCGGATAGCTAAGAGAGGAAGTCTTGTCTAGAGTCGGGGTGACTTGGATAGACAAGCAAGGTGTCTTCCTAGAGACGTGAGGTCTTGGATAAGAAGTCGGGATAGTAAGTTCACTAGGCCCGAGGGTAAAATACGTGTTAATAGCTTAGAGAGTGAATCTTGTGTTGATTGCCTTTTGAGTGTGTAACTCCTATTTATCACAATGAATTTCTTTTGCCGGTGGTTATGGTATCAACCCATGGATGTTTCCTCTTTTGAGGTTTTACCACGTAAAAATCCTTTATGTTGATTTTTGTTTTCGTTAGCTTTACTTTTTTGACTTTGTATTGATTCATCAATTGCTTAATTGTATTCATATTATCTTGTTGAATCAATATACTTGTTAAAGCTTCCTTGTAATATTGTATACCTTGTAAAGAAAAATAAGTTTCAAGAATTTTGAGACTATACTTATTCACCCCCTCTAGATATATTTGACACTATAATATTAATTGAATTTCAGCTAGCTGGGACCGCTCCAAATGATGCGGGGCCTTCTCACACCGATGGCGCTCCTGTTACTGAAGTTGGATCTTCTAGGGCAGCTAGGGTAAATGCAGAGGTGGATGATGAAGACCAAGGACCTATCTCCTCTCTTCTACCAGGTCATGTTGGGGCAGATCCCGGTTTGAAGATTCCTGATGTTACAGCGGTCCAGACTGAAAGTGGAGCTCTCAATCCACCTATTTCTCCATCTGAATATGTCAAGGAGGTAGAGCTCCAGCTTGCTTCTAAGGATGAGGAGTATGACACATCTATCTCCCCTTCTGGTCCTACCAAGGAGGTAGAGGACCAGGCTGATCTCACGAAGTGGGTAGATGAGCAAGCTATCTGGGTAGCATCAAAAGAGTTCCTGGCCGATCCATCTCAGGTGGAGGCCCTGGTTGAGATAGGTGCCCAGGTAGCAGGTGAGGCCACAGCTGGTACAGGAGATGGTGATTCTGTAGGAGCTGTAGAGGAGGTGGCAATCCAAAACCAAGTGGATGCATGACCTAGCTCGACCTTTTATCAGTTGTCTTTCAGTTTACTTTATTTTTGTTATAGCTCGTGATTAGGGGAATGGGCTCCCTGTTTAAAGAAATATAAATTCTCTTTCTTTTTGCGTGGATACTTGATTGTTCAAGTCTCAGTTCTCTGGCCCTCATAATTTAATCCTAGTATATATCTTTGACCCTGAAGTAATATTGATTTGAGGAGTAGTCCCAGTATAAGCCTGACTTAACCAATCCTTAGACCATGAATTTCAGCAGTACTTCACTTTGGAGCCCTTGTTTTGCTAAGTGGGGACTTGGTGAAAAATCTCTTCTCCAGACCCCTGTAAGGGGATCTTCTATTCGGATGTTATCTTTAATTGCCATTCCAAGTGCTAGGTCAGGAGAGGCTCATTTTTTTCAAAACGAGAGATTATTGGTGGCCTGCGTTACTCGAAACTGTAATTTCCCATGCTCCGGATATCACGCCTTATTAATGATCTTCTCCTCATGTTACCGGTAACCATCTCTTTCATCTATAAATACCTTGACCTATTCAACTGTTCTTCACATTGCTTATTATTCTTCAGTGGAATAGAAAATTTCAGTAAGTCGATCGATGATTGTCGGGGTAAGCTTTAGTGATTATTCTGGACCTCAAGGTGACATAGTCGATGATGGTTTCGTCGCCATGGTGGCAATGTGAGAGGAAGCGGGGAGATGCGATTCCTCCGACTGACAGGATTCTTGGTATTGTGGAGGGAGCAGTGTGAGATGGACCGAATCACCAAGGAACCATGGCTGGACAAACTTATGGTTCTTGGGACCAAGAGGATGGGTGGCTCATGGCTTTGTACCTTTACCGATGGTGTACTCGTTGCTTAGTCGAGTTACAGCCTCGTGTCTAGCCGCCTCTTGAACGTGGATGGTTTCAAAGCTGCCCTTCTGTCCCCCTCCGTTTTTTATGGTTCCAACATGGTCCTTGTTCCTACCTCCAGTGGTCATGACGACATTATCAACATCCGACTTGATGAAGGACGTAAAGGTGGAAACCAGTGTTGCTGGGTGAGCTGGTCAGGAAGGAGGGCAGGAAGTTGGAGGGGTAGCCAGCATGCCCAGGCTTTCATTTTTGTTGTCTTCCCTATTTTTTGGATGTAGCCTGAAAGGAAGGATGGGTTCCCTGATTTGATCAATGAAGCATTCCCTCTCTTTTTCCTCTGTTGCATATGTCTGGCTAACCTTCATTACGACCCTCTTGGTCAAATTCTGTTGCATGCTTCTAACTCTGATGTAGAGTAAATATGAGAAACAATCTCTAGCATAAACCTGACTTAACCAATATCTGGTAATATGAAGAAGATAAGTTTGATAAGAACTAGAATATGGCGTGATAGGTGACTGGTGCCAAGTTACCCAGGTACTCAGTCATTGAATCTCAGAACATCTCTCTAAAATACATCATTAGCACTGACTGTTCCATCTAGGAGAACCAAGGTATCAGGAATTCCTTTTCTGGAAATCTTAGTACTTAGGCGAAAATTTAGGCGAAAGAATCTAGGTACCGTGGATCTTCATTCTTTAGGGATCTCGGTACCAAGGTGTAAGGAACTCCCGTATAGATAGGTGCACAAGTGGATCCAGGTATCAGGGCATTCCCTTATACACGGTATCCTGGTACTTAGTTGACATCACGGTCGGGGTACCTAGTCCCCCTGCATTAGGGATCTTGGTACATAAGTGAAAAAATCTACAGGCGAAACTATGTTCCTATTGTTCCTGTTCTATGAATCATGGTACATGGACAAAAAATCCGTAGGAGAATCGGGTACCTACTGTTCCTGTTCTGAGAATCATGGTACATAGGAAAAAAATCTGTAGGCGAATTGAGCACCTATTGTTCATGTTCAAGGAATCATGGTACATAGGTAAAAATGATCCTGGTAGGCAAATATACCATCCAGATCCTTCCCGGTAAGGGGTGTTACTCGTCTAAGGCCGTAGGAGGGCCATTTGGCTTGTCCTGGTCTTGAGGCAGCGACGGGCAACCAAGGCCACAACTTCGCAACCTTGGTCTGTCAGGCAATTATACTCTTACGAACCAGACCCTTGTCGATGGGGGGTGGTGCCCGGCCAAGGTCTTGATATGTCAGAAAATTAAAATCTTACGAACTAGATTCTTCCCGACTGGGGGTGGTACCCGGCCAGGGCAGCAAGAACGCTATGTGGCTTTTCCTGGTTTATGGCGATCATGGCGAATTTGTATACGAATACTAAAGATAGAATACAGACAAGTGTAGATGGAGAAAAAAGAGATTCTTCTTTATAGATAGATCATTAAGGCGATACAATTATGTGTGGGGTATAAGCATCTGGTAGTATCTATCTGGTGTAGTACCAATAAATCTTCACTCAAATACTCTTACTCTTCTGCATGCATGATTTCTTTCGACTCTTTCTACAGGGTGGTCACTAGCCCACCCTCCGCATTTCTCTTCTCTATCCTCAAGCTCCTATTCTATTCCTCTATCTCTTCTTCAACATCCATGTTTTCATGGTTCCCTCGTGGTAATTTCTGAGTCTGCATGACAGCTAACTACGCATATCGCTTGGTAAGCGCTGCTGGGTTGGTAGACATCGCCTAGCATTTGCGTGGTGGTCCCCTCGTACCTTGCCTACCTCGTTCCTTACTGGAAATTTTAGGACATTATGGTAGATCGACAGAACGCCCTCAGTGGCAGATAGAAAAGGCCTTCCGAGGATGGCGTCATAGGCGGATGGGGTGTCGACCACAACGAATTTTGTGGTAAGATTCTGATAGAGTGGTGTTGTTCCTACTATCACAGGTAGGATCATGGATCCTGATGAAATAGTGAATCCCCAGTGAACCAATATAGTGGGGTTGTGCAGCTATTGTAGCAGGGATTCTTCATGTTGAACTGTTCCAGGGCACCTTTGAAGAGGATGTCGACGCTGCTACCAGTATCGACCAGGACACGGTGAACCAGACAGTTCGGTGATAACCATGGGGTCATCATGAGGCTGAACTGTATTATATACATCCTGTTCATTAAAAATAATCTGTGATGAATGAGGAGATGTTAGTGATCCTCTGGCGATCCTGAGGACATCATAGCCCACATCTAGCCTGGGTACCTTACTGGCATGATTCTTCCTTGAATTGTTAGAGGTTCATGCTAGGGTGGGACCTCCGCTGATAGTGTGAACTATATAGATCTGCTTCATCAGGTCTTTGCCTTTTGCTTTCCTCCTTTCTTCCGTTGCTTTAATGTCGGCTTGTATCTCCTTCCCATTTTGGATGCTATCTCGCACCTGTTGTAGGAATACTACCAAGCATCCTTCTCTTACCAGTGCCTCAATCTGGTTGCATAAACTGTAGCCTTTCGAGGTGTTGTACCCCACATCCTCGTGGAAATCACAGTATTTGAAGCGATTCCACTAATCAGCTGGCTTTTGATCGGGTTAGGTTTCCTGAGTAACCCCTTCTCACGAATGGTGAGGTAGATAGTTTTGCGAGATGCATTTAGAAAGGTATAATAAGAGTACCCCTCTTCCTCCCTGCTAACCGTACCACTTCTCTAGGTGGAGGTGTTGCTCTAGGAGAGGTCCTCCTGACTTGGTACTGCTTCCGCTGAGGCTGGTAAGGTTGCTGCTGGTACATAGATCAGTTGGGAGGTCTGTTTTGATTCTTCTGTACATGCGCGGGCTTAGGCGCCTCTTTTTTTGGGCGCTTGGAAGTCCTCAGGTCATCATGCTCCATCTTGACATTGAGCTGTTCGTCTATCTCCAATTGTTCAAGGGCCCTGTCATAGGCCTCCTGATATGTTTCTGGTGGATGTTTCGATAAAGACTGGAACAGCCTGCCAGCCCACAAGTTTCTTCTGAAGTTGATTAGGGTCTTCTACTCAGTGAAGACTCCCATCTGGATTACCTCCTTGTGGAACCTCTCCACATAGGCTCTGAGCGATTCACCCCATTTCTGGATCACGTATTGAAGGTGAATGGGATCCTTGGGGCGAGGTTTGATACCCTAGAATTGAGTACAGAAATCATTAGTCAACTTGGTGAATGAGTCTAAGCTACCGGCTGGTAACTTTCTGAACCACCTCTTGGCATAATCAGTCAGCGTGGTTGAGAACATTCTACATATAGAAGCTCTTGTAACGTTTTGGACCTCCATCTATTAAACGAAGCTCTCTAGGTCACTTAGGGGATCCTTTGTCCTAGTGTATATATCGGTTGGCATTTTAAATTTAGGGGGTAGCTCTATCTCCCTAATTCTTCTGGAAAGTGGGGCGTTCATCTCACCCAGGGGGTCATTCCGGTTTTCCCGGTGCTTGCCCTTCTTCAACTCCTGGATCTACTTTTCCATTCTGGCTACCTAGTCTTAGAGGCGCTTGTTACCACCATATTCATACTTTACCTCGGAGTCTTCATTGTCAGATCCTTCTGATGCTATTGAGGCTTCATCCCGGTTCTCTCCCTGTGGAGGTTTTTCCCGGGGTGCTTCTTCTATGATTGGTGCTAACTCCTGCTACTGGTCGGGGTTGTCTAGAAGCAGTTGTCGGTTGGACCGGGTAGAGGCGTACCCTACGTGGGAGGTCGATGGCTAACTTCACCTGTCGGGGTTGGTAACCTGCTTGTTGGCCCAGAGCTGAGGGAATGGACCCGAGCCTGTCATCGACGGGTGGGACCGTGGGTATGGGTCCAAGCCTATCGCAGATCAATACTGGAGGTGGAGGGCCCAACCTGTCAAAGGTAGGTATCCTGGCATCTGGCCGACTAGTATCTCCCCTGGTTTCTGGTTCTGCGAGCTGGGGAGTGCCACCCACCGCAATCATTCAGAGGTGGATACTCTTTATAAAGGCAATGGCCTGTTTGTCTAGGTTGGCTGGGTTGGCTACAAGGGCGACATGGATATGGGGAATAACTTGCGCAACAGCTGTAGGTGCCAGAGCAAGGTTGCAATTCTTTGCCCCCTTGGGTTGAAGCGATAGATTGGTGCCCTGACCGATCGGGTTACCCTGAAATGATTGAAGTCTTATATTAATGTGCTAAAAAAAATCAGATTCACAGGCTTTCTTTTAGGGGTGTGGAAACTTCCCACAGACAGTGCCAAAAAGTGTTAACGGGAAAATTCACTTAGGGAGTAAAATTCCAATTAGCACCCTCAATCGCTACCAGAAGGTGGCAACGGGATAGGTACCTTTGGTACCGCGATTTACCTTACAGGGCAATAGGAAATCAAACTTCAAACAAGAGAAATCTATGAAAGAATGATATATGTGGAGATAATGCGGGTAGCGTTATTTTATTAATCACAAGATTGTTATAAAAGAAGAAAGGTTTTAATAACAATACAAAATTGTCACTCTCTTTTCTTTCTACACAGAATGGTGATGGAGAAATTGTACATGTTGATAAGTGGCTTAAATCTTCTCAGTGGTGGTTCTAAACCTCTTACTAACTTCAGACAACTTAAACAAAGCTTCTTAAAAAAAAAAATCCCCCCTCCCCCCGTCCTTCATAGCTATAGTTATAGACACCCAATATTCCTAAGAATCCGGTCTTATTAATGAGGATTATTTAGAGTCCTTCTTTAGGCGTTGAAAGAAGTTAAGTGAGGCTAAAGGCTCGGGATTTGATCCCTCCAATTACTGTAGCATTTAAACTCTGATTCAGTTGACTATTTGGTCACATTTATGGCGCTTTAAATGGCGAAGAAGTCAACTTTTCCCTTCCTTGTTGCTTGGACAAAAATTCTGACTCTGTATCGCGCTGGCCCGGTACACTGCTGTACCGGTCCGTTCTCTCTAGTGTGACGCTTGATTTAGCATGCTGGCGACATTTTTCTTGTTGGGCATGTAGGACGTCTATCTTAGTTGGATTATGGGATGATGTCGAGGTACCTGGGCTCCGGGTATATATCGCACTACCTAGGTGATAGGTAGGAGGTACTGGGTATATACGAGGTACTGGTGCATGGTATCGCGATGTCGGCTTCACTTGGTATCAATAGTGGATGGAGCAGGGTGGTACCTGTTCTTCTTAGGTCGCAGTTCTGGTGCTTCATCTGGTACCAGGTAGACAAGGTAGTCGTGGTTCCGGCCCCCACCAAGAATCAATCCTTCCTAGGTCGCGAGGTCGATGCTATTGGGTACCAGGGAATTGGTAATGGTTCCTACCAGGTAGTAACTCGGTGGAAAAATTTTCTTTAAACCCTTACCATAAAAGGCTATTAATAGCATTAAAAGTAAATTGAAATGGTTGTTGATATGAGTTTAAACTAATATCCAAACTAAACTTAAGGTAACTAAAATGCAACTAAATTAGTAGATGAAAATGGATGATATGTGTAATAAGGACTTGATGGATCCGTAGAGCAAACACTAGGCAAAGGTGAACTCACAATAATGATCATTAGCCGAATGTAACCAGCCTTGGATGTATAGGATTGGTTGTATACAACTTATGAGTGTCTAATCTATCATGTATAGTATTACCCACCCACAAATGATTGTACAATGAATGATTATCTATCAAATAGGGGACTAATCTCTTTGTTAAATTCACCAACCTAGGATGTTTAGTGTTGATGCTTAATCTCTCAAAAGCAACCAATTCTAGGATGTATAGTTTTGGTTACCCATTTGAGATTAAATAGAGATGAGAATAATATGTCCGGATTTTACTCAAGTCATGTACCCTTGTTCAATCCTTCTATTTAAATGAGCTTAAGAGAACCAAACATCATGTTTACGCAATTCTCTACTCAAATAATTTCTTAAACAACTTGCAAAGAGAGTCATGTACAATCCAAGACAAATTATTCTTGAAATCAATTATAACAATGAATAAAATATACTTGATAGATTTACCAAAAAGATTTGAGTTCATTACATTACCCATGTTCACAAATGAATCACATCAACCCCTTAGTGTGGATTTAGCTACTCGTGACGAATACAAACAAATAATTAGGAGAAGAGAGATAGAAATGACCAATGTAGAGACTTCCTTCCTTGAAGCTTGAATCCAATCTCCAAGTGTCCTTGAGTAGATGAGTGGGGAGATTCCTAGATCTAGAGAGAGAAAATGTGATGTGAATGGGTGTGTGGGCGTGTCTTGAATTTCCAGAAATGATTCCTTATATAACTCTTCCAAAAATAGGTCTGAATGTTGATATGGTCGTCAGATTGTACGTAGTGCGCGGATACATGTGCGCGGGTAGGGACCCGCACAATGACCTGGGCACATGCCCTCTAGCAGCTTCCATCTTCAGTTTGTTGGTCACTGCGCTGGTCCCTAACCACGCAGTACCAGCGAACTAGGCACTTTGATAATTTGGGAAGATTTTCGACCTCTGGTTCATTGGTTGGTTCGTTGGCGTGACCACCAAAGGTCTGATCCTCGGACTACACGGGTAAGAGTACCCGCACACACACCAGCGCACTGCTTCCTTTCTTCTTGCATGATTTGGCTCGTTTTGTGCCCGAATTCTCCACTTCCTTCTCCATATACATTAAGCACATATTCAAGATTTTACTAACAATCGAAAACATTCTAGATTCACAAAAATATAATCAATGAATATTCTAACAAATATTTAGAGCATGTAGTTATGAACAAGTCAATTAAATCCAAATTAGCTCTAAATATGAAATATGTTAACAGAAAAATCCACTCGGGGTGAAAATCTCAATCAACACCCTCGACCCGCTACCCTGGAGGTCGCAGCAGGTGTGGTACGTACTTCGTACCGTGGTTCTGGTAAGGTGAAAGTGAGATAGATGCCATGGTAGGAGAACAATCATCCCTCCCATCTAGTGCAGTAGGTTGGTATTCGGTCTTGGTATCTGATCCCAGTACCTCGTCACCTCTCTAGATGCCTTCAATATTCCCTCGACCTAGATAATGATCCAGGAGAGGTACATGAGAGCTAGTACCAGCATGGTCGGTGCCTAGCACGCATACATGCATTCATAACAAAGAGATAGATGGGAGAATGACAACTGTAAGGACCTCGATTTTATGATTGGCTTATTTCATGACAAACCACACCACATTGGGGATGATTGTGTAATGGCTAGCTTAGGTCCGTGTTGGCAAGCTTCCAAGCATCTCCATGACTTCAAGAGCAAAAGGTATACTCACTTGACTTTGTCTCTTGAAGAGTTTAGGTGCACACACACACTTCATGCATGTTTTATTTATCTTCCATTTGTGTTCCTTATTATTTATATGTGTGTGCATTCTTTTCAAACACACTCACCAGCTTGCATTAGATATCATATCTTGCACTATATCTCATTTGATAAACATGTTTGACATGTTAATTGTGCTTCATTGTATGCATCTCACTCATTTCACACTTGCACAACATTCATGTAAGATAGACATTTTTCTTGAGTGTTAAAAAGGGATTTTTCCCTTTAGTGCGGCCAAGACCGCTCGGCAGGCTATGCTTGCACCGCGGCGCACGGAGCGGTATTCTCTAGTGCGTCATGCGCGACGTGGATAGCTCCCTGTGCACTTGCACGCACAGCGGTCTCAACTGCGGTGTTGTCCAGATGGTGCACTGCTGTATGTACCGCGGTCTGGACACATGCCTGAACCGCGGTACGTAGAGCGGTTTTGACGGTGTTCTGTTTCCCAAGTTCAAAACAATGTAGTTTTAACTAGGGCTTCGTATATATTCTCCCTCTTCTCTTCTTGGCCGACCAAGAGCTCAGAAAATTATTTTTAGAGAGACGTTAGAGCTCCTAGAGAGAGAAAGCTTCAAGAAAGCATCTTTGACTCTCTAAACCCAAAACTCATCTCCATCTTGCATCATTCAACATCATTTGAGCATAGGTCCTCATTTTTTCATGACTAGGTAAGCAAGAACTTCTTTGAATATCATTTATTGTTCTTCTTACTCTAGATTAGGTATTTATTGCATGATTAAATACCTAGACTCTACTCTATTGCATATTTATGAGTCTTGATAACATGATTGGGTTTGTATTTTGATAGCTTAATTGATTAGGTCATTTTTGCCTAAATGCTAGGTCATAAGTATTCATGTGTGATTTATTGTTAACTAGGTTGAGAAATTGTGTTTTAATCAACTAGTTAATGTTCATGAATATTTGATTGTGTTTGTTTGTGATAGCTTTCATTATTAGGTCATATATGCCTAAATAGCTAATCCATAAATGTTCATGTATGCTTAATTGATGATTATGTTGACTTTGTGCATCTAGTCAAGTTTATGAATGTTTATGTGAATTTAATTGACAATTAGGTTGTTAGAATTTCTCTACAACTAATTGAAACCTCATGTGTGTACATGTAGACATTGTTTGATAACTAGGGTGTTCAATTGCATTATAACATCTAGTTAAGCATTTTGTGTTTAGTCTTGTACATTATTGCATTGAGTATATTGTCATATATACACTTAGACTTTTATACTCTTCTTGAGTCAAAGTCTTGTGGCTTCGGGGTGAAGTTGCACAAGCATTGAAGTCTTGCAACTAAGGTGTGGTTGGCAAACATCGGCTAAGAGCCGCTATAAAAGGCCCGCTGGGTAGAGTAGGAGGTGCTCACGCCAAGAGTAGTGTATCAGGGGATATCACTAGGGACTGAACCAAGAGTGGCGAGTGGTAGTGTCCATAGCCCGAGGTTGTCGAGAGTGAGAGTCCGAGTATCACTTGAGGGTGTAAATTTGTACTCATATAGTGGATTTCTGTGATCGTCTGTGGCTAGAAGGATATCCCGTGGTTTTTCCCTTGTCGAAGGGTTTCCACGTCAAAATCAAGTGTTCTTTATATTTCTGCACTTTTACTTGATTTTGTATGTTTGATTTAATTGGGTTATATGTTTAATATTGACTAATCGAAAAAGTTGGTAATAATCGATTAACGACCCATTCACCCCCCCCCCCCCCCCCTTCTAGGTTGTAGACACATGCTTAGAGCTGTATTTTCAATTGGTATCAAAGCGGGTTCCTAGACATACTTAGGTGATCCTTGCTCGTGATTGTGTGTCTTGCATTTTGTGTGCATTTTGCTTGTTGCATTCATTTGCATTCATCTTATTCATTAAACACTATGAGTGGTATTGAGATGTTAGAGGGTGCGTTGATCTCTGAACTACCATTGCTCACCAAGGATAACTACTCCTCTTGGAAAGTGAGGATGGAAGTATTTTTGATGGACCTCGATGAGCATGTGTGGATGTGTGTGGAAGAGGGATACTCACCTCCCACCGAGAAGTTAGAGAATGGGGCTTCTAAGCCTAAGCCTAAGTCCAAGCGGACCAATGATGAACTCAAGGCTGTAGAGTGGAACTCATAGGGCATCCATGCCTTATCTTGTGCAGTGGATGAGAATCAAGCCAAACTCATCCAAACCTCTCAAGATGTTCGAGAAGCTTGGGAGATTCTAAGAATCACCCACGAAGGTACCGTGAAGGAAGAAGATAAGAATTTGGGTACCTTGAAGATAAAGCTTCAATGTTATGATTGTGGCGGCTATGGGCACATCTCCACGGATTGTGGAACCTCGAAGACCAAGAGTCAAAGAGGCAAATCAAAGGCCTACTCTTGGAGTGAAAGTGAAGAAAGCTCTTTGGGTTTCGAGAGATGTGAAAGGAATCATATAGCCTTCCCCGCTTTACATGATAACAACTTAAAGGCGGCCACAAGACACCCATCACTCAAAGTCAACAATGAAGAAGCTAGTTTGAATGATGATTGCCACGAGAGCACAAGTGGTAGAAGCTTCGATGAAGAAAGTTCAAGCTCCAAGAACTTGAGTGATGAAGGTTTGTGTTATGAAGACTTCATTGAAAGTTTTCAATGGTCCTTGAAGGAGAAGAATGAAGAAATCAAGAGGTTGAAGGAAGAAAATCTTCAACTAAGGACCAAGTTGAATGACTCCTTGAAGTCGGACGTGATTGATATGTCCGAATATGAGAAGGAGATTAAAGATTGCCATCAACGGATGAAGGCCATGAAAGAAGAACTTGCCAACAAAGAAAACTCCTTGAAGCTTGTCAAGGAAAGAGAAATGAGGTGCCTTGAAGAATTAAAGAAGGCCAAGGTCAAACAACCTCAAGCTCAAGGCAAGAGCAAAGCTTCATCCAAGCAATCTTCCACTCAAGGAATGTCCACACAAGCCTTGGCAACTCAACCAAAGCCTAGGCAATCCAAGAAGAAAGGAAAATTCTTTGAGAAGCCAACCGCCTCCTCTAACAAGTCAACTATCAAGAAAGAAGGTGACCATAAATGGCATGCTCAACCAAGAAGGCAAAATCAACTGGCTCAACCACCTCAACAAGTTAAGCCACAAAGGTGCCACCAATAGGCTCAAGCTCAAAGGAGAAGCAAACCGAAGCACCATCAAAGACAACCTCATCAACATGGCGATGCCTCGATGAGATCTCAATGCTATGGTATAAATCCTTACTTTGTACCTACTTGTCATTATTGTGGTATGATTGGTCACTTAAGACCAAATTGCTTTAAATATATTGAGAGGTGTAGATTAAAAAGCATGAAAGAAAAACGGTTGAAAAATATGGCAAGTTTGCATAAACCTAGGGAACCTAGAAACATGTCTATTACCACTAAAATTGTTAAACTGGAACCTAGGTGGGTTAGAAAGAATGAACCCGCTTGCCTTAGTGCCCATGTGACACCCGTAGATGTAACTAGGTTTATCGGACTTGGTAAGTCTATAGGGGCTCATGCCTCCCATTGACTTGGTTGAATTTGACCCCATGTGGGGAGCTCAAGCAAAGAGAGCAAACTTGCATGATTTGCTATATGCAAAAAGTTGATTAATTTTATGCTCTTTCATAATTGCTTGAGATGATTGGTTGCACATATAAGCTTATATGTTATTTTCTTAATAAGTGTGCAACATTGCTTTACTTGCAATCCATGTCATATTTATGTTCAAACATGCATTTTTGGACTAAGAGATTTGATTGGGAAAGTACATTTGAATGACCCATAATTTATCTCCATGTCATGAGAACTTTTAATGACATGCGTAAAATGATATGCATGAATTGTTTTTGATTGCTTTAGTGCAATATATGTGTGAAAGCAAATGAGAAGACTAAACCCAATAAGGATCTTGTATCCATGCAATAAATAAGGATGTCTCATCCAAATTTAGTCTTCTCTCTCTCTTTATTAGTTGAACAAGGCTACTATCATACGGGTATCCTACCCGGAAAAATAAAAAAAGGTGCAAAAGTCACTCATGTCTTGTTTTGCTTATAAAGTTTGATATAGTTGCTATTTAAATTGAAATTCATTTTGAAAAACTATATCTTGTTTGCTCTTGACAAAAGGGTACAAATTGGTTTGAATTCTTTTGGAAACTCTTTTGATGTTTGCTTTGCCAAATACCATTGCTTGAACTTGAATGCTATATGTCTTGCATGCAAAGCAACAAATTCACACATTTTTTTTGTTAAATAAAACTCCTTGAATCTCTCTCAATTATTTTAGTTGCATAAAGTTTGTGTATATGATTATGCAATGTATTAGTGCGAATAGCTCTCTTTGCTAAAGCAACCCGATAGGGGAAGCTCCTTTGCCTATCTCATGACAAAAAGGGGGAGAAGTCTTGAGAGATATAGGGGGAGTGAGAGATATAAGGGGAGCATTGTTTATGCTATGCTTTGGGGGAGAAATCATGAGGGAGAGTAACCGTTTAGGGGGAGCATTGCACATGCATTCTTTGTATGGCTTTATTTGTTTTTGAGTGCAATGCTTGTTATTATTTGTTCACCTCACTTGCACTTGTTCTTGGAAAGTGCTTCTTGCTATTGTGTGTAGGTACATTGATAATTCTACAGAGATATTGAAGATTTAGATTTTAGGTATCTCTTTTGTAATGTAGAAGTGATTATGGACAATAGCTTTGTTTTATTTTGTGAGGATTATTTGTGAGTGGTTCTTTTATCATGAAATAGCCAACGGGGGAGATTGTAAGGACCTCGATTTTATGATTGGCTTATTTCATGACAAACCACACCACATTGGGGATGATTGTGTAATGGGTAGCTTAGGTCCGTGTTGGCAAGCTTCCAAGCATCTCCAAGACTTCAAGAGCAAAAGGTATACTCACTTGACTTTGTCTCTTGAAGAGTTTAGGTGCACACACACACTTCATGCATGTTTTATTTATCTTGCATTTGTGTTCCTTATTATTTATATGTGTGTGCATCCTTTTCAAACACACTCACCAGCTTGCATTAGATATCATATCTTGCATTATATCTCATTTGATAAACATGTTTGACATGTTAATTGTGCTTCATTATGTGCATCTCACTCACTTCACACTTGCACAACATTCATGTAAGATAGACATTTTTCTTGAGTGTTAAAAAGGGATTTTTCCCTGTAGTGCGGCCTAGACCCCTCGGCAGGCTATGCTTGCACCGCGGCGCACGGAGCGGTATTCTCCAGTGCGTCATGCGCGACGTGGACCGCTCCCTGTGCACTTGCACGCATAGCGGTCCCAACCGCGGTGTTGTCCAGACGGTGCACTGCTGTATGTACAGCGGTCTGGACACATGCCTGAACCGAGGTACGCAGAGCAGTTTTGACGGGGTTCTGTTTCCCAAGTTCAAAACGATGTAGTTTTAACTAGGGCTTCATATATATTCTCCCTCTTCTCTTCTTGGCCGACCAAGAGCTCAGAAAATATTTTTAGAGAGAGGTTAGAGCTCCTAGAGAGAGAAAGCTTCAAGAAAGCATCTTTGACTCTCCAAACCCAAAACCCATCTCCATCTTGCATCATTCAACATCATTTGAGCATGGGTCTTCATTGTTTCATGACTAGGTAAGCAAGAACTTCTTTGAATATCATTTATTGTTCTTCTTACTCTAGATTAGGTATTTATTGTATGATTAAATACCTAGACTCTACTCTATTGCATATTTATGAGTCTTGATAACAAGATTGGGTTTGTATTTTGATAGCTTAATTGATTAGGTCATTTTTGCCTAAAAGCTAGGTCATAAATATTCATGTGTGATTTATTGATAACTAGGTTGAGAAATTGTATTTTAATCAACTAGTTAATGTTCATGAATATTTGATTGTGTTTGTTTGTGATAGCTTGCATTATTAGGTCATATATATGCCTAAATAGCTAATCCATAAATGTTCATGTATGCTTAATTGATGATTAGGTTGACTTTGTGCATCTAGTCAAGTTTATAAATGTTTATGTGAATTTAATTGACAATTAGGTTGTTAGAATTTCTCTACAACTAATTGAGACCTCATATGTGTACATGTAGGCATTGTTTGATAATTAGGGTGTTCAATTGCATTATAACATCTAGTTAAGCATTTTGTGTTTAGTCTTGCACATTATTGCATTGAGTATATTGTCATATATACACTTAGACTTTTATACTCTTCTTGAGTCAAAGTCTTGTGGCTTCGGGGTGAAGTTGCACAAGCATTGAAGTCTTGCAACCAAGGTGTGGTTGGCAAGCATCGGTCAAGAGCCGCTATAAAAGGCCCGCTGGGTAGAGTAGGAGGTGCTCACGCCAAGAGTAGTGTATCAGGGGATATCACTAGGGACTGAACCAAGAGTGGCGAGTGGTAGTATCCATAGCCTGAGGTTGTCGAGAGTGAGAGTCCGAGTATCACTTGAGGGTGTAACTTTTTACTCATATAGTGGATTTCTGTGATCGTCTGTGGTTAGAAGGATAGCCCGTGATTTTTCCCTTGTCGAAGGGTTTCCACGTCAAAATCATGTTTTCTTTATATTTCCGCACTTTTACTTGATTTTGTATGTTTGATTTAATTGGGTTATGTTAACGGAAATTTTGCTTGGAACGAGAAATCTCAGTTAACACCCTCGAGACCACTACCACGTAGGTGGTGGCCAAGATTGATCATATGTGTAGCAATGATTTATAAAATGACAAGGAATAATGATACAATTCATCACCCAAAAGAAAGCTAATATATTTTCTTTATTGAACGTGCATGGTATACAAATACAAATTTCTTTCTTTTTGCTCTCAATTCTTTCTAGGGCATGGTCGAGTATTTGTTGTATGCCTGTCGAATAGTAGTCCCTCTTTTCTTTTTCTTTCTTTCTATTTATACATAGTTTTGTAGGTTAAATCAACTTATTCTGCCCTTGATTTTCTCAGTCTCTCCCCTCCTTATCGGGCGGGATTTCTCCTTGAAAAATGTCATTGACTTTGAGTTAATAGCCGAATTGAGAATATCTTGGTGGAGATCAATTTGTTTCCTCTTTGGACTCTATTACTTGTTCTGTATATAGGTAACGTTTCCAGATATGATCCAGTGCATCTTCGTATCTTCACAGCATGATCCTTTATAGAGGTCGTTGAATATGGCATGGTGTGGTGCATCAACTAGTGAGGTCGATCAGTGTTCCGACCTCGATATCTGAGAAGTTTCTGTAGGGAAAAATTGCTTAAAACCGTAGCGGAAAGCGAAAAAATAATTTTCGTATAGTTTAAAATTTTTCTAAAGATTTGAACCTTAACCTTTTAATTAATTAAACTCAAATATACGGTTAGATTTAAATACCTCTTGTCGCGTAATCCGATGACTTAAGTCGATGGTAAACCGCAAGATCTTCAATCCTAGCACGTACGTGAATCACCTAGGAGCGTGGTCTCCCTTTTTCTTTGAATTGCTTACCTTAGAATGGATGTATGGAATTTCTGATCTTGATCTTCAATAGTAAAACACCAAGAGCCTAAAAAAATAGCTCCGGTCACTTTTGAATTCACAATCAATTTGATTGAAACTCGCGTAACCCTAAATCGAAAGTGTGCACAAAACCTTTTGATGTTAAAGGCTTGTAAGTGCACTATCGAATGAGAACTTATTTTCTTTTTCTCTCTTGGCCGAAAATCTATATGTATAGAGTAGGATTTTTTTTTTCAAAACAAACAAAAATCTCTCTCTATTTTTCTTTAACTAGGTGGCCAAAAATTCATAACCTTATATTTATAGGTTGGCCGAATTTTCTCCTTCACCAAGTAGGGTTGGCCGAATTCATTGAATAGGAAATCTAGGGT
The DNA here is from genome assembly GCA_033220585.1 of Dipteronia sinensis. NCBI lineage: Eukaryota > Viridiplantae > Streptophyta > Magnoliopsida > Sapindales > Sapindaceae > Dipteronia > Dipteronia sinensis. Next base: position 17,756,380 of record CM065643.1, on the reverse strand, counting down.
TGGTTAATTTCCTTACTTGAAAAGGAATTGTCCTTTTCCCTGATTCCTATCAATTCAAGAATCCTAACCCTTGTAGGACTAGTGGTGGCGAATTCTTTGTATAATAAGGAGTGTATGTGGACTTAATTCTTACCACATTAGGACTCCTATCACTTAAAAGAATTCCAACCCTAATCCAACACATAGTATCTAATTTACTGATCAGGAAAAGATTTTGATTTAAACTATTAATTAATTAAATAATTAATGAATTCCCATTTAATCAAAACAATAAAATAAAATATTATCTTGGGCTAATTTATTTAGCCTTGCCGCCCACACCATGTATATATGGGCCCAATATTATTTTTCTTATTTTATTTAATCCATTAGACTTTAAATAAAAGCCCACATGTGAACCAGACTTATTCTTACTAAAAGAAACAAGCCTACATGTCTCCTTTAAATATATTAATATAATAGTGCAGCCCATTAAATAAATAATAGACATATTATATTCTTAATATATTAAATGCAATTCTAGATGGACCCATAAATTGGTCTGGTAGAATATATCAAGTGATCCATGCAAGTACGTGTGGATTGTGGATCTTGGCGGGCTATCTAAATTTAAGCTTTAATAGACATAACCTAATCACAATCAACAAATGATTCACTTAGGTCTGATCTATTAATTTTAACTCATTCCACTAAAGAGCTAAAATTGAACTCTTAAATAAAGATAGAATAAGGAGATGTTTCTCATTCATACCCTAGACAATCTTATAGGAGATGGTGTATCATCGTGAATAATATCAGTAATCGCCAAGAGCTCATAGACCGCCTATAGCTCTCCAAGTTACCATATTTCCTCATATGACCACATTTTGAACTTGGATATTTTGACTTGTCCAGAAGCCATGTCTTCAATAATCATTATTGAAAACTCAATGTTGAGATTTAATATCCAATACCTCAAAACATCCATATGATGATATTATACTCTCATTTAATAAATGGAGCCACGATGTCCATATTTATAAATGAAGTCCTCTATCGATTAACAAATGAATACCACCAAACTATCGAGGATAGACTATGCTATATAATCGTACTCATTGATAGCTCAAATGATAACACTTACAACCATAAGTCCATCATTTATCTCAGGATTTAGATAGACTCTCTGATTGTCCTGATAATGAAAAGACTTATATCTAGTGACGGTTCTAGATAAAGTATTTCATTGTGATCCAGTTCAATGCATCCAGTGCACTAGATTCTTTTACTCGAAAACCTTTCGATGATTTTAGATTCATCATAACTCATTTGATCCCACTCAAATGCTAGTACAAGAATTCTACAACTTTATCAAGATAGAGGTGCCCAACCTTTAACTTAAGTTGTGAACGTTATTCAAGACTAACTAAAGAATTGTGTCTACCTCATACTTATCCGGATGTACAAACAATTCTTCATATCTCATAGTCTTTTGACCTTATGATTATTTACCTTGACAATTATAATTATAAATGCTATAAGATTTTGCAGAATCAGAAATCACTTTATTTATATGAAAAGATTGTCAATTAAAATATTACACTCTTGCTATTGAGCATAATCCTAACAGTTTCATCCAGCTAGGAGCCAGATCCGGCTTCCCCTGACCTTTTCGAAGCTAGGTGCGGCTTCCTTTGACCTTTCGAAGCTAGATGCGGCTTCCTAGGAATATTCTCCTGTGTCAGCGAGGTATAGGTGAATTTCTGGAGCAATTGCGAGGTGACCTCGACTTCGGGGAATTTCTAGTTTTGGTGATGCAGGCTAGATCTGATCGTTCTGGGCTGTATCCCGGATGTTTCCGGAGCCCGTCCTTGTTCCTGGGGTGGTATCGTAGCTCGGCTCTGGATAGAATGGTCTCCTGGTGGAAACTCTTGGGTATGGAGCCAGGTCTGGGAGGTGGAAAATTTTCCTTTGGTCCTTAGCCAATTTTGTCTATTAACAGGTTATATGTTTAATATTGACTAATCGAAAAAGTTGGTAATAATAGATTAACAACCCATTCACCCCCCCCCCCCCTCTAGGTTGTAGACACATGCTTAGAGGTGTATTTTCAACAACTCTTTTAGTAGTGGTGGATGGACCTAGGGGGAAAAAGCATCACGATTGATCACATGCTGAAAAACCCCAGACAGTATCCATTGGAAGGGAGAAAGACCTTTCTTTATATTTATATATCTCGAGAGGTGCTCCGGAGAGCTTACATTAATACAAACTGAGTCCTGGTAGGTCACAGTTAGAGGGGTACCATTTGGTACCGGTACATTCATGGCAAAAACTGACATTCATGGCAAAAACTGACATACATAGCAGTCGATACAATGGTGGTGTAGTGGGAATTCGGGCAGGGTCCCTTTTACACTCCAGGCAATGGCAAACTCATATTCCTAGTGAAGAAGTGGGCCAAATCTGGGATCGGAGACATCTTGGAGATATGGAGATGTAGGAGAACTGTTGGAGAGAATGTCAGGGAGTCGAAATGTTGGGGAATCGACCGGAGAAAATGTCTGAACCCACGAGATGGAGAAATTCCAGAGAGCCGGTGGCCAAAGTCTGAACCAGAGCTGGTGAACTGTGTTTATTGTTCGAACCCCCTTATTGGAGAGAACTTGGTCATATTTATATATTTTTATTCTTGTTGCCCACTCCACTAATTAATTCGCAATCAAGGAACGTTGACCTGGTATTCAATGGAGTTGAATATTCACTCATTAATGGCGTTGTGAATGGCCATTAAAGAGTTGACTGATCTTCTCATTAATGGGGCTGATTATCTCAATTAATAGAGTTGACTGATTCCTTCATTAATGGCATTGTGAATGGCCATTAAAGAGTTGACTGATCTTCTCATTAATGGGGCTGATTATCTCCATTAATTGAGTTGACTGATTCTCTCATTAATGGTGTTGTGAATGGCCATTAATGGAGTTAACTAATTTCCTCATTAATGGTGTTGTGAATGGCCATTAATGGAGTTGACTGATTCCCTCATTAATGGAGTTGTGAGTGGCCATTAATGAGGTCATATGGTGTTGCATGTTTCTTCCCTTCAGACGAGGTACTCTGGTGTTCCAGTCCCTTCTCGCTAGCGTGGCGCTTGTTCTAGCATGCTAGTGGCTTCGTTGCGACATTCTTCCTACTTGGCGGGTAGGATACACATTCTGGTTAGATCCTGGACTGATATCGCGGTACTTGGGTACCGGGTAGATGTCGCGGTACCTAGGTACCAGGTAGGAGGTATCGTGGTACCTAGGAGCCAGGTAGGAGGTATCGTGGTATAGCTTTGCTTAGTACCTGGTAGACTGTGAGACGTGGTATTGACTTCTTTCCGGTTCATGGTGTAGAGCATCCCCGGTATCTAGGTACCGGTCCCGATCTAGGTCCTACTAGGCACCTGCCGGATGGAAAATCCTTCTTTGGACCCCTGCCAAAAATGACTGTTAACAAAATCAAATGTGCTAATCCTAAATATGTTCAACTAATGAGTCCTAGCACATGAAAAGGCTATAAATCATGAAAAAAAAGTCAATCAAAGAACATATAGCCCTAGATAATAAGCTAATCACAATACAACTCACAAACATGTGAAAACCTAGATTTTAAGAAAACTAGTTCACATTCAAGTCTTTAATTAGACTAGATTAGCTTATAATTGAAGCTCTATTTCTCAAATACATTTCAAGTAACACATACATATAGAAGAAGAAAATCCAAGGTAATTGAAGAATTTGAAGATAAAAACACAAAGATTAGAACAAAACCTTGTAATCTCGACCAGTTTCGGTTTTAACTAAAACATCCACCATAAAACTTTAACAAATGACAGCAAAGTAACTTCTAGACTGTAGGGGACTTCAATACAAAGATTCTCTAACTTGAATCACTAAAATCGGAGTTGATTTGAGAGAGTTATGGTGTTTGGAAGGTGAGAAAAATTGGAGAGAAAATTCTGCACCAATTTTCTAAGTTTTCTTCTTTTTAAATGAAAATGAGAGAAGGAAGGCATATTTAAATGAGAGGGAAAGTGAGGGAAAGTGAGGGAAAGTGAGGGTCAATGACCACATGCCACCTCAGTTCCCCGAGGAGGCTCTTGGCCATCTCGGGGACAGGAGGCCCTCCTCCTCGAGATGGCCACGCGCCTCCTCGGGGATGGGTGGCAAATGGCCTTTGGCCATTTGCTTCCTCCCTCGCGCACCTTCGCGTTCTTCGACCGTTCTCCGGCCTCCGAACTCAGAATTTGAATTCGTTTTCAGGATTACTAACCGGGACTCTCTCATGCACATGGAAAACTATGAAACTTTGACCAGAAAATATGAATTCGACTCGATACATGAAGACGAAGATAATGCATGGTAAGTGACCAGAAAGTTTCGTAACTTGAAAACTAATAAATAAGTAACCGAAATGACGGGAACTCAATACAAATTCAAGTCCGAAGTCTCTAAAACATAAATAAACAAACACATGAATACACAAGAATGCCATTTCCTAGATATGGTCCTAGAGCATGCAATTTACAAAATTTGTCAATTTAAGTCTATTAACAGAAATTTTGCTCAGGCGAGAAATCTCAGTTAGCACCCTCGAGACCACTACCACGGAGGTGATGGTCAAGGTAGAATGTATTCTAGTCAGTGCTAGTTAAAAATGACAAAGAAAATACTATTATCAATACCATCAAAAGAGAATGAACAAAAGAGAATGAACAAAAGAGAATGAAAATGTTTCTTTATTCTTATGAATTGTGTATCATTTACAAATATTTCTCAATCACTCTCAATCTCTCTAGGGTCTAGTAGGGTTGTTGTCGTATGCCTGTCGAAAAGTAGTCTCCTCTTTCAGAAGGCCGAAGTCCTTCTTTTATACATTATCTTCATATGTTAAACTAATTGATTCTCCCCTTGATTTTCTCCATCTCTTCCCTCCTTATCGGATGGGATTTTACTTTTAAATGTCATTGACTTTGAGTTAATTTCTGAGTTGAAGATATCTTAGTGGAGATCAATTTATTTTCTACTTAGACTCTATTACTTGTTCTGTACGTATGTAACAGTCTTAAGATGTGATCCTGTGTGTCTTCAGGTTTAGCATGATCCCCTATAGGGGTCGTTGAATATGGTGTATATTATGGTAAGGTACATCAAATAGTGAGGTCGATTAGTGTCCTAGCCCCGATATTAGGAGTTTCGTCTGGCTAGGAGCTAGGTCTGGTCTCCCTTGAACTTTTGAAGATAGGTGCGGCCTCCTACGGACACCCCACTATGTCAGCGAGGTATAGGCGAGCTTCTAGAGAAATTGCAAGGTAATCCCGACTTCAAGGGGATTTCCTGGTTTCAGGTTCGGTGATGCGGGCTTGATCTGACCGAGCCAGGCTCTACTCCGGGTGTTTCTGGAGCCTGTCCTTATTCCTGTGGGGCGGTATCGTAGCTCGGCTTCGGGTAACATGGTCTCCTGGTGGATGACCTCGGGCATGGAGCCAGCTTTAGAGGGTGGAAAATTTCCCTTTGGTCCCTAGCCAAATTTGGCTGTTAATAGAAGTCCCCTTTGACTTGAACACCGGTTGTCGAGCTTGGGGTTGGGGTCAGATTTTTTATTTTATTTGGAAAATCTTTCCTTCTTTACCGTTACCAGAATATTGGGGAAATCTTCTCATTAACTGCGTAAATGACGTGGCGTGAACTGACTGACTTACTTCTGAGTTAATCCGGCTGCGTTACGGCAGTCCCTGAGATTCTTTACCGTTACCAGAATCTTGGGGAAATCTTCTCATTAATTGCGCAGTGACATGGCGTGAGTTTACTGACTTATTTCGAGTTAATCCGGCTGCGTTACGGCAGTCCCCGAGATTCTTTGTGATCTTAACCGAAGATCTCGACAGCTCGCGCTGCTGCCCTCTTGCCTATATATATACTTGTTTATCTCAACGTCTTCCTCAAATCTCTCAAATTTCAAATTTTCTCAAGATAAACTTTCTCTCATAAACTTTCTCTCAAGCATATCTTTTTCTTCATTCCTCATCCTCACCGACTTCATCATGTCGAAAACCAGTCACGATACTGTTGATTTCATGGTTGACGGCGAAGAAGTCTTTAGCATTGCCCCTGAAAAACGGGCAAGGAGGAGCTTAGACAGCGATGATTCTCCGCCCAATCCACAACGTCGGCGGTCGAACAGGAATGTGTCCATTGGGACCAGGTTTTCTTACCATCCCGACCATCCTCTGGATATAGTCGATGAAGACTCCGATAAAGAGGTTGGCGGCGACGCAGCGGGGGAGCATCAAGTCCCGGCTTCCGCCCCCCCTTTGGAGAGGCTTCCTCCTTATGACTTCAGGGTTGTCCCTGATTCCACCGTTGATCCGAACATGATTGATCGTTTGAGGTCTAAGTATGGCATTCCCAACAGTGTTTCTATCTCAGTACCTCCCAAGGGTTATGAGTTCTTCAACCCCCTTAAAGGCATGCTTCCAATTCATGTGGCGGCTCTCGAGAATAGGGTTAGGCTTCCCCTTCATCCTACTCTTTGGTGAGCTCTCAACGCCATCCAACTTGCTCCCCTCCAGTTGACGCCCAGCTTCTGGAGGCATTTGATTGGCTTTCTCGTGCTGTGGAGGGAACAATGCAAGCTGAGCAGGGTGACGAGAGAGCCCGGAGCAGAGGAGCAGGCCTATCTTTTCCAAATCGGGAGCCTATCTGGCGCTCCCCGAGGTCGGTTTTATGCTAAGGCCAAGAACAAGCTCAACTTTGTTATTCCCGGCGCTTCGAAGAAAGACCCCGCCTAGAAGGAAGAATGGCTCCTTGCAGGGGACGATTGGGGAAGCTCGTTTTCATTGGGGGGTATGAGTTCGAGGTTCCCACCGCTTTTAGTGACAAACCATCGTGGGACCGGGACTCCCTGCCCTCTGAATCTGAAACTATTTTGAAGGCTATTCTAGCCAGGAACTACTTGAACCTGAAGTTCACAACCGCTGAAGCCTTCGATCCTCATAGGGTGAATCAATACCTGCGGATCTCAGATGCTACTCCTCGTAAGTGTCACTGAATTGTCTTGCTTTGTCTTGTTGACTAGCTTAGTTCTGACGCTTCCTTTTTTTTCTTGTTTACTCACAGTTTTTGTTGTTGAGCGAGCTTCCTGTGACGCCCTACATTCTCCTGGGTTTCGCATCGGCTCTTGCTCAATCCACCTCCCCAGCTGGGTCTAAGATGGCCAACCTTGCATCGTGGGGTTTTCGGGCTTCGGGTAAGGCTCCCCAAGCTGTTGGTCCGACTGCTTCTGCCCCTTATGTTGTTGTTGCTAAGGTTGCCACTCCCACGATTCATCCTTCTAATTCCGCTACGCTTCCAACCCCCCAAGCTTCGGAGGACTTTGAAAGGGGTGTCGCAAGGATTCCTCCTAGCTGTTCCCGCCCTCAATCGAGCTCGACGGGGCAGGATGAAATCCTGGAACAATTCATCGCATCCTGTCCGTGCGGTGGGATCTCTGAGATGGCCTCAATGCCCGTGGATGTCTTGCTCACTAAGGGGTCTGCTATCTTAGCTGAGGTAATTGTATTTCCTTCGTACTGCTTCTGCCAACTTGTTCAATTTCTAACCCTGGCTTTGTATTTTATAGGCCTTCAAGTTAAATGTAGCCATGGGCCACCAGCTAACCCTTTTTCATGACCGGGCTGCTAAGGTCGAAGCCGAAGCCGAGAAAGCCATGGGATTGCTCAAGCAGGCTCAGACCTTAGTTGAAGAGATGACCTCCAACCAAGTAAAAATTGAGATCGAGCTGGCCGAGCTTCGTTGTGATCATGAAAGGACGAAGCAGTCTTATGATCAAGAACGTCTCTAATCTACCCGACGGGCTAGGCAGAGGGATTCTTGGAAAACTGAGGCTAAGAAGTTGGAACTCGAAAATCAGGCTTTGATTGCTTAGGTGACCAAGCTGCAAGCTGACGCAGAGACCTCTTTTAGTGATGGATACTTCTACACTTCCTTTCAGATCGCAAAGGCTCTCCCTCTTCCCTTCGATATGTCATCCATTATCGGTTGGGATAGAAAGAAGATAATGATCAAGGCTGCTGAGCTGTCTCGCCCTGATGATGACGAGGCAATTCCTTCGAGCCAGGTAGGAGCCGGAAAGCAGCTCGTACAGACAGATCCTCCATTTCCTCCTCCTATATTTACTGCTTAGGTCCTGGGGAGTCTTCAAGTAAGGTTTCATCCTCACGATCCGAAGGAGATCAGCCTTGAGCTGGGGAAGGAGTTAGGAGCCCGTCTGAGGAACCCCTATAATGGAGATGGAGGTCGACAGGAGCCAGACGGGGTCTATTGCTGCCCTTCTCGATGCGGCTATCCCGCCTGAGGTTATGGCAGTGATTAATGATGTCCTGGAGGAAGATCCTACTGATCAACATGAGGAGTCTCTGAATGGATGGAGGGATGGTTGGCCAGGATAACCGAGATGGGCAACTACCATAAGGGGGAATTGATGGCGAGGATCAACATGGGGGAGGAGGATCAGTAGAAGAAAATCAGGAGAGTTCCAAAGCTTGACGCGGCCTGTTCATGATTGTCCTTGATTGCCTGGAAAAGGAGGTGGGCACCCCGTTTTACTCTTGATTAGTTTAATTGTTTTTTTGTAGCCCGTACTAGGAGGTTGGGCTCCCCGTTTGATAGATGTAGCCTTATTGGGGGATAGGCTCCTCTTGCCCTTAATGAGAAACCGATTCGCTCGAGAAACTCTTGTTTTATTCCTGGTCCTGACTAGGAACCAGAACTGCATCCTTGATGATACTTTGTTCATACTTCATTCTGACTTTTGTAGGGAAATCTTATCAGGATGATCTTGATCCTGCACATAAAAACAAATATTTATATTTAAATTCGTTTTAGGAGAGGTAGCCCGATCGAGGCATCAAGAGGGCTATTTAGCTATTTCCTGGTCTCGAGACCTGGATGGCAGCTACACTCTTACACTCAGACTCTTCTTGGGGGTGGTAGCCCGACCAAGGCATCAGGAGGGTTGTTTAGCTATTTCCTGGTCTCGAGATCTGGATGGCAGCTATGCTCTTACATTCAGACCCTTCTTGGGGGTGGTAGCCTGACCAAGGCATCAGGAGGGCTGTTTAGCTATTTCCTGGTCTTGAGATCTGGATGGCAGCTATGCTCTTACACTCAGACCTTTCTTGGGGGTGGTAGCACTACCAAGGCATCAGAAAGGCTGTTTAGCTATTTCCTGGTCTAAAGATCTGGATGGCAGCTATGCTCTTACACTTAGACCCTTCTTGGGGGCAGTAGCCTGACCAAGGCATCAGGAGGTAGCGAGAGGGCTTCCCCAGCTAGTCACTGGTCTTGAGGTGTCTTTATTGATGATCGAGATGTAGTACATCTTTATTAGGGATTCTAATGAAACCTAAATGGGGGTAATCTGCTTGAAAACTCCCTGCCCAAGGGTAGAATTTCCTCAAGTGATATGCGTTCCAAGTGTGGTCGATGGGTCGTCCATCCATGTCTTCGAGTTTGTAGGCTCCATTGCGAGCAACTAACTTTATCAAATATGGCCCTTCCCAGTTGGGGCTTAGGACTCCATCCAACTTTTTTCGAGTATTCAGGGTCACTTTCCTAAGCATCAGATCCCCTTCTTTGAAATTCTGGGCTGTGACCTTTCGGTTGAAATATCTAGCGATCTTGCTTTGGTAGATTGCCATTTTCTCCGCTACCCGGTCTTGTTTCTCTTCTAGGAGGTCTAGATTAGCCCAGAGCTTGACCTCGTTACTTTCGGGTTCAAAATGTTGCACCCTGAATGAGGTTAATTTATGCTCGATGGGGAGGACCGCTTCAACTCCGAAAGCCAGGGAGTAAGGTGTCTCCCCGGTAGATGTTCTCTTTGTAGTCCGGTATGCCCAGAGGACTTCTGGTAACTCTTCGGCCCAGTTGCTTTTTTTCTGCTGTAGCTTCTTCTTTAAAAGTTTCTTGATAGTCTTGTTGGTGGATTCCACCAGCCCGTTAGTCTGGGGATGGGCTACTGAAGCAAGCATGAGGTCGATCCACAATCCTTTGCAGAAATCTTTGAATCGGGCGTTGTCGAACTACTTACCATGGTCGGCTATAATGATGAGAGGGGTCCCGAATCTACATACCACGTTGGTTTTGATGAACTTGGTCGTATTCTTTTCTGATATCCGAGAAAGAGGCCCTGCCTCGACCCATCTTGTGAAATAGTCGATAGCCACGATAGCATATTTCATCCTGTCCGGGAGCGGTAGGAAGTGGTCCAATTAGGTCGATTCCCCACATGGCAAAGGGGTAGGGTAAACTGAGAGACAACAGTCGCTCAGGTGGCTGGTGGTTCAAGTTTGAAGTATTTTGACATGGCTCGCAAGATTGTACAAAGCTTCTTACGTCTTGGTGGATGGTCGGCCAGTAGTACCCCATACGAAGCACTTGATATGCTAGAGCTTCCCCACCAATGTGGTTCCCGCAGTCCCTAGAGTGAACCTCTCTTAGTTCCCATTTAGCATCGTCAGGATGCAAACATCTAAGTAAGGGGAGGGATCTACCCTTTCTGTAGAGGTACCCGTCTACCAAGCAATAACGGACCGAGAGTCTTTTAATTCTTCGGACTTGATCGGGCTCCTCGGGGAGCTCTCCCTCTAGGAGGTAGGCAACGATCAAGTCCATCCAGCAAGGCTGACGATCTGAGGAGCAGATTTCTTTATTTACGGCTATGCTTGGTTGGGAGATTACTTGGAGGGGAATTCCCCGTGGTAAGGATTGGCCTCCATTTGCAGCTATCTTAGCCAGAACATCAGCACGGTGGTTTTGGTGTCGAGGCACATGATCGATCTTGAACCCTTTAAACTTATTTTTTAGCAACTGAGCTAGCTTTAGGTAGGCAGCCATATTATCTCCCTTTGCGTGGTACACCCCAGTCGCATGATTGACAACAAGCAATGAGTCGCTCTTGATTTATAGGTAATCGACCTCTAGTTCGATGGTTGCCTTCATCCCAGCTAGGAGGGCTTCATACTCTGCTTCATTATTTGTGGCTTTAAACTCGAATCTGAAACAATGACAGAATTCAGTCCCCTCCGAGTCTATTAAAACTATGCCAGCTCCTCCCCTAGCTTGCTTGGATGCTCCATCTGTATAGAGGGTCCAGGACTTGCAGCCTTCCAACCAATTGTCGATCTCGGATGTCTTTTCAGGGATCTCATTTGGTGCTGCGGGATTCTCTTGACCTGGGAGCGCTGAAAATTCTGCCACGAAGTCTGTCAAAGCTTGTACCTTAATCGTGGTCTGGGGCTTATACTTTAAATCGAACTGAGTGAGCTCTAGGGCCCATAAGATTAGCCTTCCGGACACATCTGGTCTTTGTAAGAATTGGCGGAGAGGTTGGTCTGTCACCACTGCTATTGAATGAGCTTGAAAATAGGGACGGAGCTTCCTCGCCAAGATCACCAGAGCATAAGCGAGCTTTTCCAGGAGAATATAATTTTTCTCTGACTTGTTTAAATCATGACTCACATAGTATATGGGCCTTTCAATCCCGTCGCCACACTTCTTGCCCAAAGCTCCGCTTACTGCAGTTTCTGAGACGGCCAGGTAGATCTGCAGCTCCTCTCCGGGAACTGGCTTGACTAACAACAGTGGGCTTGTTAGGTATTCTTTCACGTTTTTACCTTGTTTGATGGCTTTGAAGAAAGGGAGGCATTTATCGGTGGAGCAAGAGATAAACCTGTTGAGCGCCGCTACAAGTCTAGTTAAAATTTGTACCTGTTTGAGTGATATGTGTTGGAAACTAGGGTTACGGATTGCGCAGCGGAAGGTTTTAAAAAAAATTTATGCAATCATTAAACTAACCCATTTGTACAGTAATAATCGAATACATTAATAAAGTGGAGAAACTTTTTCATACCTACGTAGGAGGCTCCTTCACTTTTATACGAACTGCTCCTGATTTGAACCACGTGATCTTCCTTGCTATCCTCCCGGAACTGGTAACAGTGTGTGGGCGTGTCACGATATTCAGGACCTATATGGAGGAAGAAGAGAAAAAACACACACACAAAAACAAAACCTAGGCACTTGTGGTCTCACCACACCCTAGTATTTTTTCACTTTTTTGTTTTGCTTTTTCCTTTTGCTGTGTCTTTTCTGTGTCTCACGATCACTCAATTTCTCTTCTTTTTGTTTGTAGTGTCAATTGTCTCATTCGGTTATGCTCATTTTTGTTTAATTAAATATATATCTCATATATATTCAAAAACCAACAAACCAAAATCTATTTGATTTTTAAAATTTTATAAAGATATCTCATATCTTTTTTTTTAAATAATTAAATATTTATTTTTGAATTCAAACATTTCAAATTCAATTTCAAATATTTAATTTAATAAAATAAAATAATCATATTATCTTATTTTATTCAAAATCAAATATCAACTAACACCCTCCATTTAGTGATTAACAACATAATTAAATAATCTTATTATTTAATTTATTTAATCACCATTATTCATTAATTAAATAATCCCATTATTCAATTAATTCCCGAATAAATACGTGTCACTTTCGTAACACAATTAATTGGACAATCCAATTAATTAACCGTGACCCTTGTTACCTAAATCGATCGGGCTAGCAAGGGTACCTAATGGACCCACAGTATTTTGAGCTCCAATAATCCTTAGAAATTATTAACTAAACTCTTTAATTAATATTTCATGATTATTAACTTCGGTGTTATTCCACTAAAAACCCGAAGCTGCACTCTCTCAACTGTAGATGTTTTTACACAAACCAATAACTCTCGGTGTCCATCGATATAGCTATTACATATGGTATAATCCTCCACAAGTAGTTCATAATTAGAGCTGGGTCATAATGTCCGTTATACCCCTCTAATCATATCTTTCCATTAAGTACCATTGATTCTCTAATGAACAATAAATCCTACATTCCTTACGGAATTAGGAGAGCGCTCATATTGTTCAAGCCCCGAATAAACCCTTAAGGGAACTACTATCTACTTCTCACAAGAAGGAGTGGATTCCACTATTGTGTACAAACCTTCCCAGCCACAAGCCAAACCGCGATCCCAACATACGGAGTATATTGATCGGGAATGCAACTCCGACCTCACCCATAGCATATCGAAGACCACGATCTAACTTGAAGGAGTCGATAAGACACTCAGGATTAAGATCACGCACATATATCCATCATTAGTTGATATATATGAATCTCATCGTTAAACGGATCTTAGTGAGAGATTCATATAGATCATGGCCCAGTCCTATATGATCACATCATACAAGGTGCCTCCATTCTCATATCTACATATGAATGATCCAGGATAGGATCACCGTACACTACGAAATGGACCGCAGCTGTAGATTAACCACAAATAAAGTACCCAGCTTTATTTGCTATCTACGGACTCTTTAGATTGCTCGTTTCAAACTGAATCCATCTATATATGACACTCATATACTCAGTTCGAAATTACATCCGGCAATCTTGGATGTTAAGTGCACATGTTATATAAAGTATGACACAAAATGAATGAATATACTACTTCTTTTATTTATGTTCAAATTCTATTTACATATTACAAGCTTTAGGGCAAAAACCCCAACAATGTGGGGGATTCCAGGTCCAAGATAGCTTTGATTTTTTTTGGGTTGGCCTCTATGCCTCTCTTATGAACCATGAAACCTAGAAACTCCCCCGCTGTTACCCCGAAGGCACACTTGGAGGGGTTCAACCGCATCTGGTTTTCTCTCAGTATAAGAAAGGTCTTGCGAAGGTCTTCCCGATGTCCTTCTACGGTCGGTGATTTTGTGATCATGTCGTCGATGCATACCTCTATCATCCTTCCTATCTTGGGCTTAAACAGCTTGTTAACCAACCGCTGGTATGTAGCCCCTGCATTCTTCAAACCAAATGGCATCACCTTGTAGCAGTACAAGCCGTGCCCAGTAATGAAACTGGTTTTATCTTGGTCAGCTGGGTGCATCTTAATTTGGTTGTATCCTGAGAACGGGTCCATAAAACTCAGAAGTTTATTTCTAGACGTGGAGTCAACCAGCTGGTCGATCTTTGGTAAAGGAAAACTGTCTTTTGGACATGTCCGGTTGATGTTGGTGTAATCGACACACATACGCCACTTCCCATTCGCCTTCGTATCCATGACCACATTGGCGATCCATTCGGCATAGCGCACTTCTCTGATAAACCCTGCCTTGATCAATTTATCTACCTCTTCCTGCACCGCAGCGTTAAAGTGACGCCTCTTCTGTTTGACGGGCTTGACTGTTGGATCTACCGCTAGTCGATGGGCGGCCAATGATACCAGGATCCCAGGCATTTCATCATGGCTCCAAGCGAAGATGTCGCTGAATTCTCTGAGAAGATTAATTAAACGTTCTTTCACTTCTGGCTCGAAGGGTGGCCCCGACCTTGACAACCTTGGAGGGATCGTCATTTCTGATGGGTATCTCCTCTAGTCTATCTACGGGCTGCCCGCTGGCCCACTCCTTGCTTCGTTCCTCCTCATAAGGCATAATAGGTTCGCTCTCTAGATGCTCAGGATGCTCCGTGGGCTCCATCTCTTCCTGGATTACCCGGGCTATTTCCATGTCTTCCTAGACTAATGCAACATGTACGCACTGTTTTGCTAAAGCTGTAGGATTGGCAGACACTGCGTAGCACTTCCTAGCTGCTTGCTGGTCTCTGTGTACCTCCCCCACCTTGGTTCCCACCGGGACCTTCAGGACATTGTGGTATACGGACAAGACTCCCTTCAAGGAGGACTAGGAATGGTCTCCCTAGGATAGCGTTGTAGGCCGAAGGGGTGTTAACCACAACAAGGTCGGTCATAACATTATGTTGGAGAAAGGTGGTTCCGACGATTACTGGGAGGATCATCGACCCCACTGGTATGATCGAATCCCCAGTGAACCGATAAAGTGGAGTTGTACAGCTATTGTAACACCATTGCTTCATATTTAATTTTTCCAAAGTATCCTTAAAGATGATATCTACACTGCTGCACGTATCTACGAGCACGCGATAGACCAGACAGTTGGCAATTTGTATTGTGATCACCATTGGATCATCATGAGGTTGCACGGTGTTGAAGACATCTGCTTCAGTGAAAATGATCTGTGCTGACTGGGAGGGCTCCATCGGGCATTGGCTGACCTTGAAGACTCTCTGGCTTTCGTCTATGCGGGGAATCTTCCTTGCGTGGTTTTTCAGGAATTATAGGAAGTGCCAGCCAGTGTCGGCCCTCCACTGATCGTGTGTATCATCTGGATTTGTTGCATTAAATCAGTCTGGTCCTCCTTTCTCTTCTCTGTATCCTCACGGATCTCGGCTTGTACCTCCCTTCCAGTCTGAATGTTATCTCTGATCTGCTGTAAGAATTCAATCAAGAATCCAATCAAGAATCCCCCTTATCAGGGCTTCAATCTGGCTGCGCAAATTATAACACTCTGAAGTGTTGTGGCCCACGTCTTCATGGAAGTCGCAGTACTTGTACCGGTTCCTTCTGTCAACTGGGGCTTTCATGGGAGAAGGCTTTTGGAGTAGCCCCTTGTCT
Source organism: Dipteronia sinensis (assembly GCA_033220585.1). Taxonomy (NCBI): domain Eukaryota; kingdom Viridiplantae; phylum Streptophyta; class Magnoliopsida; order Sapindales; family Sapindaceae; genus Dipteronia; species Dipteronia sinensis. Next base: position 17,740,753 of record CM065643.1, on the reverse strand, counting down.
CGTATAGCAAGGTAGACCGTTTCCCTGGAAGCGTTCAAGGGAGTGAAGTAGTCATACCCTTTCTCCCCTCGCATTACGAGGGTTACGGTCCTAGGAGATGGTGAAGCCCGAGGAGGGGTTTGTCTTGCTGGATGTTTTTCTTGCATGTGTTGAGGAGCGGGGAAGCGATAGGTTGACCTATTGGGAGGTTTATGCTGAGCTCTCTGAGCTGACTCAGATTTGAGGGCTTCTTTTTTCTGACGCTTCACCGTTCTCATATCGTCGTGTTCCATCTTGACTTTGAGCTGCTTATCGATCTCGACCTTCTCAAGAGCCCGATCGTAGGCCTCCTGGTAAGTCTTGGGAGGTCTCTTGGCGAAGGAACGGAAAAGCTTTCTCGCCCACAGGTTCCGCCTGAAATTGGCAAAAGTCTCTCTCTCGGTAAAAACTCCCATTTGTATGACCTCTCTGTGAAAACGTTCCACGTATGATCGTTGTGTCTCACTTCATTTCTGAATCACATATTGGAGATGTATGGGATCCTTCGGACGAGGTTTGACCCCTTGGAACTATGAACAAAAATCTGTTGATAACTTAGTGAAAGAATCCATGCTACCAACAGGCAGCTTCCTGAACCAAGTTTTCACGTAGTCGGTTAGGGTTGTTGGAAACATCCTACACATAGCTGCTCCGGTAGTGTTCTGGACCTCCATCTATTGGATAAAGCTCTCCAGATGGCTTAGAGGGTCTTCTGTTTTGGAGAACTTATCTGCTGGCATTTTAAATTTTGGTGGGAGTTCCGCTTCCCTGATCCTCCTAGTGAAGAAGCGTTCATCTCGCTTAATGGATACTTTTTATCCTTCTTGTTCTTTCCTTTTCTTATCTGCTGGACCTCCTTCTGTAGCTTTGCCAGCTGATCCCTCAGTTACTTGTTCCCGGGTTTCCTTGAATTGACCTCGGATTCTTCACTGTCAAGTCCCTTTGATGAACTGGCAACCTCTATCCGGTCCCCTTCATGGACAGGATCCACTCGGGAAGTTTGTCAATTCTCTTCCTCTTGGGCTCAGGCATTCCTCCTCGATGCTGTTGGGCGAGGTACCTCTGGTTGCTCCCGGGTCAAGGCATCTGCGGCATACTTAACTCACCTGGGCTGATATTGTAAAGGTCTTTTCGGAACTGGGGGCATGGGTCCCAGCCTATCCCTGATCGAAAGTTGGGGTCCAGTCCTGTCTCTAGCTTACTCTGGAAGAGGAGGTCCCAGGCGGTGGAAAGCAGGCTGCCTAGCCCCAAACCTGCTCGGTTCTCCCTGATCATTCGAGTTTGTTGGCTGGACTGTGATGCCTTCGACGAGCAGGCGGATGCAGACGGTTTCTACGTAGGCTGCCGCTTGTTGGTCGAGTGCGGCCTGGCTCACTATAGGGTGGCCAGAAGCCCACAGATTAGTTGTTTGGACCAGAGCTTGATTGCTATACCCAGACTTCTTCCCCTTCCTTATGGCCTTTCTCGTTGGTCTCACCGAAGGTTGTTCCGAAACTCCATGTTGTCCTTAGGAAGAGTGGAGCCTTATGGTTCCTATAAAACAACGAAATTGCAAATGCAAATAGTTGGCTTGATTAACTGGGTGTAGGGTTTTCCCGCAGACGGTGCCAGAAAGTGTTAACAGAAATTTTACTCAAGGCGAGAAATCTCAGTTAGCACCCTCGAGACCACTACCACGGAGGTGGTGGTCAAGGTAGAATGTATTCTAGTTAGTGCTAGTTAAAAATGACAAAGAAAATACTATTATCAATACCATCAAAAGAGAATGAACAAAAGAGAATGAAAATGTTTCTTTATTCTTATGAATGGTGTATCGTTTACAAATATTTCTCAATCGCTCTCAATGTCTCTAGGGTCTAGTAGGGTTATTGTCGTATGCCTGTCGAAAAGTAGTCTCCTCTTTCAGAAGGCCGAAGTCCTTCTTTTATACATTATCTTCATAGGTTAAACTAATTGATTCTCCCTTTGATTTTCTCCATCCCTTCCCTCCTTATCGGACGGGATTTTACATTTAAATGTCATTGACTTTGAGTTAATTGTTGAGTTGAGGATATCTTTGTAGAGTTCAGTTTGTTTCCTACTTGGACTCTATTACTTGTTCTGTACGTATGTAACGTCTTAAGATGTGATCATGTGTGTCTTCAGGTTTAGCATGATCCCCCATAGGGGTCGTTGAATATGGTGTATATTATTGTAAGGTACATCAGATAGTGAGATCGATTAGTGTCCTAGCCCCAATATTCAGGAGTTTTGTCTGGCCAGGAGCTAGGTCTGGTCTCCCTTGAACTTTTGGAGCTAGGTGTTACCTTCTATGGACACCCCACTATGTCAGCGAGGTATAGGTGAGCTTTTGGAGAAATTACGAGGTAATCCCAACTTCAAGGGGATTTCCTGGTTTCAGGTTCGGTGATGCGGGCTCGATCTGACCGAGCCGGGCTCTACTCCGGGTGTTTCTAGAGTCTGTCCTTATTCTTGTGGGGCGGTATCATAGCTCGGCTTTGGGTAACATGGTCTCCTGGTGGATGACCTCGAGCATGGAGCCAGGTTTAGAGGGTGGAAAATTTCCCTTTGGTCCCTAGCCAAATTTGGCTATTAACAAAGTCTAACGCATGAGTATTCAATATCAAGTGTGTGAATGTGTTATACCAATTGAGCACAACGATGCAGGGATACATATGGACGCAATGTGTGTATGTTCCTAAGCCTTGTAAGAGCAATGAGGTCAAAATATACCTTTGTTGAGCAATGAAGCATATTTCTCTTTGAAGACTCAATCTTGCTTGATAAGTTGCCAAATCTTCTTTGAAGCTTGAATCATCATCAATCTAAGACAACTAATCAATACAAGTGAAACATTGTTTTGATATGGAATTAATGCCAACAAGACTTCAAAAACCTAACAATCTCCCCCTTTGACAAATTCCATGTCAAAACCCATATACATAAACTAAAACAATTACAAAGAAGATTGGTCACAATGAGTTACAATGAATTACACACTCCTAGATTAATCTTCAATAAGTCTTGAACTCCTTCTTGATCCTCTCTTGTTATCACCTAAAATCATCTTGAAGCACAATGTTTATACAAGAGACAACACATATGGCAATATATATTTTGGCAAGAATAAAGCATTTAAAACTCAAATGGATCATGTATCTCCCCCTTAATACATGCCAATCCAAAACATTCTAACCAAATTCAATACAAATTATTACATGCCACAAAAGTTCAAGAAGTTAAAGTTTACATAAAATGAAACATAAAAACATAAAAAGATTGAAACTAAGTAAGCTAGCACATATTTCTCCCCCTTTTGACATGATATGAAGCCAAAAGGAAAAGCAAATGAAATGTACCTCATGATCATTCTACTAGCCACCTGTATCACCAAGGAACTTTGAGTGATTGATAGTTCTCACATAATGCTTTAGAGTAGGTCTTTTGCTTGTGGAGATGCTTTCTTCCAATTCTTTGATCCTAGCATCTTGTTGAGCTACCTTTGCATTGAGTTCTTCAATCTTCCTTTGTGATTCTACAATCTTCATACTTGACTTTTCAACCTCTTCCTTCAATTGTGTAGCCCAATCCAGAAGACAATTTGTGCTAAACACAAGGCTTGAATCTTGAGATTCACTATAAAACCCAAAAGTATCACAAAACCTTCCCTTGTCCTTGTATGACAGAAAAGTCACACGTTTGTCACTAAACTTCTCTAAGTCTTCCTGATGTGTCTTCACACCTCGAGCCAAACACAAATGAGTGATAAACCCCGGAAGTGCTAACTTCTTATCCAACATAGTCGAATAAGCCGCACTATCAAGATATTTCATAAGAATTTCTCCAAGGTTTATGGGTTTGCTAGTCACTAAGGCATACATAATCTTGGTTTTCTCCTTGTTTAACTCGGTAGAGTTAGAAGATCTTACAAGATTTGTGCAAATAAAAAGATGCCAAAAAGTACTAGCCTTAGTCAACTCACTTTGGCTAATGAAAGCACGAGTACCCTATTCAAAATCATTGTAATCACATAGAGTTCTACCCATCATATTGAGATTCTCAACAATTTCCACATCAAGAAAGTCCGACTCAATATCATTGGATAACCCAAGAAATTTATTGATATTCTCCGAGATAACTTTAAAGACAACACCTCTCACATCCATCAAGGCAACCACATTGGTTGTACTATGCTTATACTCATGGTAGAATTCCCTAACAATATTATCATTGACCATTCCAAGCATATTAATCCATATACCCCAATTTCTATCAATAATAATCCGATGGACATAAGAACCTCTACACTTACACAAATCTATACCCCTCTCTTGCAACAACTTTTTAGTTCCTATAACACCCAAAGGATTCAACCTAGTGGATTTGGATTTCTTAGAGGTAGATTTGGTTTTGTCTATGGGTTTAGAAGGATCACTACTCCCGGTAGCCTTGTTTCTTCCCATGACCTAGTGTAGATAATTACTAAACACATAAAACAAGAGTGAGTGGAAACATTCAAAGCAAGTTAGTTGTTAACGGGACAATTCACTCCGGGAGCAAAATTCCAGTTAGTACCCTCGTCCACTACCAGAAGATGGCAGTGGGGGAGGTACCTTCGGTACCAGGATTCCCCTTATAAGGGAGTAAGGGGAACGATACCTGAATAAGAGAAATCCGATGAGAAGAATGGAGTATATATAGAGATGATATGGATGGTACTGTTTTATTGATCATTGTATTTGTTTACAAGAAGACTGATAATAAGATTACACTATCACTCGTTTTTGTTCTTTTTGCACAGGGTGGTGATGGAGTACTTGCTTATGTCAATAAGTGGCTATAAAGTCCTCCCAGTGATTATCTCAAAACTCTCACTGGCTTAAGAGAACTCAAGAGAAGTTTTCTCCCTAGGCACCCCTATTTCGTCCTTCATGGCCGTATTTATATACCTCCAATAACCCTGAAAATCTGGTTGTATTAATGAGGATTATTTGGGGTCCTTCTTTAGGCGTCCAAAGACACTGAGTGAGGTTAAAGGTGTGGGATTTAATCCCTTTAATCACTGTCGTATTTAAACTCTGATTCGGTAGACCATTTGGTCTCATTTAAGGCGCTTTAAATGGTGAAGGAGTCAACGTTTCCTGCTTGCGTTGCTTGGAGGGGTATACTGGTTCTGTATTCTGGTGGTACGATATGATAGTGTACAGATCTGACTTGGCTGACAAGGAGCTAGATGTATCTTACTATCTAGGTGCTTGCTCTATCATTCTGGTATCTTCACGGCGGTATCCTTCCCGTTGGGTGGGTAGAGTGCTCATCATGTTTGGATTCTTGGTTGATTTCGAGGTATGGGGTACTAGATAGATATCGAGATACTCGGGTACCAGGTAGATATCCATGGTACCTAGGTGTCAAACAGGAGGTGCTAGGTACCCGCGAGGTACTGAACACGTGGCATCGAGGTACCTACCTTTTCTTGAGTCGTAGTTCTGGCGCTTTGTCTAGGTGGACAGGTGGGCGACGAGGCAGCAATTCAGGCCTTACCGGGTATCGGTTCTTGCTAGATCACGGTATCGATGCTTTCGGGCACCTGAGAGTGGTTCTTACTAGGTAGCAACTTGGTGGAAAATTCTTATTTGGACCTTTGCCAAAAAAGGCTATTAACAGAAGTCCCCCCTGACTTTTACACCAGTACTAGGTTGGGGTTGGAGTCAGGATTCATAATGCTTGGAGATATTTCCATAACTGCTTTCAGGAATGTAATCTTCCCTTTACACGTTGATTTAATGGGTTATCCACGTGTCTTACCAGGATAGCTGAATTCAAAAGGGGCAAGATTTGGGGGTGGGCGTTTCCCGAAACTGTCTTTCCGATTATCCTGCGTTATTAATTACCCTTTCTTCCCGTTGCAAGTAACCTCTTCTCCCTCTATTTATACCTTGCTCATTCACGGTCCACTCACTTCTCTTTCAAGCAAATTTCTCAACTTTGTCAAAAAAAAACCCTAGCCTTTCTCTTTCTTCGTTCTTCAAACTTCACTCTCTTTTATTTTCAAGAAACAATACTTTAATTCTGATATCATGTCTTCCCCTGGTAGTGACAGTGTCGAAATATTCTTCACCGGTAATATAGCCGCTAGCGGGAACCTTACCCATAGGAAGAGGATTCGCGTCGACGACGATAGTGGAGATTACGTCCCTGCTCTTCAGCGCGCTACTCAAATCAGAATATCACAATCAGGACCGGCTTCTCAAACAATCACAGTACTTCGGTCAACGTCGATAGGGAGTTGAGCGGAGAATCAGGTGATGTCAGGGTAGGTGAAGACCGGGCGGTGAGGTTATGGATTCCGTGGGGAGGGTGCTCTCCTTCTTCACGAATAACGATGCATCCCTGATTCTACTAGTACCGTAGACACCATCACACACTTGCGGAGAGATTTCACAATCTCTAAAGATATCATAATCACTTTTCCTCCTCGGGGATACAATGAGTATAGCAGGAGCAATGAGAGAAGGATAAGATCGATCGGGAACCGTGGCCAATCAAGCTAGGATTCGTCTTCTAGGTTGCTGCCAACTCTCCAAGTCCAAATGGGCAGTTTTATGCTCGGGCCAAGAACAACTTGAAATTTGTGGTATCAGGGGTCACGAAGAAAGATACCTCTTGGAAGGAGGAATGGGTCATCATTAAAGGTGAATGGGGTAGCTTGGTCCATATTGGAGGATCTGAGTTCCAGGTCCCTACTAGTTTCAGCGGCAAGCCCGTGCTAGACAAAGGCAAGCTCTCTGCTGAATCAGAAAAAGTCTTGTAAGCCATCATGGCTTGACAGTATATTAACATAAGGTATCCTACCTTCGATGCCTTCGAGGCTGGAATGGTGGACCTCTACCTCCGTGTCTCCAATGCGTCCCTAGGTAAACAAACTTCCTTATCTTGTCTCGATAACATTTCTTCGTTGATTGTGTAGGTGCTAATTCTTACCGTTTTGGTAGTCTCTACAGTGCCTCCCTCGGTTTTAGAGGAGGAGCTAGTCCAAGCTGGTGGTCTGCATGATTCTCCACTGACCTCCTCTATCAGGCCACCATCTCGCCCCGATCATTTGGTAGGGGCCGGTACCTCCTTTGGGTCTAACAGGCATGTATCGATCCGGGTTGAGGTACCATGGACATCTACTCCACCTCATTCTGCTTCAATTAGATCTCCTCTGGCAAGCCCCACAGCTAGAATAGCTAGGGTCAAAGGTACCTCTGGCCAAGTACGAGGTCAGGCTCCTATCGTCCCTACTATCGCTGCTACTGCTACTGTTGCTGCTGTTCAATCAGTCCCCCATATTTCCCCTGTCCTAGTGGCCGAGCGGTCTATTCGGATTGAGAGGCGTCAAGACCCTGTCAATGCTGATCAAACTACTCTTCGTGATTGGTCTTAATCTTGGTAAAGGGATAGCAACCAAGACGAGGTCCTGGCTAGGTTTGTCACCTCCTGTCCAGGTGGAAGCTTGGATGCCATGACCTCTATGCCCAGTGATCTTTTAATCTCTAAAGGATCTGCTCTCTTGGCTGAGGTATGTTGCTCTGTTTGGTCTTCAATCTCGATTGATATTTTGATGGTATTCTAACTCGTGTTTTATACCTGGCAGGCCTTTAAGTTCAACGTAGCAATGAGTCAATAGGTTAGTTCCCTCTATAAGCATGTTAAAGATGCTACAACCAAGCTGGGGAAGGCCAAAGATGAGATATCCAAATCTGTGTTAGGATTATGCTCAATAGCAAGAGTGTAATATTGTAATTGACAATCTTTTCATATAAATAAAGTGATTTCTGATTCTGCAAAATCTTATAGCATTTATAATTATAATTGTCAAGGTAAATAATCATAAGGTCAAAAGACTATGAGATATGAAGAATTGTTTGTACATCCGGATATGTATGAGGTAGACACAATTCTTTAGTTAGTCTTGAATAACGTTCACACCTTAAGTTAAAGGTTGGGCACCTCTATCTTGATAAAGTTGTAGAATTCTTTTACTAGCATTTGAGTGGGATCAAATGAGTTATGATGAGTCTAAAATCATCGAAAGGCTTTCGAGTAAAAGAATCTAGTGCACTGGGTGCATTGAACTGGATCACAATGAAATACTTTATCTAGAACCGTCACTAGATATAAGTCTTTTCATTATGAGGACAATCGGAGAGTCTATCTAAATCCTGAGATAAATGATGGACTTATGATTGCAAGTGTTATCATTTGAGCTATCAATGAGTACGATTATATAGCATATACTATCCTCGATAGTTTGGTGGTATTCATTTGTTAATCGATAGAGGACTTCATTTATAGATATAGACATCGTGGCTCCATTTATTAAATGAGAGTATAATATCATCATATGGATGTTTTGAGGTATTGGATATTAAATCTCAACGTTGAGTTTTCAATAATGATTATTGAAGACATGGCTTCTGGACAAGTCAAAATATCCAAGTTCAAAATGTGGTCATATGAGGAAATATGGTAACTTGGAGAGCTATAGGCGGTCTATGAGCTCTTGGCGATTACTGATATTATTCACGAGGATACACCATCTCCTATAAGATTGTCTAGGGTATGAATGAGAAACATCTCCTTATTCTATCTTTATTTAAGAGTTCAATTTTAGCTCTTTAGTGGAATGAGTTAAAATTAATAGATCGGACCTAAGTGAATCATTTGTTGATTGTGATTAGGTTATGTCTATTGAAGCTTAAATTTAGATAGCCCGCCAAGATCCACAATCCACACGTACTTGCATGGATCACTTGATATATTCTACCGGACCAATTTATGGGTCCATCTAGAATTGCATTTAACATATTAAGAATATAATATGTCTATTATTTATTTAATGGGCTGCACTATTATATTAATATATTAAAAGGAGACATGTAGGCTTGTTTCTTTTAGTAAGAATAAGTCTGGCTCACATGTGGGCTTTTATTTAAAGTCTAATGGATTAAATAAAATAAGAAATATAATATTGGGCCCATATATATATGGTGTGGGCGGCAAGGCTAAATAAAATAGCCCAAGATATTATTTTATTTTATTGTTTTGATTGAATGGGAATTAATTAATTATTTAATTAATTAATAGTTTAAATCAAAATCTTTTCCTGATCAGTAAATTAAATACTATGTGTTGGATTAGGGTTGGAATTATTTTAAGTGATAGGAGTCCTAATGTGATAAGGATTAAGTCCACATACACTCCTTATTATACAAAGAATTCGGCCACCACTAGTCCTACAAGGGTTAGGATTCTTGAATTGATAGGAATTAAGGAAAAGGATAATTCCTTTTCAAGTAAGGAAATTAACCAACCCTAGATTTCCTATTCAATGAATTCGGCCAACCCTACTTGGTGAAGGAGAAAATTCGGCCAACCTATAAATATAAGGTTATTAATTTTCGGCCACCAAGAAGCAAAAAATAGAAAGAGATTTTTGTTTGTTTTGAAAATAAAAAACATGCTACTCTATACACATAGATTTTCAGCCAAGAGAGAAAAAGAAAATAAGTTCTCATTCGATAGTGCACTTACAAGCTTTTAACATCAAAATGTTTTGTGCACACTTTCGATTTAGGGTTACGCGAGTTTCAATCATATTGATTGTGAATTCAAAAGTGACCGGAACTATTTTTTTAGGCTCTTGGTGTTTTACTATTGAAGATCAAGATCAGAAACTCCATACATCCATTCTAAGGTAAGCAATTCAAAGAAAAAGGGAGACCACGCTCCTAGGTGATTCACGTACGTGCTAGGATTGAAGATCTTGCGGATTACCATCGACGTAAGTCAATCGGATCACACGACAAGAGGTATTTAATTCTAACCGTATATTTGTGTTTAATTAATTAAAGGGTTAAGGTTCAAATCTTTAGAAAAATTTTAAACTATACGAAAATCTACTTTTCCCCTTCCGCTGCGGTTTTAAGCAATTTTTTCCTACAATCTGACCATGGGGTGGTAATCCTGCATCAGTCCTTGGAGAAGGCTGAGAAGGTAGTAGGAGAGGCCCCAGTTGATTTGGGAGATGAGGTTTCAACCGGTTGAGCTGGAGAGAAGGCGGCCAACCAGGGGCGAGTGGATGCATGACCTTGCTAGATCATTTAGCCAGTCATTTTTTATTTTACTTCACTTTTTGTCACCATTATTGTAGCCCGTTGAAATGGGATATGCTTTCTGGTTTTAAGCAATGAAACTAGTTAATAAGGTTTTTTGACAATGGACCAAAGGAGAATTTTTTAACAAGGTGTTATAGACCAGTCCCAGCTCCCAGGTAACTGGTGGGATTGGTACCACGACCTTGATAGAACCAATACATGGTAAGGTCAGAACCTCGACTATCTATCTACCTAGATGAAGCACCGGAGATATGAACCATGAAGAGTAGGTACCACGCTATGCATTCTACTCTAACACCTGATGAAGAGGGTACCACGATATCACATACCTAGTACCTCGTAGGTACCCGGTACTTCATACCTGGTACCCTGGTACCACGACGTGTACCAAGTATCCTAGAGCACCTCGACATAAACCCAAAATCCAACCAATACAGGCATCCTACCTGCCCAACAAGATGAACATCACCATAAAGTCACCAGCATGATAGAACAAGCACCACGCCAGTAAGCCAATATATCCCTCCAAGCAATGCAAGCAGGGAAAGTTGACTCCTTTGAAATTTAAAGTGCCATAAATGTGACCAAATGGTCAACCGAATCAGAGTTTAAATACGACAGTGATTAATGGGATCAAATCCCGTGCCTTTAGCCTCACTCAACTCCTTTCAACACCCAAAATAGGACTCCAAATAATCCTCATTAATACAACCAGATTCTGAGGAAATTATGAAACGATACAAAACACACCCAAAATCTGGCACCAACAACAGTAAACAAACACACCCAACACAAGCCACTAGAAAAGACACAGCCAAACCACCAGCAACAAACGCACCAACAACAGCACCTCACTGGACTGAAAAAGCCCCAGAAATCAGGGGGAAAGGAGCACCACAGGAAATTAGTCACACCAGAAGTAGCTCTCTCCTACCTCCCTTGACCCCTTTTTAGCCAGAAGATCTGCCAATGAATTGTGGTTTCTGGATCCGTAAACCACTGAGGCGAAACCCATACTAATAAAACTGCGAATGTCATGTATAGCCTGAGCATGATTGCGACTTCCTTCTCCTTCTTTGTTAATGAGCGAAACAGCCACCTGAGAGTCACTAATTACTACAATAGTCTTACCAATCATTTCTGGCCTAGAACCACAAATCACACAAGCTCTTTCAATAGCCAGAATTTCGGCAGTGATCGCATCATGTATACCAATGTTAGCAGAAAAGGTGCAAAGAACCTTTCCATCATGATTTCGAAGAATTCCACCAATTCCAGCCTGGCCCGGTTCGCCTCTCGCAGAGCCATCAACATTAAACTTCTAGGCATATCTATAGACAGAGGCACCCACTCTTCCTTCTCAGGGACCTTCAATTTCCTGGTGTCCAAGCAACACTCTTTAATATTCAACAGCATATGCGTAATTGGTTCCGACGATCCTCCACCTAGATACATGGTCTCTTTAGGTTGAATTGCTCCAAAGCACTCTTGAAGAGAATATCAACGCTGCTACCTGTGTCAATCAAAACACGGTGGACCAAGTATTTGGTTATTTGAATTAGTGATGACCAAGGGATCATCATGAGGCTGGACGGTGTTGAATACGTTCTTTTCTGTGAAGATGATCTGTGCAGCAGGAGGAGACTGAGGTGATCATCTAGTAACCTTGAAAACATTCTGTCCCACTTCTACTCTGGGAACTTTCCTGGCGTGGTTCTTTCGAGCATCGTTGGAGGTTCTTGCCAAGGTGGGACCTCCACTGATAGTGTTGACAATGTAGATCTGCTCCATCAGATCCTTCTCTTTTGCTTTCCTTCCTTCTTCATATGCTTTAATATCGGTCTGCACCTCTTTCCCAGTGCATATGTTTTCACGTACTTGTTGGAGGAATTCCTCCAAGCAACCTCCCCTAACCAGGGTGTCAATCTGGTTCCGCAGACTATAGCATTCCGAGGTATTATGACCTACATCCTCGTGGAAGTCACAATACTTGTAGCGGTTCCGTTGATCGACTGGTGTCTTTATTGGACCTGGCTTCCTGAGCAGTAATTTGTCACGGATGGCGAGCTAGATAGTCTCGCGAGATGCGTTCAACGGGGTGTAGTGGGAGTACCCCATTTCCTCTCTATCTACCCACGCTACCTTCTTGGGTGCAGGTGTAGCTCTGAGTGGAGTCCACCTAACCAGGGTACCGGTTCCGTGGAGGCTGATAGGGCGGCGACCGATATGTAGATTTGTTGGGAGGCCTGTTCTGATTTTAGTGAACGGGTGCAGGCTTAGGTTCCTCCTTCTTTTGGTGCTTGGCAGTTCTCATATCATCGTGCTCCATCTTAACCCGGAGCTGTTCATCTATCTCAACCTGCTCTAGAGCTCTATCATAGGCCTCCTGGTAGGTCTCTAGGGGATGCTTGGCGAAAGATCTGAACAGTCTGCCTGCCTAAAGATTTCTTCTGAAATTGGCCAAGGTTTCCTTCTCCGCGAAGACTCCCATCTGGATCACTTATTTATGGAATCTCTCCATGTAGGCTCTAAGCTATTCACCCCACTCCTGGATCAAGTATTGAAGGTGAATGGGACCCTTGGGCAACAAAGTCAGTCGTCAATTTGGTGAATGAATCAACGCTACTCGCTGGTAGCTTCCTGAACCATATCTTGGCATAGTCCGTTAGCGTGGTTGGGAACATTCTACATATAGCGGCCCTAGTAGCATTCTGGACATCCATATGGTGAACAAAGCTTTCTAGGTGGCTCAGGAGGTCCTCAGTCCCAGAATATTTGTTGGTTGGCATCTTGAATTTGGGAGGTAATTATGCATCATTGATCCTCCTAGAGAATGGAGCATTCATCTCTCCCAAGGGCTCTTTTTGGTTTTCCCGGTGCTTGCCCTTCTTCAACTCCTGGATTTCTTTTGCCATTCTGGCAACCTGGTCCCGAAGATGTTTATTGCTATCATTCCCAAAATCCAACTTAGAATCTCTGTCATCAGGCCCCTCCGATGTCGCAGAAGCTTTATCCTGATTCTCTCCCTTGGGAGGGTCTTCTCTGGCGCCCCTGTTGGTACCTCCCGCAACTGAGCGAGGGTGTCTTCTGGTCGTTTCTTAGTGAGGTTGTCTAGAATAGACTACTGGTTGGGCCAGGTGGTGGCGCTCTCTAGACGGGAGGTCGATAACGGATCTCGCACGCCGGGGTTGATAACCTATAGGATACCCTGGAACAGGGGGCATGGGCCAGAGTCTGTCATGGACCGATGGAGCTGGGGGCATGGGCTCGAGTCTATCATGGACTGGTATGGGAGGTGGTGGTCCCAACCTGTTGAAGGGAGGTACCCTGGTACCTTGCCGATTGGCATCTCCCTTGGGATTTGGTACCGCGGGCTGACTGGTACTACCTTCAGCGACCATTCGGAGGCGAATGCTCTCTATAAAGGCCACGACCTGTTAGTCTAGATTGGTAGGTCCAGCTATTGGGGTAGTAGGTACCTAGACGGTAATCCGCGCGGTAGTTGACGGCTTAGAGGCAGGTTTGCGACCCTTTCCTCCCCTCTTCGGTTTCTGACCCTTTCAGGTTGAAGCGTTTGACTGATGTCCCGACGGGTCAGGATGATCCTGAGAGGATCGGAGCTTTATTTTGATGGTATGGCATGAAAACGAGGCACGCTGGCTTTCTTTTAAGGGTGTGGTGTTTTCCCACAGATGGCGCCAAAAAGTGTTAACAGAAAAATCACTTAGGGAGTGAAATCTTGGTTAGCACCCTCACCCACTACCGGTAGTCAGTAACGGGATAGGTACCTTCGGTACCGGGATCTTTCCTCGTAATGTAGATGGATGTAAACAAGGAGCATGATAAGAAGGATCAATGAGATACGAAATAACATTGTTTATTTAAAAAAAAGGGGTATAAGTAGTATCGTTACAATTCAGACTCTCCTCACACCTAAATCTCTCTTCACTCTTACACACGATGAAGGCAGAACCTCCGTTTATGTCGATAAGTGGATATTTCCTTCCGATGATTGTCAATGGACTCTCACTGGCTTCGGAGAATTTCAAAAAGGAATTCTACCTGAAAGGATCTCTCTGTTCTGGTGATGAAAAAAACTATCTCTTCCTTGGAACCCCCAAAAAATCCTCCCCACTCTTACCTTTCGGAGCTGTATATATAGTTCTCCCAAGATCCCTTCAAAATCCGGTCCTCTTCATGAGGATTATTGAGAGTCCTATTTTAAGTGTTGAAAAGCATTGAGTGGGGTTGAAGGCGCGGGATTTGATCCCGTTAATTACTGTCGAATTCAAATTCTGATTAGGTTGACACTTTGGTCTCATTAATGGCGCTTTATAACGGCGTTGAAGTCAACTTTCCTTCTTCGTAGAGCTTGGAGGGAAATTCTGACTCTGAACATTGGCGGAACGAGGTGCTGTTATATCACTCCAATTCTGATGGGGTGGAGCTTGTTCTATTTCTTGATGGGGGGGGGGGGGGGGGTTGATGATCATCTTCGTATTGCCTGGCAGGTATGGTACTTGTCTTGGAGGGGATCCAGATATACATCGAGGTACTAGGTATCAGGTAGAAGTTGAGGCAATACCAAGGTGGGTATCGAGGTACCAGATGCCTTGATTGATGTCGAGGTACTTACCGGGTGCTGAGCGTGCAAGTTATCATCGTGCCGGTCCTAAGTTGGTATTAGGAGCTTCAGTAGAGCGAGATACGTGCCTTCGTTAGCTCGCGGAGCTGATGTTCTATCTAGATAGATAGATAGTCGAGGTCCCGACCTTGTCAAGTATCGGTTCCATCTAAGTAGTGGTACAGATCTCGCTGGTTACCTGGAATATCTGGATGAATCTTTCTAGGTAACTCCTTGTTGGAAAATTCTCCCTTAGTCCCTTGCCAGAAAACACTGTTAACAGAGTGTATTGTAGCATTCATATAGTAGATAATCAATAAAAAAAAGTATATTTCATATCTTTCCTGTTCCTTCGCATTCGTCTTTATTAATCCCCAGCTTAAAGGAACCCCGGTATCGAAGGTACCTACCCCGCTGCCACCTATCGGTAGTGGATGAGGGTGTTAATTGGAATTGCGCTCCTTGAGTGGATTTTTCAGTATACACTTTTTGGCGCCGTCTGTGGGAAGTATCCACACCCCTAAAAGAAAGCCTGTGAATCTTGTTTTCTTGCAGTATTACTATAATAAAGCTCTGGTCTTCACAAGATCATCCTGAGCCGTCGTGGCGCCAATCAAACGCTTTAACCCGGAAGGGTCAGAAGCAAAAGAAGGGGCAAGAGTCACAAACCCACTCCAAAGCTATCAGCTATTACGCGGGCTACCCCCACATACCTGCCACCTTTGCCGTTAACCCTGCCAGTCTAGACCAACAAGTCACGACCTTCATAGAGAGTATCTGCCTCTGAGTGGTCGCGGAAGGTGGTACTAGTCTGCCTGCAGTACCAGATACCATAGGAGACATAAGTAGGTAAGGTACAAGGATACCCCCCCCCCCTCCCATTTTGTACAGGTTGGGACCACCACCTGTAGTACCGGTCTGTGACAGGCTCGGGCCCATGCCCCCAATACCATCAGTCCATGACAGACTCGGGCCCATGCCCCCGGTTCTGGGATAACCTGTAGGATATTAACCTCGACAGGTTAAATCCGCCACCGATCTCCTACCTAGGGAGCGCCTCTACCCGGCCTTGCCAACTAATTCTTCTAGACAACCTCAACCCGAAGCAACTAGGGGGCGACCTCGATCGATGGCATGAGGTAGCACTAGAAGCGCCCGAGAAAACCCTCCCCAAGGGGCGAACCGGGATGAAACCTTAGTGGCCTCAGAGGGGTCTGATGATGGAGAGGAGTATGAGGTAGAATCTGGGAATGACGGTAACAAGCGCCTCCGAGATCAGGTAGCCAGATTTGCAAAGGAAATTCAAGAGCTGAAGAAGGGTAAACACCGAGAAAACCAAAAGGATCCTCTAGGAGAAATGAATGCTCCGTTCTCTAGGAGGATTAGGGAAGCCGAGCTACCTCCTATATTCAAGATGCCAACTGACAAGTACTCTAGGATCGAAGATCCTCTAAGCCACCTAGAGAGTTTTGTTCAACAGATGGAGGTCCAAAATGCTACCAGGGCGCCATGTGCAGGATGTTCCCTACCACGCTAACTGACTATGCAAAGAAATGGTTCAAAAAGCTACCAGTAGGGAGCGTCGACTCATTCACCAAGTTGACAACAGACTTATGTGCTCAGTTCCAGGGCATCAAACCTCACCCCCAAGGATCCCATTCACCTTCAATACATGATCCAGGAGCTGGGTGAATCACTCAAAGCCTATATGGAGAGATTCCACAAGGAGGTAATTCAGATGGGAGTCTTCACTGAGAAGGAGACCCTGGCCAATTTTAGGAGAAATCTATTGGCTGGCAGATTGTTCAGGTCTTTCACTAAGCATCGCCTAGAGACATACTAAGAGGCCTATGATAGGGCTCTTGAACAGGTGGAAATAGATGAACAGTTCTGAGTCAAGATGGAGCATGAAGACATGAGATTTGCCAAGCGCCAAAAGAAGGAAGCGCCCAAGCCCGCTCTAGTACAGAAGAAACAGAACAAACCTCCCAACAAATTCACATACCGGTTACCACCTTACCAGCCTCAGCAGAACAGATACCCGGTTAAGCCGACTCCTTCTAGAGTTACACCTCCACCTAGGGAAGTAGCATGGATAACTAGAGAAGAAGGGGGTAAACCCATTACACCCCTCTAACCGCATCTCGCGAGACTATCTACCTCACCATCTGTGACAAGAGGCTACTTAGGAAGCCTGGTCCAATGAAGGCACCAGCCGATCAACAAAATTGCTACAAATACTGCGACTTCTAGGAGGATGTAGGACACAACACCTCTGAATGCTATAGTTTACGCAACCAGATCGAGGCATTGGTGATGGGAAGTTGCCAGGTAGAATTTCTTCTACAGGTGTGAGATAGCATCCACACTGGAAAGGAAATACAAGCAGACATTAGAGCAACGGAGAAGAAAAGGAAAACAAAAGGGAAAGATCTGATGGAGCAGATCCACATAGTCCACACAATCAGCGGAGGTCCCACCCTGGCGGGAACCTCCAAAAATTCAAGGAAGAATCATGCAAGGAAGGTTTCTAAGTTGGTTACAGGCCAGGATATCCTCTGTGTTGCCAGGGGACCACCGGAACTCCCGCTTTCGTCCCAGATCATCTTCACTTAGAAGGATGTGTACAACACCGTATAGTCCCATGATGACCCCATGGTTGTCACTGTGCAAATCGTGAATTTTCTGGTCCACCGTGTCCTGATTGATACCGGTAGTAGCGTGGACATTCTATTCAAGAGAGCTTTAGAACAGTTCAACTTGAAGAATCCATGCTACAACAGTTGCACCACTATGCTTTATGGGTTCATTAGGGACTCGTTGATACCCACAGGGTCCATGATCTTAACTGTAATAGTAGGAACATCATCACTCCAACAGAATCTCATGACAAACTTTGTTATGGTCGACACTCTTTCTGCCTACAACACCATTCTGGGCAGACCTTTTCTATCTACCCTCAAGGGTGTCCTATCGATCGACCATAATGTACTGAAATTCCCGGTAGGGGACAAAGTAGATGAGGTACTAGGAGACCAGCATGCAGCACGCAAGTGCTATGTGTTGGACCCTCGGGTTACAGATTGCGTAGCGGAAGGTTTTAAAAATTTTATGCAATCATTAAACTAACCCATTTGTACAGTAATAATCAAATACAATAATAAAGTGAAGGAATTTATTTTTCATACCTACGTAGGAGGCTCCTTCACTTTGATACGAACTGCTCCTGATTTGAGCCACGTGATCTTCCTCGCTATCTCCTGGAACTGGTAACAGGGTGTGGGCGCGTCACGATATTCAGGACCTGTATGAAGGAAGAAGAGAAGAACACACACACAAGAAACAAAAACTAGAGGTGCAGCACTTGAGCTCGCCACACCCTATAATTTTTTTTCTTTTTGTTTTTGCTGTTTGTGTTTTTGCTATGTGTGTTGTGATCACAATCACCTTTTTCTCTTCTCTATTTTCTTTTTGTTTTTGCTGTTTGTGTTTTTGCTATGTGTGTTGTGATCACGATCACCTTTTTATCTTCTCTATTTTCTTTGTATGTTTTTGTCTCATTCGGTATATAAGTAATCTGATTACTTTTTTCATTTTTTATTAAAAAATATATATCTAATATATATTTAAAAACAAAACCGAAAATCAAATTTGATTTTTAAAAACATTTCAAAGATATCTCATATCTTTAAAAAAATTAATTAAATATTTATTTTTGAATTCAAACATTTCAAATTCAATTTCAAATATTTAATTTAATAAAATAAAATAATCATATTATCTTATTTTATTCAAAATCAAATATCAACTAACACCCTCCATTTAGTGATTAACTACATAATTAAATAATCTTATTATTTAATTTATTTAATCACCATTATTCATTAATTAAATAATCTCATTATTCAATTAATTCCCGAATAAATACGTGTCACTTTCGTAACACAATTAATTGGACAATCCAATTAATTAATCGTGACCCTTGTTACCTAAATCGATCGGGCTAGCAAGGGGACCTAATGGACCCACAGTATTTTGAGCTCCAATAATCCTTAGAAATTATTAATTAAACTCTTTAATTAATATTTCATGATTATTAACTTCGGTGTTATTCCACTAAAAACCCGAAGCTGCACTCTCTAAACTGTAGACGTTTTTACACAAACCAATAACTCTCGGTGTCCATCAATATAGCTATTACATATGGTATAATCCTCCACAAGTAGTTCATAATTAGAGCTGGGTCATAATGTCCGTTATACCCCTCTAATCATATCTTTCCATTAAGTACCATTGATTCTCTAATGAACAATAAATCCTACATTCCTTACAGAATTAGGAGAGCGCTCATATTGTTCAAGCCCCGAATCAACCCTTAAGGGAACTACCATCTACTTCTCACAAGAAGGAGTGGATTCCACTATTGTGTACAAACCTTCCCAGCCACAAGCCAAACCCCGATCCCAACATACGGAGTATATTGATCGGGAATGTAACTCCGACCTCACCCATGGTATATCAAAGACCACGATCTAACCTGAAGGAGTCGATAAGACACTCAGGATTAAGATCACCCATATATAGCCATCATTAGTTGATATATATGAATCTCATCGTTAAACGGATCTTAGTGAGAGATTCATATAGATCATGGCCCAGTCCTATATGATCACATCATACAAGGTGCCTCCATTCTCATATCTACATATGAATGATCCAGGATAGGATCACCGTACACTACGAAATAGACCGCAGCTGTAGATTAACCACAAATAAAGTACCCAGCCTTATTTGCTATCTACGGACTCTTTAAATTGCTCGTTTCAAACTGAATCCATCTATATATGACACTCATATACTCAGTTTGAAATTACATCGGGCAATTTTGGATGTTAAGTGCACATGTTATATAAAGTATGACACAAAATGAATGAATATACTACTTCTTTTATTTATGTTCAAATTACATTTACATATTATATATTACAAGCTTTAGGGCAAAAACCCCAACACTATGCAGTGTCCACCAATCCAATGGCACTTACTAAGCAATGCACGTAGGTAACTATCCTATAGGATTAGGAATTATCTAGTGATAACCCTGAGAGTACGATCGCTGAAGTCGCAGCGGAGGCAATGGATCCTGAGGCAGAGGTCCTAGATGTGGAGGATAGGGAAGAGGAAGACTGAAGGTGGGCCAGTGGCCACCATGCAGATGAATTAAAAGAAATACCTATCAGGAAGGATGACCTTTCCAAGGTAGTCAAGATAGGTAGAGCACTGGGAGAAAGAGTAAAGAAGAGTTTGGTGAAGCTCTTACAGTGAATACAATGATATCTTCGCCTGGAACCATGAGGAGATGCCAGGGATTCCTGTTACCTTGGCAACTCACAGGTTAGCCGTTGATCCTACCTTTAAGCCAGTTAAACAGAAGATGAGACATTTTAACCCGGAAAGGAATGCCTTGGTACACTGAATGGATTGCCAACGTAGTCATGGTAACCAAATCCAATGGAAAATGGTGCATGTGCGTTGATTACACAAATCTCAACCACGCCTGTCGGAATGACAGCTTCTCGCTACCAAAGATAGACTAACTGGTAGATTCAACCATGTGTAACAAGCTCATAAGCTTCATGGATGCATTCTCGGGGTACAATCAGATCATGATGCACCCCGCTGATCAGGATAAGACCAGTTTTATAACCGGGCAGGGCCTATACTGCTACAAGGTAATTGCCCTTCGGTCTCTAAAACATGGGTGCTACCTACCAGCGTCTGGTCAACCATTTGTTCAAGGGGCTGAGGGAAAGTCGATGGAGGTGTACATCGACGACATGATCACCAAGTCCCAGGTAGCCGAGCAGCACCAGGACCACCTCCGCCTGACTTTCCAGATAATCAGGGAAAATCAGATGCCATTGAACCCTGCTAAATATGCCTTCGAGGTTACAGCCGGAAAATTTCTCAGATTCATGGTCCACGAGAGGGGAATACAGGCCAACCCGGAGAAGATCCAAGCCATCTTAGATCTGAAATCCCCTACCTCGCTCAATCAGATTCAAGGCTTGACCGGACGGATAGCAGCCTTGAACCGCTTCATATCGCGGTCCACTGATAAGTGCCTTCCCTTCTTCAAAGCTATCAAACAAGGGAGGAATACGAAGTGGGACCAAGATAGCGAGCTAGCTTTCCAGCCACTAAAAGGATACCTTGCTAGCCGACCACTACTAGTTAATCCGCTACCAGGAGAGGAACTGCAACTTTGCCTGGCTATATTCGAAACAGCCGTTAGTGGGGCCCTAATAAAAGAATGCAGAGATAAAGTTCAACGGCCTGTTTACTATGTAAGTCGTGCCCTGACCAAGTCGGAGAAGAATTACACTCTCCTAGAGAAGTTCGCCTTTGCATTGGTAACCGCTGCCAGGAAGCTCCGCCCTTACTTCTTAGCTCATACAATCGCGGTGGTCACTGATCAACCTCTGCGCCAATTTCTCCAAAGACCAGACGTATCAGAGAGACTTGTACTGTGGGCTCTCAAGCTAACCCTGTTCGATATCAAGTACAAGGCAGGACTACCATTAAAGCCCAAGCTTTGGCAGATTTCGTGGTAGAGTTCAGTACAATACCTGATCGCGGTACAACCCTAAGCTCGGACATGATCTCTCAGAAAGAACAAGAATCAGTGGATTGGTTCACCGATCAAGAAACCTAGATCCTATATACGGATAGAGCTTCCAGCCAAGCGGGGAATGGGGGAGGAATCGTTCTAATCGATCCCGAGAAGGTGGAATGTTGTCATTTCTTAAGATTCCAGTTCAGTACCTCTAATAACGAAGCCGAGTATGAAGATTTGTTAGCAGGAATGAGAACATTTATGGATCTTGGGGCTAATTATCTCCTCGATAAGTGTGATTCGTAACTAGTAGTTAATAAGATAACAGGTATGTACCAGGCCAAAGGAGATAACATGACAGCCTACCTCAGAAAGGTCCAAGAAGTTGTAGCCCGATTCAAGGGGTTCAAGATCGAGCAGGTACCTAGGCAGAAGAATCATCGGGCCAATGTCCTAGCAAGGATAGCTGCCAACAGAGGACATGCACTGCTAAAAGGGGTACCTCTCCAGATATTAGTCGTATCAAGCATAACGCAAGGAAAAGAAGTTAGCCTTATGGATCGCCTTCCATACTGGATGGATCCGATAGTAGATTATCTCAAAGAAGAAAAACTCTCTAAAAATCCCGATCAAACTCGTAAGATTAAGAGAACCTCAGTTCAGTATTGCCTAGTGGAGGGACACCTTTACCGTAGAGGGAAATCTCTCCTCTTTCTAAGATGTCTACACCCTGATGATGCTAGCTGTGCACTCAAAGAGGTACATTCAGGAGAATGTGGGAATCATACAGGAGAAGAAGCGCTAGCTTACCAGGTGCTACGCATGGGATATTACTTGCCAACCTTGCACCATGATGCGAGGCAGTTCGTACAATTCAGTTGAAAATTAAGGATGTCGTCAGCCTCTTGCGAACTATGCCAGAAGACGGCCAACTTGCACCACCTACCTCCAGAATTACTTTCCACGATCAGCTCGTCATATCCATTTGCCTACTGGGGAGTAGACTTAATTGGACCTCTCTTAACCGCACCTGGTCCAATAGTGGCCACTGATTATTTTACTAGGTGGGTGGAAGTAAAGCCCCTCTCCAAGATTACTGAGGCAAACATGATTGAATTCATTAAGAAGAATGTGGTCTGCCAGTTCGGTACCCCGATGGTCATTATCACGGATTTGGGTGAATAGTTTGACAATGCTAGATTCTGAGATTTCTGCCAAAATCTTGTGTTAACGGAAAAATTTGCTCAAGGAGCCGAATTCCAGTTAGCACTATTGCCCCCTACCAGTAGGTGGTAGCGAGATAGGTACCTTCGGTACCTGGGTTCCTTCTATGCTGAAGATCGATGTGGACAAGTATGAAGGAACTAAGGAGATATAAGTAAATACTGTTTTATTGAATAAAAGTTTGTGTGAAGGTTACGACGATCTTCTTTTCTCTCTTTCTATACAAAAATGGAGATGGAGAATGTCGTTTATATCGATAATTGGCTATTACTCTCCTAGTGACTGTTTGTAAACTCTCACTGGCTTCAGAGAAACCTAGAGAAGTCTCTCTGGATGTGAAGATCTCTCTTTAGCATTTCAAAAAGAACTCGATCCCCCTCTTTATCCTTCAAAGCCATATATATAGGCCTCTAATATCCCTCAGAATCCGGTAGTTTTGATTAGGATCATTTAGAGTCATATTTTAGGCGTTGAAAGGAGTTGAGTGAGGCTAAAGGTGCGGGACTTGATCCCGTTAATCACTGTCGTATTTAAACTTTGATTTGGTTGACCGTTTGGTCTCATTTACTGGCGCTTTAAATGGCGAGGGAGTCAACTCTTTCTGCTGGCGTTACTTGGAGGAGAATACTGATCTTCTGGCGAGGTATACTAGCATGCTGGTCCGAATTGTTGTCGTGGCGCTTGTTTTATTCATAATGGCAACATTGTAGTGACATCGATTCTGAATGGGTGTGGTTGCATATGAGGAAGGAACGGTTTCCAGTTCAACGGCGTTCTAAACTACTTTCATGGGGAGATGGCCCATTTCAAGTGATTGAAAGGATCAATGATAATGCCTACAAGCTAGACCTTCCATGTGAGTATAATGTTAGTGCAAGCTTTAATGTTTCTGATTTGTCTCTTTTTGATGTAGGTGACGATTTGAGGACAAATCCTTTTCAAGAGGGAGGGAATGATGAGAATAAGGGAGCTGCGCCAAGGGATCCATTGAATGTTCCGGTTGGGCCAATAACAAGGGCAAGGGCTAAGAGATTCAAAGATGCACTCAATGGTCTGATTCAAGATACTTGGGCTGATGTTGAATTGTTAAAGTCCAAGATAAGCCCACATGAAGAACAAGGCTTAATTAACATAATCAAGACAATTGATTGGGCAGAATAAGAGAAGAGTTTGGGCATGTGGCATAACATGGGCGGCGTATGGTTGGAGGAAATCC
Source organism: Dipteronia sinensis (assembly GCA_033220585.1). Taxonomy (NCBI): domain Eukaryota; kingdom Viridiplantae; phylum Streptophyta; class Magnoliopsida; order Sapindales; family Sapindaceae; genus Dipteronia; species Dipteronia sinensis. The sequence continues at coordinate 17,716,892 of CM065643.1, read as the reverse complement.
ATATTTCAGCATTTTTCCTATTTTATTTTCCAATTATAAGAGTTAATTTGTTTCCCAAATTAAGGGGCTGATTTGTTTCCAGATTTAGCGTTCCAAATAGGGAACAAATGATTAGAGGAAATCCCTATTTCAGCATTTTTCCTATTTTATTTTCCAAAGAATAAGAGTTAATTTGTTTCCCAAACTAAGGGGCTAATTTGTTTCCAGATTTAGCCTTCCAAATAGGGAACAAGTCAATAGTTGTTTGTTTTAGTCTTTTATTTTATTTCCGGTTTGTAAGGCAATTATTGCCCAATTTAGTTTTCTGATTATAAGGCCATAATGGCCGAATATCTTGTTTCCTTTTTTTTATTAGGGTTTTAGTTTATATGGAACCAACTGATGTAATTTTCAGTAGACTTGATTTTGAATGAAAAATAGAGAGAATTCTCTCTTTGGTTTCAAAAATTGACTTATCACTCACTTTTCTTTCTTGTTCTTGAGTGTGGCGTCTTTCACTTTCTTGATACTGTTGGTTCTTATCTCATTATAGATAACGGGTCACGGTCCTATATTGTTCTTGCTTATAAACTTGAATCTAGAAAACGATCTTTACTACCATATATTGGTTCCGGGTTTCACTGTTCTTGGTGAGGTTCATATCAGATTATGCTGGGCAAGTAGGATGCCTGTCTTGATTGGATTTCTGGGTTAGTATCGAAGTACCTTGGGATATCGGGTGCATGTCGCGGTACCGAGATACTAGGTGGGAAGTGTCGGGTACATGCAAGGTACTGGAAGCGGGATATCATGATACCCTTCCCATCAGATGTCAGCATGGACGTTCAACGAGGTATTTGTTCCTCCTGGTTGAATATCTCAAACGCTTCATCTGGGTAGATAGGTAGTCGAGGTTCTGGTGTTACCAGGTGTTGCTTCTGTCAGGCTCGCAATACCAGCCACGTGAGGTACCTGAGAGCAGAGGCTGGTCCTTACTAGGTAGATACTCGGTGAAAAATTCTCCTTTGGACCCTTACCAAAAAAAACCCTGTTAACAGAAGTCCCCTCTGACTTGAACGTTGGTGCCAGGTTGGGGTTGGAGTCAGGATTTAATATACATGGTGAATTTTCAGTAAGCATCTTGCAGAATGGAATCTTCCCTTTACACGCTGATTTAAATGGGTCTTCCACGTGGCTCATCTGAGTTGGCCAAATTCAAAAAAGGAAATATCTTGGGGGCGCACATTTCTCGAAACCATTTCCCCCAAGTTATTGATTATCCCGCGACAGTAATGACCTTCTCTACCCGTTACAAGTAACTGCTTCTATATAAACCTCGTCCCTCCACGGTATTCTTGTTCCTGTTTCAAGCAAATTTCCCAAATTCTTGCACCTGTATAAACCCTAGCTTTCGTTTCCTTCTTCCAACTTTTCTTGTTCCCAAAAAATGAACTTCGAATTTGTGATCATGTCTCCTCCGGGTAGGGACAGTATCGAGCAGTTCTTTACTAGCGATGTATCCGCTAGTGGAAACATAGCCCACAGGAAAACGACACGCGTTGATGACGATAGTGGAGATGACGCTCATCTTCAACGTTGCTGCTCAAACTGAAGCATTGCAATCGGGACCGGGTTTTCAAATGATCCCAGTGCTCCCGTCGTCGTCGATAAAGAATCGAGCAGAGAATCGGGCGCTATTGGAGCAAGTGGGGTCCCCGGCGCTATTGGGGTTGGTCGAGACCGGGCTGGCGAAGTTACGGATACCGTGGGAAGGATACTCGCCTTTCCTTATGAGTATAGATGCATCCCAGATTCAATTAGTACCTCAGGCACTATGGGGCGCTTGCGAAATTATTTAAGATCCCTAAGGATATCTCGATCGCCATCCCTCCTCATGGGTATGATGTATATACTCCTAATCCGTTGAGCTTCCAATTCATACAGCGGCTTTTGATAGTGGAGTCAGACTACCTCTCCACCCCACCTTGCGTAGGGGCGCTATATGCCTTGCAGCTCGCCTCTCTCTAGCTAACACCAGGGTTTTAGAGACATCTGATAGGGTTCTTGGTCCTGTGGAGAGAATAGTGTGCGATAGATAAAGTTGATCGGGAGCCGGGGCTGAACGAGATTGGATACGTGTTCCGAATTGCTGCCAACTCTCCTGGCCCGAAGGGGCAGTTCTATGCTCCGGCCAAGAATAATTTGAAATTTGTGGTACCTAGGGGCAACGATGAAAGATACCTAATGGAGGGAGGAATGGGTCATCATCAAAGGCGAGTGGGGCAACTCGTGTTGGGGTTTATGCCCTAAAGATGTAATTTGTAAATGGATTTATGAAATAAATAAAAAGAAAAGTTCAATTCATTTTTGTTGTGTTGTTTATTTTATAACTTGTGCATTTATTAACATCCTAGATTGCTGGATGTAATCTCGAATTGTGTATATAAGTGTCATATACGGATGGATACAGTAAGAGACGTGCAATCTAAAGAGTCCGTAGATTGTAAATAAAGCCAGGTACTTTATTTGTGGTTAATCTATAGCTGCGGTCCATTCCCTAATGTACTGTGATTCTATCCTGAATCATTTATATGAGATATGGGAATGGAGGTACCTTGTATGATGTGATCGTATAGGACTGGGCCATGATTTATATGAATCTCTCACCAAGATCCGTTTACTGATGAGATTCATATATATATCAACTAATGATGGCTATATATGGGTGATCTTAATCCTGAGTGTTTTGTCGACTCCTTCAGGTTAGATCGTAGTCTTTGATATACCAAGAGTGAGGTCAGATGCAGTTCCTGATCAATATACTCTGTATGTTGGGATTGTGGTTTGGCTTGTGGCTGGGAAGGTATGTACATAATAGTGGAATCCACTCCTTCTTGTGAGAAGTAGATGGTAGTTCCCTTAAGGGTTGATTCGGGGCTTGGACAATATGAGCGCTCTCCTAATTCTGTGAGGAAATAGGATTTATTGTTCATTAGAGAATCAGCAGTACTTAAAGGATATATGTAATTAGAGGGGTATATCGGACATTATGACCCAACTCTAATTATGAACTACTGTGGAGGATCATACCATGTGTAATAGCTATATCGATGGACACCGAGTTGTATCGGTCTGTGTAAAAGCATATGCAGTTGAGAGAATGCAGCTTCGGGTTTTTAGTGGAATAACACCGGAGTTAATAATCAAGGAATATTAATTAAAGAGTTTAATTAATGATTCCAAGGATTATTGGAGCTCAAAATAATGTGGGTCTATTAGGTCCCCTTACTAGCCCGATCAATTTAGGTAACAAGGGTCACAGTTAATTAATTGGATTTGTCCAATTAATTGTGTTACGAAAGTGACACATATTTATTCGGGAATTAATTGAATAATGAGGTTATTTAATTAATGAATAATAGTGATTAAGTAAATTAAATAATAAGATTATTTAATTATGTTATTAATCACTAAATGGAGGGTTTCTTTTGTTATTTATTTTGAATAGTGAGATAATGAGATTATCTCATTTATTAAATAAAATAAATTGAAATATATTTGAATTTAAATTGTTTAAATTGAAATATACATATTATCTTTTTTGATAAATAAAATATAGATTTTATTTTAAAAAATAAGGTGTGGTTATTTGAAAAAGATATAAAAGAGTTTTATATTTATGAAAAACCTTAACCTGATATGCATGCACATATATTAGTGTTGGTATATGATATAAATGCCTGGTGTGCGTGGTTCATTGAAATAGAAAACAAAAGAAACAAAAGAGAGAAAATATATATATGTGCCTGAGATTGAATCCAAAAGAAAGCTGTGCATATGATATTGAAAAGAGAGAAAAAGAAAGCTGTAAGTGGCGTGCACCACTAAAGAAAAAAAAATTGCATGCTGTGCGTGAGTTTTTTGAAAAGAAATAGTGCACTATTTAAAATTAAAAGAGAAAAAATGCACAGGGGTGCGTGAAAAAGAAAAATAAATATTTGATATTTATTATATTTTTCTTTTGAACAACAAGAATTGTTCTAGTTTATGTATTCTCTTGGAAGAAATTGTTTCTTCTTCATTCTCTCTACATCCTCCTAAGTTTCTGAGTACGTGACGCGCCCACATGCAGTTACTAGTTTCGGGAATAGCTGGGAAGATCAGTGGTACAGACCAGGAGCATATCGTAAAGTGAAGGAGCCTCTAAACGTTGGTAAGGTTCTAAATTTTCTTTTTATATATTGATTACAATTTCCTGTGTTTACATATTGTATGTATTAGTTCCGGAAAAATAATTACGATCCTAAGTTCACTGGTTCCAGATCGTTCATGATCTGTATAAAAATTTTAAAACTTATTTCCGCTGCGTTACCAGTGAACGGGGTTCCAACAATTGGTATCAGAGCCAATTTTTTTTTCGGAACAGGAAATTGTTTTCGATGCTCCTGTATGTATGATTGTGTAGGCACTATTTAAATTTACTATATGTTGTTTTTGTATGTATATTAAATTTGTTAATTTACAAAAACATGATTGATCGTTAATTATATGGTACTGTGGTTTAGGGTTCATGGTTGTATTATATATTTTTTTATTTTAATTTTTTTTTTCTGTTATTGTAATTTAAAAAAAAAATTGTAACCTATATTGAAGACTTGGAAAAATCGCGAAGACAGAAGGGCGAAATCGGAAATAAGCGGGGGCTACTATTTACAAACACTGTTCATGGCACTGTTTATGCGCAATGTTCACGATACTGTTCATGCGGGTACTGTTCACATCGTCTTGCACGGTTTCGTTGGCAAGTGTTGCCTAGTGCGTTCCGTGTTGATTTCCTATTTCGGATTCATGAGATGAATCGGAGTGACCTGAAGGGATAGGAAGACTCGGAAATTACAAGAAGACCAAGGAATGCCTTGGGGATATTTTTGTAATTTTAGATTCCAATTTTTTTTAGGTTACATAATCCACAGTATTCGGTCAATTCATGTATGCTTTATATTATGAGATGATAAAAGCATTGTCATGCATACGTCTGTCATTTAGATTAGATGTGCCTACATAAATATATTTGATATATCATACATGCATCATAGCCTAATATTTTATGTATTTTTTTAATACGATTAAAATAGGTAAATACATTATTAGCTATGAAAATGAGATTTTTTTTAATAGTTAGAAAACTTGTTAATTCTCATAAATATTAATCTGGTTATTAAAGTGTTTAATAAGTTAGATTAATAGGGTCATTTATTAAAATTAGGATTAATATGATTAATAACCTAATAGTAAATGAACTGCATAAAGTGTTAGAGTTTTAATAGTTAAAACTTGGTAAACACTATCATAATAATCCGACCTTAGTAAATAGTTTACAAAGGCTTAGATTATTCACTAATAGATTATATTTTTAATTGTTAAAAATCATTAATAATTTATTAGTTAATTATAATTTATTTCTAATAATTAATTTGTTTATGCGCTAGATAACTTGATTAAAGTTAGCCGTTTGATCCTGTAGAGTCTAGGTGCATTAACGGATAATAGAAAACCCTAATTTTTAAATAGTGAGTGGGAGAAGGGAGAGGGATATATGACATATATATCCCACAGTCTTCATCATTAGTTCAACACCGTGAGATCCGAGTGGGGCCTCGTGACGCCTTTGCTTTCGTCCTCCCTAAGGAGGGTTTCCATAAAGATCAATACCAAGGTTGACTTCCTAACGGATAGGATTTCTGAGGGTATTTCGGGATTGACCGACCTAAGGCGGCAATTCTCGAGTTAAGCTCGTGAGATCTGAAATGGTGGGTTACACTCATGAAGGTTTTGATTAAGTTTTGTTAATTAAAAACCTGACTGAATAAATGATGGTTGAATGATATGGAATAAGAGTTATTCTAGAATATCATTTGATTGAGAATGTCTCGGTCCAACATACAAAGACTTGACCGACCCTAAGGCGACACTTCTTTGTGGTATGTTGGATTGTCGTGGTATAGTAACTGTTTGTGGGTATTTCTTGTTTGTTAAACATGTTCATGCATCATGTTTAAATTTATGCCAAAGTTCTCACACTTGTTTTTAATAAATGACTAAATGAATGTTATATTATTTCAGCAATTATGTCTTCTGCATTACTTCAAACTCTCGCAAACGACAAATTAACTGGTGATAACGACACTAAGTGGAAACTTAATATTAATGCAATATTGGTCACCAAAGACCTCAAGTTTGTGCTTACGGAGGAATGTCCTCTGGTACCTACTGCCAATGCCACACGAACTATTCGTGAGGCATATCAGCGATGGGTCTCATCTGATGAGAAGGCCCGAACATATCTGTTAGCTTCTATAACAGACGTGCTTGTCACAAAGCACAAAGCAATGACTTCAGCATTCGAAATCATGGAGTCATTGCAAGCTATGTTCGGGCAGCCCTCCGAGCAAAAGCGACACGAAACTGTTCATTCCGCTATGCTCGCTCGCATAAAGGAAGGTACGTCTGTTAGGATTATGCTCAATAGCAAGAGTGTAATATTGTAATTGACAATCTTTTCATATAAATAAAGTGATTTCTGATTCTGCAAAATCTTATAGCATTTATAATTATAATTGTCAAGGTAAATAACCATAAGGTCAAAAGACTATGAGATATGAAGAATTGTTTGTACATCCGGATATGTATGAGGTAGACACAATTCTTTAGTTAGTCTTGAATAACGTTCACAACTTAAGTTAGAGGTTGGGCACCTCTATCTTGATAAAGTTGTAGAATTCTTTTACTAGCATTTGAGTGGGATCAAATGAGTTATGATGAGTCTAAAATCATCGAAAGGTTTTCGAGTAAAAGAATCTAGTGCACTGGGTGCATTGAACTGGATCACAATGAAATACTTTATCTAGAACCGTCACCAGATATAAGTCTTTTCATTATCAGGACAATTGGAGAGTCTATCTAAATCCTGAGATAAATGATGGACTTATGGTTGCAAGTGTCATCATTTGAGCTATCAATGAGTACGATTATATAGCATAGTCTATCCTCGATAGTTTGGTGGTATTCATTAGTTAATCGATAGAGGACTTCATTTATAGATATGGACATCGTGGCTCCATTTATTAAATGAGAGTATAGTATCATCATATGGATGTTTTGAGGTATTGGATATTAAATCTCAACGTTGAGTTTTTAATAATGATTATTGAAGACATGGCTTCTGGACAAGTCAAAATATCCAAGTTCAAAATGTGGTCATATGAGGAAATATGGTAACTTGGAGAGCTATAGGCGGTCTATGAGCTCTTGGCGATTACTGATATTATTCACGAGGATACACCGTCTCCTATAAGATTGTCTAGGGTATGAATGAGAAACATCTCCTTATTCTATCTTTATTTAAGAGTTCAATTTTAGCTCTTTAGTGGAATGAGTTAAAATTAATAGATCGGACCTAAGTGAATCATTTGTTGATTGTGATTAGGTTATGTCTATTGAAGCTTAAATTTAGATAGCCCGCCAAGATCCACAATCCACACGTACTTGCATGGATCACTTGATATATTCTACCGGACCAATTTATGGGTCCATCTAGAATTGCATTTAATATATTAAGAATATAATATGTCTATTATTTATTTAATGGGCTGCACTATTATATTAATATATTAAAAGGAGACATGTAGGCTTGTTTCTTTTAGTAAGAATAAGTCTGGTTCACATGTGGGTTTTTATTTAAAGTCTAATGGATTAAATAAAATAAGAAAAATAATATTGGGCCCATATATATATGGTGTGGGAGGCAAGGCTAAATAAAATAGCCCAAGATATTATTTTATTTTATTGTTTTGATTAAATGGGAATTAATTAATTATTTATTTAATTAATAGTTTAAATCAAAATCTTTTCCTGATCAGTAAATTAAATACTATGTGTTGGATTAGGGTTGGAATTCTTGTAAGTGATAGGAGTCCTAATGTGGTAAGGATTAAGTCCACATACACTCCTTATTATACAAAGAATTCGGCCACTACTAGTCCTACAAGGGTTAGGATTCTTGAATTGATAGGAATTAGGGAAAAGGATAATTCCTTTTCAAGTAAGGAAATTAACCAACCCTAGATTTCCTATTCAATGAATTCGGCCAACCCTACTTGGTGAAGGAGAAAATTCGGCCAACCTATAAATATAAGGTTATGAATTTTCGGCCACCAAGAAGCAAAAAAATAGAGAGAGATTTTTGTTTGTTTTGAAAATAAAAATCCTACTCTATACACATAGATTTTCGGCCAAGAGAGAAAGAAAATTAAGTTCTCATTCGATAGTGCACTTACAAGCCTTTAACATCAAAAGGTTTTGTGCACACTTTCGATTTAGGGTTACGCGAGTTTCAATCATATTGATTGTGAATTCAAAAGTGTCCGGAACTATTTTTTTAGGCTCTTGGTGTTTTACTATTGAAGATCAAGATCAGAAATTCCATACATCCATTCTAAGATAAGCAATTCAAAGAAAAAAAGGAGACCACGCTCCTAGGTGATTCACGTACGTGCTAGGATTGAAGATCTTGCAGATTACCATCGACGTAAGTCAATCGGATCACGCGACAAGAGGTATTTAACTCTAACCGTATATTTGAGTTTAATTAATTAAAGGGTTAAGGTTCAAATCTTTAGAAAAATTTTAAACTATACGAAAATTATTTTTTTCGCCTTCCGCTGAGGTTTTAAGCAATTTTTCCCTACAATTGGTATCAGAGCCTTAGTTGTACCCTTTAATTAATTAACGTATATATACGTGAATCTATTTCTTTTTATTGTGATTATGCATGTTTTAGAAAGAGATAGCACTCTAGGTATTCGCATATATAATTATATGTGGAATGTATGGATTTATATATGTTGTTATAAAGTGAATTGTTATTGCTCGATTTTGGTCCTAGAATTTCAATGTATTTTTTGTTTCGGAATTGTAACAAGAAGGGTGGTCTATTATCACCATAATTCCTTCTTAGTAGTTGCTAAGTTCTTATTAATTTTATTGTAAAAATACTGCAGTTTTTTATTGTATTAAAATTTAGTGCAGTTTTTTATTGTATTAAAATACTGCAGTAGTTTAAATAAAAAAAAATATTTCTGCAGTATTTTATTGTATAAAATAAGTTGTAATATATTCAAGATTTGAAGACTCGAAGATTTGAAGAAATTGGAGCATCCGGAACCGAGCTTGGCACCCGCACGCACCGAGACAACAAGCGCGCACGCAACCAAGCGTGCAGCTGCGCTTGTTGCGGTGCAGCAGCGCGCGCAACCCATGCATGGGCTGGCCATGCGGCAGCTCATGCCCTTGCATGGGCTAGGCATGCGCATGGGCTGCTTGGTGATCTTCGGGCGCACGAGTTACGTGCGCGAGATGGTCGCTTGAAGTCTTGTTCGCCAAGAAAGGAGTTTTTTGTATTCCGTACAATTGTAATTTACATGCTTTTCTAGGATGGACCAAAATTGTGGCTATTTATTTTTATGTATAAATATTACAATATTTGTTATTGTATGATAACATGTCATATAGAATAGGAGTGCCACTCATATATCTCTTTTGGTATGAACATGCATTGAATGATTTAGGTATCTAATTGGCATCTAGATAACTTGGTAAAATCATTCTTTGGAATTTAATCACACGCCTTAAATAATTGAGTGGGAGAAGGTGTGTTAGAGCACCTATGGCCTCCAAGGTTAGTTGAGCTTTATTATTTATTGGTAATCCCCCCGAGGGGCGTCCATAAATGGAATTTAGCAAAATACTTCCTTACAAGAATAGACTAGACAATTGACTCAAACGAGATCTACTCCCAGAGGAGGGATTTTCGTGAGAGAAAATTGAGGGTCGATATCTTGGTAACACACTCAATGTAATTTTATTAATATCCTCCCGAGAGTTCTTGTTAATAAAATTGAAAGGCTAAAATTGAAAACGCTGGTTGTTATGTTAACAATTAGGTGGGACCTAGTCCAACTAGTAAATGGTGCGAACTCCCGAAGGAGGCGTAACATTTATGGGTGTTGGATCACCGTTGAATTTTTCACGATTGAGTTATTTAATTAATTCAAGATAAATATTCGAAAGTGCTTTATCATGATTATTTACTTATATATATGCTTTTTGTTTTATTCAGAAATCATGACCCCATCACTTATGAACATCCTGAAAGATAACACTTTAACTGGAGATAATTATGTCACATGGAAAAGGAAAATTGGGTTGTTGCTGCAAAGTGAAAAACATAAGTTTGTTCTAACTACTCCTAAACCACCTGCTCCTAATAATGAATCAAGTATTTTGCAAGGAGATGAGTATGAGCAGTGGAAGACCTCAGATGATATGGCCAAATGTTACATTATGGCTTCTATCTCCGACGTGTTGCAACAGCAGCATGAAGGAATGGGGTCTGCTGCTGATATTATGATGTCTCTAGAAGAGATGTTTGCTATGAGGTCTAGGACGACTAAGAGAGAGGCAGTGACTGCTTTTATGAATCTTAGGATGAAACCCGGACAAGCTGTGAAAGATCACATGATGAAAGTCATAGCACATCTAAATATTGCAGAATTAAATGGCGCTGAGATAGATGGTGAGACCAAAATTGACATGGTTGTCAACTCACTATCAGATTCCTTTGATCAGTTCAAGTTGGACTACACCTTGAACAAAAAGGAATACACCTTGCATGGCCTGATGCAAGATGTTCAAAGCGTTGAAAAGATCCTTGTGAAAAGCAAAGGTCAAGAGATTCATATGGTTGGTAAAGTTGCTACTGTTAAGATCCGTCAGAAGGTCAAGAAACAACAGAAGAAAAAGCAACTTGGGCCTACCAAGAAGGAGACCAAGAAAGTAACCAAGATCAAAGGGAAATGCTTCCTTTGTGGTGAAAAGGGACATTGGAAAAGAAATTGCCCAAAGTCCCAGAACAAGAAGGAAGAAGGTAATATCAATTATCTTGAAACATGTTTTCTGGCAGATTCTACAGATTCTTGGATCATAGACTCTGGAGCCATTAATCATGTTTGTTATTCCTTACAGGGGTTCCAAGAAAGGAGAAGGCTGAATAAGAACGAAATCAATTTGCGCTTGGGCAACGGATCGTTAGTGTCTGCAAGTGCAGCGGGAGATATTAGAGTTATTATAGATTCTAGTAGGCATTTAGATTTAATAGACGTTTATTATGTACCTCAATTCAAGAGGAATTTAATTTCAGTTTCTTGTTTAAATAAATTTGGATATTCGGTTACTTTTAATAAAGCTTTTATTATTAGTAAGAATGACAAAATTGTTTGCAAAGGTACATTGGAAAATGGTCTATTCCTTTTGTATAGAAATATCTCTCACTCGTTAGACACAGAAATAACGGAACCTAATCATAAAAGAGTAAAATTATCAAAAGATGAAACCTACCTTTGGCATTTACGCCTAGGTCACATTAACCTTAATAGGATTAAAAGATTGGTATGTGACGGACCTTTAAGTGACTTAAAGGTTGATGATCTACCAACTTGTGAATCTTGTTTGGAAGGTAAAATGACCAAAAGGCCATTCAATTCCAAAGGTGCAAAAGCCACTGAATGTTTAGGACTAATACACACTGATATATGTGGTCCTATGAGCATTCAAGCTAAAGGTGGATATGAGTACTTCATCACCTTCACAGATGATTACTCAAGATTTGGTTATATGTATCTCATGGGACATAAGTCGGATGCTTTGGACATGTTCAAAGCATTCAAAGCTGAAGTAGAAAATCAGCTTGAGAAACGCATAAAAATCTTGAGATCTGATCGTGGTGGAGAATATCTATCTGGTGAGTTTCAGCAATATCTTATTGATAATGGGATAGTTTCTCAGTTTTCTGCACCAGGTACACCTCAACAAAATGGGGTAGCAGAAAGGAGAAATAGAACTCTTTTGAACATTTTTAGGTCTATGTTGAGTTATTCAACACTTCCTATTTCTTTTTGGGGATATGCTCTACAAACTGCAACATATATTCTAAACGTGGTACCATCGAAGTCGGTTCGTGGAACACCATATGAGTTGTGGACTGGGCGAAAGCCTAGTTTACAACACATAAGGATATTTGGTTGTCCTTCACATGTGTTAAAAGGAAAGACAGAAAAGATGGAGTCCCGTTCGGAAACATGCATATTTGTGGGGTATCCAAAAGGAACTAAAGGATATTATTTCTATAGTCCTTCAGATATATTATTTCTATAGTCCTTCAGATCTAAAAGTGTTTGTTTCAACAAATGCTACATTTCTGGAAAAGGACTATATGAATGATTTTGTTCCCAAAAGTAGAATTGTCCTGAATGATATGTCAGGAGATACAATTCCACAAGAGGTTTCACAACCTAACCCAATTGTAATTTCCACTCCAACACAAAATCAATAACCTACCATTCCTCGTCGTAGTGGGAGGATTAGAACCCAACCTGAAAGATACATCAGTCTAGGAGAATCTATTGAGAATCTCCCTGACGACGATGATCCCTACACGTACAAGGAAGCAATGGAGGATGTTGATTGTCACCATTGGCAAAAGGCAATGCAATCTGAGATTGAATCCATGTTCGATAACAAAGTCTGGTCCCTTGTAGACTTGCTTAAAGGGATAAAACCCATTGGGTGCAAGTGGGTATACAAGAGGAAAAAAGGTATGGATGGAAAGGTGGAAACTTTTAAAGCTAGATTGGTAGCTAAAGGTTACACACAGAAAGAAGGTATCGATTACGAGGAAACCTTCTCTCCTGTGGCCATGCTTAAATCCATTAAGATACTCTTATCCATTGCAGCATCTTTAGATTTAGAGATTTGGCAAATGGACGTCAAGATAGCTTTCCTTAATGGAAGTCTTGACGAAAGCATCTATATGATGCAACCAGAAGGATTCATTGAAAAGGGCCAAATGGAAAAGGTATGCAAGTTGCAGAAATCAATTTATAGATTAAAGCAAGCATCCAGATCCTGGAACATAAGGTTCGACCAAGCTGTAAAAGGTTTTGGATTTTTACAGAACCTTGAAGAACCTTGTGTATACAAAAGGATCAAAGGTGACAAGTTGGTTTTCCTTATTCTTTACTTAGATGATATATTACTTATTGGAAACGATGTGGGAGTATTGACATCAGTAAAAGAATGGTTAGCAAAACAATTTGATATGAAGGACTTAGGAGAAGCAAGTTTTATTCTAGGTATCCAAGTAATAAGGGATAGAAAGAATAAAACTATCCCAAGCTTCATACATAGACAAAATCTTGTCTAGGTTTTCCATGCAAGATTCCAAGAAAGGTATGTTACCTTTTAGACATGGAATCAAACTTTCTAAGGAACAAGTTCCTAAGAATGAGCATGAAGAGCAATTCATGAGTAGAATTCCATATGCCTCGGCAATTGGAAATCTCATGTATGCAATGCTCTGTACTAGACCAGATATTTGTTTTGCTGTTGGCATAGTTAGCAGGTTTCAATCGAAACCTGGTCCTGATCACTCCTGATGCCCTGGACCGGATAGATTCCTCCAGGAGGATTGCCATAAATCAAGGAGAGCCACATAGCACTCGTGATGCCCTGGACCGGAAAGATCCCTCTAGGAGGATCGCCATAAATCCAGGAGAGCCACACAGCACTCCTGATGCCCTGGATCGGATTAATCCATCCAGGAGGATCTCTCCAAGACCAGAAAAAGCTACATGGCATTCCTGTTACTCTGGCCGGGCACCACCCCCCGCTAGGAAGGATCTGATATGTAAGAGCATAGTTCCAGACAGATCAGACCTTGGCCGGGAACCAGCCCCCGCTAAGAAGGATCTGGATAGTAAGAGCATAGTTTCCAGCCAGATCAAGGCCTTGGCCGGGTACCACCCCCCGCTAAGAAAGACCAGGTGCTAAAGTGGCCTTAGTCGCCTACCTAGATCTTGCTGCCAATATATATCCACCATTGTTTTCGCCAAAGTACCACGATTCCTACAAACAGGAATGCAAGGTATCTGAATATGATCTCCTTATTTTCGTCAATGATCGCCTCAAGACCAGAAAAGACCATATGGCCTTCCTGCTGCCTTGGCTGGGAGCCATCCCCCACTAGGAAAGAATCTGGTTAGTAAAGACTTAGTCGCTTGCCAAATAAAGGCTTTAGCCGGGTACTACCCCCCGTTAAGAAAGACCTGGTGCAAACATGGCCATAGTCGCCTACCAGGATCTTGTTGCCAACACATTCTCCATCATGTTCGCCACGGTACCAAGATTTCTAGAACAGGAATGCGAGGTACTGAAATTTGCCAAATTTGTTCGCCAAGGCACCATAGCTCCTTTAAACGGAAACGCGAGGTGCCCAATTTCGCCAGAATACTCACTTGGGGATCTAGGTTCCTTGAAACAGAAAGACTAGTTACCAGGTTATTTGCTAAGGCACCAAGATTCTTACAAACAGGAACATAAGATGCCTAAACTCGCCAGAATATCCACCTAGGAACCTAACTTCCTTGAAACAGGAAAGCTAGGTACTCGATTATCCGACAAGGTACTAAAATCTTTGCAAAGCAGAAATGCAGTATACCCAATTTCGCCAGATTACTCGCCATGTTACCAAGGTTCCTAGAATGGGAATACAAGGTACCTAGATTGCGAGATTGTAAACCAGTACACTCATTATAATCAATGAACCAAGACTCTCAGAACTAGAGTGTGAGGTACCATGGTACCGATCAACTGCTGTTCCTCTACTTTATTCTCATAAGGTTTTACGCGTTACCAAGTTTTGATTAAGTCAAGTTTATGCAGGGGACTTTTGCCTGAATTTATGCTACAATTGGAAGCATGTGACTGAATTAAATCGACAGATACAGATGGAAATGAGTTTTCTTTTCATTGATCAAATCAAGGAAAATAAAAAAAAATTCTCATTTCTAAAACTGGGGAGCCCATCCCCCGATCACGGGCTACAAAAAAAAATTATCCAGATACTACTGGGTAAGGGGTCAAGCTAGATCATGCATCCTCCTGCTCCTGATCAGCCATCTTCTCTCCATCTCCTGCCAGTTAGAGCTTCCCCCTCTACTGCACCAGATGGAACCCCGCCTGCTTCCTGGACACCTACATCAACCAGAAGCTCCATTTAAGACAGATCGCCCTGAAGCTCCCCTACTACTGCTCGATCAAAATCTCCTCCAACTTTCTTGATCAGAGCAGCCTAACCTTCCTTTTCCTGGTCAGGGTCAGAAGATGAGATAGGCAGGGCAGATTCTCCATCGTCAGTAGCAGGCCGATCCCTTATCTCCTTGAAAGATTCTGATGGAGGAGCAGAAGAGGCAGGAACCCCTCCTCCAGCTTGAGCTGCTCCAACATTGCTTGGTGGAAGAAGGGAGATAGAGCTCTGGTCTGCACCTCTTACCATTTCACTGGCTCCGGCAACCTAGGAAGGTCCGGCCACATCAGAGGGCGCTGCCCAAAAAAGTTCAGCAGCCTTCGCCATGATCTCCTCCCGGTTCCACCCCTCAATAACACTCAGGTCAAACAGAGGAGGGAAGGCTAAAGCCACTTGATAGCTGGCGAAGAAATAACCATCCCCAAAGGCAGTGTCCACTTGAGCATCCAGATTGGCCACGCTACCATAGAGGGATAGAACATCTTTCTCCAGCTACGCCACCTTTCCCATAGCAACATCCCTCTCCTCCTTACGGTGATGGGACCTGAGCCTCTCAGTATCCAAAGCATATTGCATCCTCTCTCTGTCAACCTTCGCCTCATCAGCTTCCTTTTGGGCATTTGCCAGCGACTGGTTCAGTGCTTCCATTCCGCGAGTAGCCTTAGCGAGCTCCTCTTTGGACTTCTCCAGCTTGGCAGTAGCACCTCTAACTTGCTCCAAGAGGGAGCCGACCTGTTGGCTCATAGCCATATTGAACTTAAAAGCCTATCAAAAACAAAGCACTAGTCAGGATATTTTCAACCTTTTACCTGGATAGAAGACTAAGGTAAGACAGTTTACCTCAGCCAGAAGGGCAGATCCTCTTCTAATTAGACCGTAGGTATGTCGGCCATGGCGTCTAGACTCCCACTTGGGCAGGAAGCGACAAAGCGAGCTAAGACTTCGTCCTGACTGCTATCCTTCGACCTCGATCGCGCCTTATCAAGAGGTACCACCCGTCTCACCATAGCAGGATCAGAACTCTTCTCGACCGGTTTAGATTGACCAGTTGCCACGACAGGAGAAGTAGAAGGAGCTGAGGCACCAGCATCAGCAGCACCGGCAACATTGATTGGTCCGATGGGTGACGTATCCTGCCCCCGACAAGAAGCACCTCGATACCTCCCCACTCTGGCTATAAAAGCCTCTAGTGACCTAGCCGAGGTAGGAAGAGGGGGAGCCGGTGATCCAGATACCCCGACCGGGGTCCTATCAGAGCCAGCAGATACACCAACCCCTGTATCAAGATCAGAACTGGCTGGAAGCCTGGCAAGGGAAGTTGGAGGAGAATCAACAGTACCGCCAGCTTGGTAGGGCTCCACCTCAGGAACCGATGGAGATACTACTGAAAATACAAGGATAGCCAGAGTCAATATTTGCATAATCAATAAAGCAATATAATAAGAGCAAAGTCAGAAAGTCTTCTACCTGGAGAAGCCCCGAAAATGCGAAGGTAGTGATCTACCCTCTTTGCCTCGAAGGCCTCCGTGATGGGAAACTTCGTGTTAATATAATGACGGGCCATGATAGCCCGCAAGATTTTCTCCGACTCTTCAAATAGCCTGCTCTTCTCTATTGCGGGCTTACCACTGAAAATAGTGGGAACTCGGAACTCAGAACTCAGTCCCTCCGATATGAACCGAACTTCCCCATTCACCTCCGAGGATGATCCATTCCTCCTTCCAGGAGGTATCCTTTTTCATGGCCCCCAGTACCACAAATTACAGGTTGTTTTTGGCGCGAGCATATAATTGCCCCTTTGGACCCAGGGCTTTAGCAGCAATCCGAAACACATATCCAATCTCATCTGGACATGGTTCCCGTTCGATGTTATCCTTCTGACATTGCTCCCTCCACAACACGAGGAACCCCACCAGGTGCCTCCACAATCCTGGTGTCAGCTGGAGGGGAGCTAACTGTAAGGCATGTAGGGCCCTACGTAAAGTAGGGTGGAGGGGTAGCCTGACTCAACAATTGAAGGCTACCGTATGAATCGGGACCTCGCCAACAGAAGGAGAATACATGTCATACTCCCATGGAGGGACGACGATAGTGATCTCTTTAGGGATCTTAAAATCTCTCTGTATGCGTTTGATGGTTTCCGGAGTGCTGGTAGAAGGAGGGACGCATCTATACTCATACGGAAGGGCCAGTACCCTCCATATACTGTTTGTGACCTCGCCGGCCCGGTGTCTACCTACCCTGGCAGCGGTTTCTGTTTCTCCACTCGACTCCTGGTCGACATCAATCGGAGCATCAGGATTGTTCAAAAAGCCCGTCCTGATTGCAATATTCTGGTGAGAACGCCGGCGCTGAAAGGGAACGTCGTCCCTGCTATCACTATCGACGCGTGCCCTTTTTCTAAGGGCAAGACTCCCACTAGCAGCCGCGTCGCCGTCGAATAGCTGCTCAATGCTGTCGCCACCAGGTGAAAACATGACAACATGCTTAGGGTTTAGTTTCTGGAAGAAGAGAAATTAAAGGATTGAAGACAAGGAAATAAGCTAAGATCTTTTTTTTGTCTTGCTACTCATGTAGATTGGGAAAGTTAATGTAAGAAGAAGTAAGTCACTGTGAAGGAGCAAGGTTCATTTATATAGAGTTAGACGCTTGTAACGGGCAAAGAGGGTAATTAATGTCGAGGGATAATCGGTGACGTGGAGGGAATGGTTTTGGGAAAAGTGCGCCCCCCAAAATTTTGTTTTTCCTTTTTTGAATTTGGCCTACCCTGGTCAGCCACGTGGAAGACTCAGTGAAATCAGCATGCAAATGGAAGATTCCTTTCTATGAGACGGTTACGAAAAATTCTCCAAGTATTATCTATCCTGACTCCAACCCCAACCTGGTACTGGTGTTCAAGTCAGGGGGGACTTCTGTTAACAGGGATTTTTGGCAAGGGACCAAAGGAGAATTTTCAAACTACTATCAACCCGATGGACGCCAGTCCTAGCTTCCGGGTGACCAGCAAGGTCAATACCACTACCTAGATGGATTCGATACTTGGTAAGGCCAGGACCTCGATTACCTATCTATCTAGAGAGAGCACTAATACCGCGAGCTAACGAAGGTACATACCTCACCCTATTGAAGCTCCCGATATCAACTCAAGAGCGGTACAATGGTAGATCGCACACCTAGCACCCATCAAGTGCCTCGACATCAATCAAGGTACCCGGTACCCCGATGCCCGCCTTGGTACTACCTCGACTTCCACCTGGTACCTAGTACCTTGATGTATATATTCGAAGCCTTTCCAGGCAGGTACCTTGCCTGCCAAGCAATACGAAGATGACTTCGAAGACACAAGCGCCACTCCATCAAGAGACAGAACAAGCTCCATGCTGGTAAGATCCTTCTGGTATACCAACACTTCGTCCTACCAAAGAATTCAGAATTAGAGTTTCCCTCCAAGCTCCATGAAGAAGGAAAGTTGACTCCATCGTCAAAATAAAGCCCCATTAATGAGACTTGATTAGAATTCGGATTCGACAGTAATTAACGGGATCAAATCCCACGCCTTTAGCTCCACGCAATGCCTTTCAACGCCTAAAAAAGGACACTCAATAATCCTCATTAAAGGAACCGGATTTCATGGGGATTCTTTGAAGAACTACATATACGGCATTGAAGGGTAGACAAAGACGAGGATTTTTTCTGAATATTAAGATCGCCAAAGATAGAGAGAGAGTTTTTTTCTGGTGGAATTCCCTTGTGAAATTCTTCGAAGCTGGTGAGAGTCCACTAACGATCATTGGGAGAAAATATCCACTTGTCGACATATATGTTTTCTCTACCACTACCCTGTGTAAGAGAGTGAAAAACGAGAGAAGAGAGTATACTGTGTAACTTCGTTGTAATATTCTTGAATAAAACAGTGTTATTTCATATATCCTCGATTTTTCCTATATTGCTTCTTATTTATATTACGAGGAAGGATCGCGGTACTGAAGGTACCTATTCCGCTAGTGGCTACCGGTAGTGGGTGAGGGTGTCAACCGAGATTTCGCTCCTTGAGTGATTTTTCTGTTAACACCGGCTTTGGTAGGCTGCCACCCTTTCTACAATCTTATCTTGTTTCTCCTCTAGGAGGTCCAGGCTGGTTCTCAACTTGTCTTCGTTTCCTTCTAGATCAAAGTGTTAAACCCGGAAAGAGGTGACTTTATGTTCGATGGGGAGGACAGCTTCTACCGCGAAAGCTAATGAATATGGGGTTTCTCCAATAGTGGTCCTTCTCGTGGTGCGGTTGGCCCATAACACATCTGGGAGTTCATCTGCCCATCTACCTTTTCCTCTGTTGGAGTTTCTTCTTCAAGAGTCTCTTAATAGTCTTATTCTTGGCTTTTACCAAGCCATTCGTTTGGGGATGTGCCATAGATGCAAAATGAAGCTCAATTCCCAGGTTCTCACAGAAATCTAGGAATCTAGCATTGTCAAACTGTTTATCTGAATCCGTAATAATGACCATCGGGGTACCAGACCGGCAGACCACATTCTTCTTGATGAATTATATTGTGTTGGCCTCTGTGATCCTGGAAATGGGCTCCGCTTCCACCCACCTGGTAAAATAATCAATGCCCACAATTGCATGCTTTAGTTGACCGAGTGCGGTTGGGAATGGCCCAATCAAGTTTACTCCCCATAAGGCAAATGGATATGGCAAGCTAATAGAAGACAGTCGTTTAATAGGTAAATGGTGCAAACTAGCCGTTTTCTGACATGGTTCGCAAGACTGCACGAATTGCCTCGCATCATGGTGCAAGGTCAGCCAGTAGTATCCTATGCGTAGTACCTGGTATGCTAGTGCTTCTCCTCCTGTATGGTTCCGGCAGTCCCCTGAATGTTCCTCTCTTAGTGCCCAGCTCGCATCATCGGGATGTAGGCATCTGAGCAAGGGGAGTGACCTTCCTCTACGGTAAAGGTGTCCTTTTACCAGGCAGTACCGAACCGAGGTTCTCTTGACCTTGCGAGCTTGGTCAGGATTTTCAGGAAGCTTTCCTTCGTGGAGGTAATCTATGATGGGGTCCATCCAGCATGGAAGTTGTTCTATAAGGTTGACTTTTTTTCCTTCGGCTATTCTAGATTTAGAAATTATCTAAAGAGGTACACCTTTTGGTAATGCCTATCCTCCGCTTGCTGCTATCTTGGCCAGGACATCAGCCCAATGATTATGCTGCCTGGATATCTACTCGATCTTGAACCCCTTGAAGCGGTGAACAAGTTCTTTGTCCTTTTTGAGATAGGTTGCTATGTTATCTCCTTTGGCCTGGTATAGACCTGTTATCTGATTAACCACCAGTTCCGAGTCACATCTTAGAAGGAGGTAATCAGCTCCTAGCTCTGCTGCTGTTCTCATTCCTGCTATTTGGGCCTCGTACTCAGCTTTGTTATTGGTGGCGTGAAACTTGAATCTGAAACAGTGACAGCATTCGACTTTTTCTAGGTCAGTTAGAATGATTCCGTCCCCACTTTCTACTTGATTGGATGCCCCATCGGTGTATAAAATCCAAGCTTCTCAATTAGTGGGCCAATCTACAGGCTCTTGCTCCTTCTGAAGAGCTTGATCTGAGCTCGGGGTGGCATCCTGATCAGACATTGTACTGAATTCTACCACGAAATCCACCAAAGCTTGGGCCTTGATGGTAGTTATGGCTTTATAATTGATGTCAAATTGGGTAAGCTCAAGGGCCCATATACAAGTCTTTCTGATATGTCCGACCTTTGGAGAAATTGACGCAAGGTAACTGGTATCCCCGGCATCTCTTAATGACTCCAAGCAAAGATGTCACCGTATTCTTGTA
This sequence comes from Dipteronia sinensis, assembly GCA_033220585.1. Lineage (NCBI taxonomy): Eukaryota > Viridiplantae > Streptophyta > Magnoliopsida > Sapindales > Sapindaceae > Dipteronia > Dipteronia sinensis. The sequence goes on along the minus strand of CM065643.1, from coordinate 17,695,877 downwards.
AGAGTTTCACTAGACCCTCCTTCATTTCAGTTCCCGATTTCGAACCTATCCTGACAACCTTGGAAGGGTCATCTTTTCTGATAGATCCTTCTTTCAACTCATCTATAGGATGGCCGCTGGCCCATCCTCTATCTTCTTCTTTCCTTTTTTCTTTCTCTAGAGTCCCTACCTCAGGTTCTACTACATCCATCTCACTTTCGAGGTCTTCTTCCAGTAAGGTTTGATCTTGCACGATAGTCACATGTGCACACTGCTTGGCAAGCGCCGCGGAATTGGTCCACACTGCGTAACACTTGTGTGCTGCCTGCTGGTCTCCCCGTACCTCGCCTACCTTGTCCCCCACTGGGAATTTCAGGATGTGATGGTAGATTGACAGGACACCCTTTAGAGCAAATAAGTAAGGTCTCCCGAGGATGGCGTTGTAGGCGGATGAGGTATATACCACGACGAAATCTGTCATGAGATTTTGCTGGAGCAGGGTTATTCCTACTATCACTGGTAGGATCATAGACTCGATGAGCATCACCCAGCCTGATGTACTAGATACCAGGGTAAACACCGGTCGAAAAGGTACCAGGATACCTCCCTTTGATAGGTTGGGACCACCACCCCCGATACTGGTCCATGAAAGGCTTCGGCTCATGCCCCTTATACCATCAGTCCACGACAGACTCAGTCCCATGCCCCCGGTTCCTGGACAACTTGTAGGATATCAACCTCGACAGGTGAAATCCGCCATTGACCTCCCACCTAGAGAGCCTCTCTACCTGGTCCAGCCGGTAACATCTTCTAGACAACCTTAACCAGAAGCGACCATGAGGCAACCTCGATCAATGGTAGGAGATAGCGCTAGAAGCGCCTGAGAAAACCCTCCCTAGGGGGAGAACCGGGATGAAACCTCAGTGGCATCAGAAGGGTCTGATAATGGAGACCTTGAGGTAGAATCCGAGAATAATGGTAATAAACGCCTCCGAGATCAGGTAGCCAGAATGGAAAAAAAAAGATCCAGGAGTTAAAGAAGGGCAAGCACTGAGAAACCGGAAGGATCCTTTGGGAGAAATGAATGCTCCATTTTCTAGAAGGATCAGGGAAGTTGAACTCCCTCCCAAGTTCTGGAAATATTCTGGAAATGAAGATCCCCTAAGCCACCTGAAGAGTTTTGTTCAACAGATGGAGGTCCAGAATGCTACCAGGACCGCCATATGCAGGATGTTACCTACCACACTAACTGACTATGCAAAGACATGGTTTAGGAAGCTACTAACCTAAGGTGTCGATTCATTCACCAAGTTGACTACCGACTTCTGCACTAAGTTCCAGGGCATCAATCCTCGTCCTAAGGATCCCATTCACTTTCAGTATGTGATCTAGGAGCGGGGTGAATCACTCAAAGCCAATGTGGAAAGATTCCACAAGGAAGTTGTTAACTACCAAAAATGGCAGAGGGATCAAGGAAGAATTTTCCATCCCGATTCTGGGCAATGAGGCAGGATCCAACTACTACCAATAGCGGATCTGGACCAGAGTATCCCGAAGTAAGGCGGACTCATCCGGATCAGGGTTGAGAGTGCCAAGATTCCTGGTTGACAAAATAAGGCAGAATCCCAAGAACACCACTACCTGGCGGATCCAGTACCCGTATACTACATCATCTCGATACCCGGCTACAGCATCAACCGGTATCCTAGTACTTGGACATGCTATTACCACAATCCCATAAGTCTAACCTCATTAGTTCTTTCCAGAATCCGTCAACCAAGTGGCTAAAGCTACATGAGAAGTGAATCATTAAGGCACCTAGAAAACAAGTGTAAAACTACATTGAAACGCCATCGTTTACTCAGTACAGAAGCAGAGACTCATTCCCGCCATTTAAGAGTTCTGTTTGAATGAGAAGTCAACTCCAGAAAAGTTTCACCAAAAAACGAATCACTTGATTCTAGGGATCAATCCCACGATATACTTGCCTATCACCAAGGAAGGTACCGTAATTGCTGAAACCCTAGACCGGAACTATAGGAGTGCAGGGCAAGAAATGCGACCTATATATATATCATATTATCAGAGAAAAAGGGTTTTTGTTTTCTACTTATCGACATGCACAAGTGTGTCACCACCAACAGTCCTTTACTTTTTTTTTTGATATAACCATTTAGAAACCTGGGATGTATTTTGGGGTTTGTGATTATCAATAAAAATTTACATTAACAAGAACCCCGCTAGGTATCGAACAACTTGATATCTCTCCGACCGGGATCCATCCAGATCTTGGTCCCTTAAAGTTGTTAATTGAAGTTTTCACCCCGGTGACGATTTTCGGTTAACACTTTTGGCGCGGTCTGTGGTAAGAATTCCCAACCACCTACAAACAGCATAGTCTTACCCCAGAAGTTTCTCGAGTTGAGGCTCAGGTCCTGGCAAGCTAATCCCAATCCATCGGGAACCCAATCTATCGCCTCCACCCAGAGAGTTCAAAGGTAGGGAAGGGAGCAAGAAACGACAATCCGGCACCGATCCCTCCACCCAACGTGGGGTCCGTGCCCCAAGATCTGGTTACACAGGAAATCAATCGGGATATCCTGGAGCAGCAAGCAGCGGCCTATGTGGAAGCCATCCACCTCCGGATGATTGCTCAGGGGATACCTTTCGAGACGCCTAGGGCCGCAGGACCGGATACCCGGATACCTGTGTTTGATAGGTTAAGGCCACCGCTACTAGCTCTGTTCAATCCGGAGGATCCCAGGCCCCGCTTGGTGAAGTCAGTAGTCGAGATACCTCCCAGGAGGTGTTAGGGTTATGCTCAATGGCAAGAGTGTAATATTGTAATTGACAATCTTCTCATATTAATAAAGTGAATTCTGATTCTTACAATTACTTATAGCATTTATTATTATAATTGTCAAGGTAAATAATCATAAGGTCAAAAGACTATGAGACATGAAGAATTGTTCAAACATCCGGATATGTATGAGGTAGACACAATTCTTTAGTTACTCTTGAATAACGTTCACAACTTAAGTTAAAGGTTGGGCACCTCTATCTTGTTAAAGTTGTAGAATTCTTTTACTAGCATTTGAGTGGGATCAAATGAATATGATGAGTCTAAAATCATCGAAAGGTTTTCGAGTAAAAGAATCTAGTGCACTAGGTGCATTGAACTGGATCACAATGAAATACTTTATCTAGAACCGTCACTAGATATAAGTCTTTTCATTAAAGAGGACAATCGGAAAGTCTATCTTAATCCTGAGATAAATGATGGACTTATGGTTGCAAGTGTTATCATTAGAGCTATCAATGAGTACGATTATATAGCATAGTCTATCCTCGATAGTTTGGTGGTATACATTTCTTAATCGATAGAGGACTTCATTTATAGATATGGACATCGTGGCTCCATTTATTAAATGAGAGTATAATATCATCATATGGATGTTTTGAGGTATTGGATATTAAATCTCAACGTTGAGTTTTCAATAATGATTATTGAAAACATGGCTTCTGGACAAGTCAAAGTATCCAAGTTCGAAATGTGGTCATATGAGGAAATATGGTAACTTGGAGAGCTATAGCCGGTCTATGAGCTCTTGGCGATTACTGATATTATTCACGAGGATACATCATCTCCTTTAAGATTGTCTAGGGTATGAATGAGAAACATCTCCTTATTCTATCTCTATTTAAGATTCAATTTTAGCTCTTTAGTGGAATGAGTTAAAATTAATAGATTGGACCTAAGTGAATCATTTGTTGATTGTGATTAGGTTATGTCTATTGAAGCTTAAATTTAGATAGCCCGCCAAGATCCCCAATCCACACGTATTTGCATGGGTCACTTGATATATTCTACCGGGCCGATTTAAGGATCCATCTAGAATTGTTTTTAATATATCAAGAATATAATATGTCTATTATTTAATTAATGGGCTGCACTATTATATTAATATATTAAAAGGAGACATGTGGGCTTGTTTCTTTTAGTAAGAATGGGTCTGGTTCACATGTGGGCTTTTATTTAAAGTCCAATGAATTAAATGAAATAAGAAAATAATATATGGCCCATTTATATAAGTGGGGCGGCAAGGTGTATATATTAACCTAATATATTATTTTGTTTCATTGTTTTAATTAAATAAGAATTAGTTAATTTATTAATTAATTGTTTAATTAAGAAACAAATCTTTTTCTGATCAGGAAATATATTTCCTAAAGTTATACTATTGGTAGTAGTATATTAAAAGTAAAAGACTTGTTTGATAAGAAAATAAATAATTAATTTTATTTATTTAATCAAATAAGAAGTCTTTTTATTTAGTCAATAAAAGAATAAAAATATCTATGAGTTGGATTAGGTTTTGAAGTCTAAAGGTTGATGGAAATTAGGGTGCAACACAAACTCTTTTTGGTATGTGATTTGCGGCAATCCCTAGTCCATTTAGAGGAAGATTTCGGCAATCCTAAATAGAAGAGGAAGCAAAATTTCGGCCACCTATATATTACCACATATAGAATTCGGCAACAATAGTTGATTGAATGATTCAATTTTTCTTCTTCTTCTCAATTCATAGAAAAGGATAATTTTTATTCTAAAAAACATAAAAGAGAGAAAAGATTATTCTTTGATAGTACACTGATTGCTTGTTCATCAATAAGCTTGTGTGTACAACATCAAATTAGGTTCACGCGAGTTTCGATCATTAGTTTAAGAACTCAAAAGTGACCGGAATAATTTTTGTCTTCTTTTGATTGTTTTGTGACTAACAAAAGAAAAAGAAAACTTTGTTCATCCATTCTCAAGTTTGCAATTCAAAGAAAAAGGGAGACCACGCTCCTAGGTGATTCACGTACGTGTTCGGATTGGAAGATCTCGCGGTACTGTTCACGATCACTGTTCACGCGGGTACTGTTCACAGGCATCAGAAAAGATTTTACGGATTACCAATCGACGTAAGTCAATCGGATCACGCGTGAAGAGGTATTTAACTCTAACCGTATATATTTGAGTTTAATTAATTAAAAGGTTAAGGTTCAACTTTGAGAAAAAAATTTTAAAACCATACGAAATCTATTTTTCGTTTCTTCCGCTGCGTTTTATATCGATTTTTCCCTACGGGAGGAACCAGCTTGCAGCCAGATTGGAGGCAAAGGTGAGAGATCCTATACCCCAATGCTGAAGGAGTACCATATCCAGAAGAAGTCCTAGACAGAAAAGCCACCATAGAGAACGGTGAAAGAAAACAACCGTTGAATCAGATACCTCAGGTGAGGAAAGTTTAGAAGCCCGATCTGGAAGCAAAAGACCCAAGCGCCTCGAAGATCAGATGGCAAGAATGGTAAAAGAGCTGTCAAAACTGAAGAAAGGAAAACATCAGGAGACTCGGAAGAATCCCTTGGGGGAGATGAATGCACCATTCTCTAGGAGAGTCAGAGAAGCTGAGTTGCCCTCTAAATTCAAGATGCCCGTTGAAAAGTACTCAGGATCCGAAGACCCTATAAGTCACCTGGAGAGCTTCATACACCAGATGGAGATTAAAAACGCTACCTGGTCAGCAATGTGCAAGATGTTCCCTTCAACCTTGACAGATTGAGCCAAGACATGGTTCAGAAAGCTACCGGCTGGTAGTGTGGATTCCTTTACGAAGCTTACCACAGCCTTTTGTGCTCAGTTTCAGGTGATCAAACCTCGTCCCAAGGATCCCATCATGCTCCAGTATGTGATCCAAGAGTGGGGTGAATCGTTGAAGTCATATGTGGAAAAATATCACAAGAAGGTCAACCAAATGAGGGTCTTTGATGAAAAGAAGACCCTGGCTAATTTTCTAAGGAACCTGTGGCTAGAAGACTTTTTCGATCTTTTGCCAAGCATCCCCCGGGGACCTATCAAGAAGCTTATGACAGGGCCTTGGAGAAGGTGGATATAGATGAACAACTCCGGTGAAGCCCGATCAAACCCACGCCATAGGAAAGAGGCCTAGAAGCCAACACCAGCTAAGAAGGTTCATAACCTACCTCAAAACCGGTCAACTTATCGGCCCCCTCCTATCCTGCCATACCGGAAGCGGTATCCTTCCAGAAGAACACCTCTTCGAGCCACCCCGCCTTTAAGGGGAAGTAGCCCAGGTAGCTGGAGAGGAAGAAAGGTACAGCCATTACACTCCTCTTAATGCCTCGCGAGAGACCATATACCTCGCCATCCGCGACAAGGGTCTCCTCCGAAAGCCCGGTTCTATGAAAGCTCCAGTAGATAGAAGAAACCACTACAAGTATTGCGACTTCCACGAGGATGTGGGGCATAATACATCGGAGTGTTATAGCCTCCATAACCACATCGGAGTGCGGGATGGAATTAAGAAAAGGAGGCAAGTGCAGGACGAGATAAAGAAGGCTGCAGAGAGAAAGAGAGACGGCGAGAAAGACTTAATGCAACAGATCCAGGTGATCCATACAATCAGTATAGGGCCAACCCTGGCCGGAAACTCTAATAATTCTAGAAAGAACCATGCCAGGAAAATTCCCAGATTCTCAACCAGTAATGAGATACTCAAAGTCAATGAGGCACCTCGAGACTTATTCCGCTCCACCCGAATCATTTTTACTGAACAAGATGTCTATAACACGGTGCAACCGCATGATGATCCCATGGTAATCTCGGTACAGATCGCCAATTGCCGGGTTCATCGCGTCCTCGTTGATACTGGGAGCAGTGTCGACATCCTGTTCAAAGGAGCTCATGAGTAACTCAACCTGAAGAACTCATGCTACAACAGTTGTACCTCACCTTTGTACGGATTCACAGGGGACCCAGTTATACCGATGGGATCCAAAATCCTACCAGTGATAGTCGAAAAAGCTCCACTTCAACAGAATATAATGACAGAATTCATCGTGGTAGATACACCGTCTGCCTACAACGTTATTCTGGGAAGGCATTTCCTATCAGGAATAAGGGGGGTACTATCCATTTACCATAACGTCTTGAAGTTTCCAGTAGGGACGAGAGTAGGAGAGGTCAGAGGTGATCAGCAGGAAGCCCGCATCTATTACGCGGTGTCAGCCAGTCCAGCCTCACTCGCCAAGCAATGTGCCCATGTGTCCAATGAACCTGGCCAGGTTGCACATGACCAAGATCATTACGACATAGAAAAGGGAGAAGTACAAGATGTGATAATAGAAGAGATGGAAGTTGAAGAGCAGGGATGGACTGGTGGCTACCCGCTAAGAAGTTGGAAGAAGTACCGGTCAAGAAAGATGATCCAACCAAGGTTGTGAAGATAGGTGGCGTGTTGGACCAGGAAGTTATGAGAAGTCTGATATAACTCCTTGAAGAATATAATGACACTTTTACTTGGAGTTATGATGAAATGCCAGGAATCCCCCTCAACCTAGCTACTCACAGGTTAGCAATGGATGCAACCTTCAAGCCGGTAAAACAAAAGAGGAGGCATTTCAACGCTGAACGAAATGCCGGAATACAAGAAGAGGTGGACAAGTATCTCAAAACCAGATTCATCAAGGAGTCCCGATATCTTAAATGGATCGCCAACGTGGTTATAGTGACTAAAGCCAACGGAAAGTGGCGTATGTATGTGGAATACACTGATCTTAATCGAGCTTGCCCCAATGATAGCTTCCCCCTCCCTAAAATAGACCAGTTGATTGATTCCATAGCAGGCAACAAGCTTTTGAGTTTCATGGATGCCTTCTCGGGGTACAACTAAATCATGATGCATGATCGAGCCAAAAATGTCATACATTTCTCTTTGTTTTGTTCTTAAGCATTTTTATGTGTATTTATGGCTCTTTTGGTTTTTATTGCAGGCATTAGGTAAAAAGGCATGAAGGGGACAAAATGGACCAATTAGTGCACAAATGAAGTGAAGAAAGCAAAAGTGCACGGGTAGCATACCCGTGCTCTACCCGTGCACTTACCCGTGCACCGGAAGGTGAAAATATTGAAGAATCTCAGTGCTCGGGTAATTGCACGGGTACTACCCAGGTACTTACCTGTGCAATCCACAACCCAATGAGCAGAGCCTTAGGCAAGGAGCAACTGTACGAGTGGTGCACGGGGTCATCCACCCGTGCACATATGCGTCGTATTATGCAAATCTGAAGGGAAATGAAGACTGCACGGGTAACTGTATGGGTAACCTACCCATGCTATACCCGTACTATACGGGATACCGAGCTCGCCACATCAGCATTTTAGCCTAGTTTTTGGGGGAAGTATAAATAGTTTTCAAATCTGATTTTTGAAAAGAGAGAGACCCACGACTATACACCATTCCATTCATTCTTTCTCTCTCTAAATCTCAAAAACCTTTCTCACAAAACACCTATTATCATCTTCATCAATTGCTACTCATAAGGACATAGAATGGGGGATTGAAGCTTGAAGAAAGAAGGTTCTACATGGGTTTTTTCTACTTCCCTCCTTTTTATTCTTGTATTCCATTTGTTAGGAGTACCTAAATCCCATTAAGGGATTGATGTGATTCACTTGTAAATATGGGTATTTGTAATGAACTCAATATCTTTATTAAAATCTATCTCATTTGTTCTATTCAATATTTTACTTGATTTCAAAAGCAAGTTGTGTTTGATTGTACATGACTCTCTTCATGAGTTGTTTGAGAAATTATATGTGTAGAGAATCAAGTATACATGATGCTTGGCTCTCTAAGCTCAATTGAATAGGAGGATTGAACAAGGGTACATGACCCAAGTAATATCCAGACTTATTAATCTCACCTAATTCTAATCTTTTATGGGTAATCAAGACTATACATCCTAGGATTGTTTGCATGTGATAGATTAAGCATCAACCTATACATGATGGGTTGGTGATTTTTAACAAAGAGATTGGTCCTGTATGTGATAGATGTTCTTTCATTGTATAACCAATTGTGGGTGGTCAATGCTATACATGATGGTTTGGGCACGCAGAAGTGGTAAATAATCACTCATATACATCTTATGGTGGTTACATGAGTTAATGACAATTAAAGTGAGTTCATTCTTTACCCATTGTTTGCTAGTTAAATTCATCAATTCCTTAATCCACATATCATATATCCATACTTTTTAGAATAGTGCATTTTAGCTTAGTTTATATTTTAGTTTTACTTTTTCTCGAAAACCACATCAATTTACTTTTCTTGCATTTTTAACTAAAGAATTAGTTTAATCATAACGATGGCTCGATCTCTGAGGAATGATACCCATACTTGCCGCATACTAGTTTTATACTTGTTTGAGTGCATCTTGGGATTTTATAAATTTGTTTGAATAATGCATATCAATGCACCCCGCAGATCAGGACAAAACCAGCTTCATCACCGCACAGGGTCTCTACTGCTATAAGGTGATGCCATTCGGACTTAAAAACACTGGAGCAACCTACTAGCGCCTGATGAATAATCTATTCAAGCAACAAATAGGGAAATCCATGGAAGTATACATAGACGACATGATTACTAAGTCTCAAGCAGCAGATCAGCATCCATAGGACTTGTGCCAGACCTTCCGGGTAATAAGAGAAAACCAGATGAGGTTGAATCTAGCCAAGTGCACCTTTAGAGTAGCAGCAAGAAAGTTTCTTGGTTTCATGGTACATGAGAGGGGAATCGAGGCTAACCCCAAAAAGATCAAGGCCATCATGGATCTTGAATCCCCTACTACTCTTCAGCAAGCCCAAGGGTTGACTGGTAGAATCGCGGCGTTGAACCGTTTCATATCCCGATCTACTAACAAGTGTTTACCTTTCTTTACAATCATTAAGCAGGGTAAGAAGATGAAGTGGGACCGACCAAGAGAGTGAGCAAGCATTCCAGTTGTTGAAGAAGTACCTAGCCAGCCCGCTTTGCTAGTAAAGCCCCTACCCGGGGAAGAACTGCAACTTTACTTAGCAGTATCAGAAACTGATACCAGGGTTCAGAATCCCGAGAATGGCTCAACTAGTTGCAGAATCTGGATATTGTATACAGATGGAGCATCAAGTCAACCCAGATGTGGAGTCGGAATCATCCTTACTGATCCTGACGGTATTGAATGTAGCCATTGTTTCAGGTTCGAATTTAAAGCCACCAGTAATGAAGCAGAGTATGAGCTGCTATTAGCAGGAATGAAGGTGGCAGAAGAGTTGGGGGCTGACTTCCTCCTAATTAAAAGCGACTCCCAGCTTGTGGTCAATCAAGTATCAGGCGTTTACCAGGCAAAGGGAGACAACATGATAGCTTACCTCAAAAAGGTCCGAGAAACAACAGCAAAATTCAAAGGTGTGAAGATGGAACAAATCCCTCGAGAGGAGAACCACTGAACAGATGTTTTGGCTAAGATTGCCGCGACTAGAGGACAAGCACTGCCCAGAGGAGTACCCCACCAATTGATACTCCAATACAGTATAGCTAGAGGAGTAAAAGTAACCCCAGTAACCCGTCTGCCATGCTAGATGGATCCCATAGCAGAGTACCTACAAAATGAGATCCTGCATGTAGATCCGGATCAAGCACTCAAGCTTAAAAGGATCGCGACTAGGTACTACCTATTGGAAGGATACCTCTATCGCAAAGGAAAGTCCCTCCTGTTGTTGAGATGTCTGCACCCCCATGATGCCTAGTGGGCTCTAAACAAGGTGCATGCAGGGACTGCGGCAACCATGTATCAGAAGATACCTTAGCTTACTAAGTTTTTAGAATGGGATACTATTGGCCTACTCTTCACCAGGATGCCAAGAAATTTGCACAGTCATGTGAACCTTGTCAGAAGATAGCAAACCTCTACCATATGCCTCTTAAGAGGCTTACTTCGATTAGTACTCCTTATCCTTTCGCCATTTCGGGACTAGACCTAATCAGACCACTCCCTATCGCCCCCGATCAAGCTAAGCACGTTGTAGTAGCTATAGATTATTTTACCCGATGGATAGAAGCAAAATCCCTCACCAAGATCACCGAAGCAAACATCACTAGCTTTGTCAAGAAGAACATGGTATGCCGATTCAGTACCCTGATGGCCATAATCACTGATTTGGGTAAACAGTTTGACAATGGCAACTTCAGGGAATTCTGTGAAGGGCGAGGTATCGATCTCCGTTTTGCATCAGTGGCTCACCCACAAACAAATGGGCTAGTAGAAGTTACCAACAAAACAATTAAGAAGCTCACGAGGAAGAAACTTCAGCTAAAAAAAAGGGGAAGTGGGTGGATGAACTCCCAAATGAGCTATAGGCATATCGAACCACCGAGAGAACTGCTACAGGTGGAACTCCTTACTCGTTGGTTTTTAGGATAGAAACAGTCTCACCCATCAAGCACAAGTTGATATCCTTGAGAGTTCAACACTTCGAACCGGAGGATAACGAGGTGAAACTGAGGGTTAGCCTAGACCTCCTCGAAGAGAAGCATGATAAAGCTTTAGAGCAGGTAACTGCCTATCAGAGCAAGATAGCCAGATGTTTCAACAAAAAAGTGAAGATCTGGAATTTCAAAGATGGAGACTTGGTCTTAAGGAAAGTGACCCAGAACACACGGAAGAGATCTGTCGGGGTACTAGCCCCTAACTGGGAAAGTCCCTACCTGATAAAGGTGGTGGTACAAAAGGGGGCTTACAAGCTAGAGGACATGGAGGGGTACCCGTTAGACCACACTTGGAATGCTGATCACCTCAGGAGATTCTACCTTTAGGAATTCGAAGAAAGGTTTTATATCGAATGGTATACATACCCCTGATTTGATTTGTATTATTTCAGAAATTCAATAAAGACAGTCTTTTTCTCCTACATGATTCTCCAAAATTTGCCTAACTAATTTTTCGCCATGATTTATCACCTCAAGACCAGGAAGAGCCACATGGCACTCATGCTACCTTGGTCAAGGAATACCCTCACCCAAGAAGGATCTGGTGCATAAGTGCTAAAATGGTGTATTCACCCACCAGACTAAGGGACAGGGACTATACGGCCTAGTGGTCTGCCTCATCCTCCAAAACCAGGAGACCCTATATGGATCTCTTGAAGCCTCAGATGGGGAATACCCCTCTCAAGGAAAACCTAGTGCTAAAGTTGCCATAGTTGCCTACTAGGACAGATCGACCAGAAGGATCCAGGTACCTCATCACGATACTGAATGCCTTACTTCACACAGGAAAACTTGGTGCTAAAGTGGCCTTAGTTGCCTACCAGGACAGATCAACTAGAAGGATCCAGGTACCTCGTCACGATACTGGATGCCTTACTTCACACAGGAAAACCTGGTGCTAAAGTTTCCTTAGTTTCCTATCAAGACAGATTGACCAGAAGGATCCATGTACCTCGTCAGGATATTGGATGCCTTACTTCACACAGGAAAACCTGGCGCTAAAGTGACCTTAGTTGCCTACCTGGACAGATCGACCAAAAGGATCCAGATACATCGTCAGGGTATTGGATGTTTTACTTAGTAGCTATTATACTCAAAGGCTCGGGGTACCCAGACCTTTATAGATGTCTATTGGAATCAGTTTACTCGAACCCAGGCCGTTCAAAGCTACAAGATCGGGGTTCTGCAGAATTCATATGGAAATCATTATCACGAGTTTACTACTAGCATCAGGATATATCGTAAGTGAGACAATATGAACGGAAAAAACAAGGGAATTATCATTAATCAATCAGGGTGACTGAACCCCATTTTCGGGCTATATAGCTACGTGAAAAAAAAAACTAAGAGGAATCATGCAGAGCCTACATCCTGTTTCTTTCCTGCCTCTTTGTTCGGGCCCGCCGTGAAAACACTTTGATCCCCTTCAATCCCAGTGCCTTCTGTCTCAGTCTGGCTAGCATCTAGCATCTAGCATCTCGGGTCCACCAGAAACGTCCTCCTCCACCGGGATGAGTTTAGTAGCCTGCGTCAAATCCTGCTTATAGACTTCAAAAGCAGCCAAAAGTCTGGAACCACCTCAATCATTCTAGTCAAATTAGTAACAGACAAATCGGGCCCTTGAGGAAAAAGAGGAGCCGAATCTTGCTGTTGGACTCTTTGAGCAGCAGGAAGGTCTTGAACCACCTCGGGTATCCCGACCAAGTCAACAATCGGCAAGGTAGGCTCTTAAGTTGGAGGAAGATCTGAAGCGCCACCTGATTTAGAGGGAACCTCTTTACCTTGGTTAACATCCACAAATTGAGCTTCATTGGCCAGGATCAAGTTCCGGTCCCACCCCAAGGCACCATGTAAGTCTGTATCAGCAGGTAGGCCCTGGATAGCTTCTTAAGAGGCAGTGAAGTATCTGATTTCGAAGGACTCATCCATCCTCGCATTCAGAACCTTCACAGCCTCCCGTAGAGACTTGTTCTCATCTAGAAGGACTGTCATCTCTGCCTTCACAGTCTCCCTCTTGACCTGGAGGCATGCAGATTTGATTACTTCAGATCTATAGGCTTGTTTCATTTAACCCAACTCCACCAGAGTAGCCCACTTACCATCTTCGGAGTCTTAGGCAGCCTTCACCAAAAAGCCCACTCTTTGCTTAGTTCGCGTAAGCTCCTCCTTAGCCTCTTCTAATTCTGTCTGGAGAGCTAGGTTGGATCCCCCCAAGGCCGACATCTGTTGGCCAACTGCCAAAGTAAATTTGAACGCTTGCACAAGTAAACAAGTAATGTAAGTACCATCCATGAGGAATACCCAGAACAGAATAAATGGACAAAGAAATTGTACCTCAGCCATTAAGGAAGTCCCCATTTTGATCAAGAGGTCAGGAGGCAGGGAGACCATGTTCTGCAGGTTCCCACCAAGGCAGGCGGCGGCGAATTGGGATACCACCTCATCCCGGGCATAATCCTAGGACCTCAAGCTGGAAGGAAGGTCAACAAAAAACCCAGTCAGAGAGGCTGAAGTGTTTCCTCCTCTGTCCTGACTTGAGATCCGGAAGATAATATTGGAGGCGGAGTAGGAGTGAAAGTAGTAGTCATGTTTGGCGGCGCAGTAGCAGGTCTATTTGCTTGCCGCTGGGCCTGAACTGGTGAACCTCGAGCCCTAGCAATCCCGTGCCAACATTTCATCAAGTGTTGGGCACAGTGGAATCAAGGTAGGAGGAGCAGAAGGAGGATTAACATACGACATCCTTGGAGCCGGAGGATGAGTCGGTACTGGGAGGAAGCTGGGACCTCGACCCGGTATCAGCACCCACACCTCGAGTAGAAGGAGCTGGGGAGTCGACAGGATGTGAATCTGGTCGCCTCAACCCATAAGAAATAGGAGCAGGAAGGGTTAGAGGGGTAGCAGAAACTGCCAAAGGAAAATAACTAGTCAAAAAAAAGGAAAAAAGGAAATAAGGAAAGAACTACATACTCGGAAGAGCAATAGAAATCCTCAAGTACCTTTCCAGTCGTTTTCCTTCAAAAGCGTCCAGGGCAGGGTACTTCAGGTTCAAATATTCCCTCTCCACTGATCCTATGGAGGATATCCTGGGATTCTTGGTGAAATCACCCTTTTACCCCACTTGTCTTTCGCAGTGAACTGGGTTGGGACAGGGTACTCAAAACCCCCTTTGAAGGCCGTACGCCTCCAATCTCCGTCAACTATTATCCATTCTTCTTTCTAGGGTAGGGCATACTTCACATCACCCCAGGGACAATAAACTGCATCTCATTACCGCCCTCACTATCTGGAAAATATACCGGATCTCGTCCAAACCCGGCTCCCTATCTACCTTGTCCCACTCGCATTGATCCCTCCAGAGCACTAGGAACCCCGTTAATTGCTTCTAGAATCCCGGTGAGATCTACAAGGGGGCCAGCTCCAAAGCAACTAGAGCCTATCGAAGCTTGGGATGAAGGGGAAGCCGGACTCCACACTCAAAGGCTACCTTATGAATAAGAAGATGATTCTTGGGGGGTTGTACGCATCATAACCTCGATGAGGCAGAGACAAAGTAATCGAGTCAGGAATCTTTTAATCCCTTCTCGGTTTTGCAAGGGCATCTATGGTACACACTAAATCAGAAACAATTTGGCTATCATGAATAGAGGCAAAAGAATCGGTGTGTACCCCAGCTAAGGTAACACCAGATGCATCGCCATCCTCCACTGCCTCGCCGACATCCTCGGCGTCTTCTTTGTCAATATGGACCGGGTCCTCAGATCTGTTGTGGAAACCCGACCCGAATCTTAGATTTCTTATAGAGCGACACCACAACGACGATTGCTCATTGCTAGAAGCATCAGCTTCCTCTCGATTTCTCTTCTTCTCTTTCGTTATCAGGGAACTCTCCTTTGATTCCGCTTGTGGCCCCTCCAGAAGGTCGTCGAGACTGTCAGGAGGATTAGGCGAGTGTGCGCGGAAATTGGGGGATGCTAGAGGAAGATCTTGGGAAGGGATATGCATCTTGGAAGGAGATGCCATTGCAACCAAAGAAGAAAAAAAGGAGCTTGAGGGATTGTTGAAAGATCAATGAGGAAAAGCTAGGGTTAGGAGGAAACTCTTTTGAAATTCAAAAAGCAAGTTAGTAGAAAGAAAGATGGCTGACTTATTTATAAAGTAGGCGGTTACTTCAACAGGCTAGGAAACCGGAAGTGATGACCGGAAACATGCAGGTAATGGTTCCAAGAAAATCACACCAAAAAATGGCTCATTTAAAGCAAGCTGACCATTCAGAACCTGATACATGGATTTCACATTAAAAACCTGGGTATCCAAAGAAGATTTCCTCCAAGATATTGAAAGCTAACCAAGCAAGATGCAAAACTAAACCAGATGTTTAAATCCTTCAAGAAAAGTAGGAATTCTGACTCCAACCCCAATTGGATGCTGGTGTTCCAGTCAGGGGGCACTTCTATTAATCGCCAAAAATGGCAGAGGGATCAAGGAAGAATTTTCCATCCCGATTCTGGGCAAGGAGGCAGGATCCAGCTACTACCAATAGCGGATCTGGACCGAGAGTATCCCGAAGCAAGGCCGGCTCATCTGGATTCAGGGTTGAGAGTGCCAAGATTCTTGGTTAACAAAACAAAGGCTGAGTCCCAGGAACCCCACTACCTAGTGGATCCAATACCCCGATACTACATCAACTCGATACCCCGCTATAGCATCAACCGGTATCCTGGTACCTGGACATGCTATTACCATAATCCCATAAGTCTAACCTCCTTAGTTCTTTCTAGAATCCGTCAACCAAGCGGCTAAAGCTCCATGAGAAGTGAATCACTAAGGCACCTAGAAACAGGTGTAAAACTACATTGAAACGCCTTCGTTTACTCAGAGTACAGAAGCAGACTCATTCCCGCCATTTAAGAGTTATGTTCGAATGAGAAGTCAACTCCAAAAAAGTCTCACCAAATAACGAATCACTTGATTTTAGGGATCAATCCCACGATATACTCACCTATCACCAAGAAAGGTCCCGTAATTGCTGAAACCCTAGGCCGAAACTATAGGAGTGCAGTGCGAGAAACGGGACCTATATATATAGGTCATATTATCAGAGAAAAGGGGTTTTTGTTTTTCTACTTATCGACATACACAAGAGTGTCACCACCAATAGTCCTTTGCTTTATTTTTTATTTTTGATATAAAGATTAAGAAACCTCGGATGTATTTTGGGGTTTGTGATTATCAATAAAAATTTACTTTAACGAGAACCCCGCTAAGTATCGAACAACTTGATATCTCTCCGACCAGGATCCATCCAGATCTTGGTCCCTTAAAGTTGTTAATTGGAGTTTTCACCCCGGTGACGATT
Organism: Dipteronia sinensis; assembly: GCA_033220585.1. NCBI lineage: Eukaryota > Viridiplantae > Streptophyta > Magnoliopsida > Sapindales > Sapindaceae > Dipteronia > Dipteronia sinensis. The sequence continues at coordinate 17,679,164 of CM065643.1, read as the reverse complement.
TTCGATTAACAGAAGTAATTCTGATGGAGGTCTTCACGGAGAAGGAGACCTTGGCCAATTTCAGTAGGAATTTATGGGCTGGCAGATTGTTCCGATCCTTCACCAAGTATCCACCAGAGATATACTATGAGGCCTATGACAGGGCCCTCATACAGGTGGAAATAGATTAACAACTCCAAGTTAAGATGGAGCATGACGATATGGGATATGCTAAGCGCCAAAAGAAGGAGGTGGCCAAGCCTGAACTAGTTCAGAAGATCATAACAGACCTCCCAACAAATCTACGTACCGGCCCCCACCTTATCAGCCTCATCGAGGCCGGTACCCAGCTAGGCGGACTCCTCATAGAGCGACACCTCCATATAGGGAAGTTGCACAGATAGCTAGAGAGGAAGAGGGGTACACATATTACACCCCCTTAATGCATCTCGTGAGACGATCTACCTCGCAATCAGTTACAAGGGGCTACGCAGAAAGCCTGGTCCAATAAAGTCACCAACCGATCAGCGGAACCGCTACAAGTACTGCGACTTCCATGAGGATATGGGACATAATACCTCTGAATGCTACATTTACGCAACCAGATTGAGGCACTGGTAATGGGAGGATGCCTGGTAGAATTCCTCCAATAGGTGAGAGATAGCATCCATACCGAGAAGGAGGTGCAAGCAGATATCAGAGCGGCGAAGGAGAAGAGCATAGTAAAAGGGAAGGGTCTGATGGAGCAAATCCACATAGTCCACACCTTTAGCGGAGGTCCTACCCTAGCAGGAACCTCCAACAATTCAAGGAAGAACCACGTAAGGAAGATACCCGTGGTTGAATATAGGCCAGGATGTCCTACGGGTCGCCAGGGGACCACTAAGATCCCCTCGTTCATCCCAATTTATTTTCACATAGGATGATGTATACAACACGGTCTAGCCCCATGATGACTCCATGGTTGTCATTGTGATAATAGCAAATTGTCTGGTCCACCGTGTCTTGGTAGATACTGGAAGCAGCGTTGACATCCTATTCAAAGGTGCCTTGGAGCATTTCAACTTGAATAATCCCTGCTACAACAGCTGCACCACTCTATTGTATGGGTTCACTGGGGACTCACTAATACCCACAGGGTCCATGATCCTACCTGTGATAGTAGGAATAGCACCGCTCCAATAGAATCTCATGACAGACTTCGCTGTGGTCAACACCTCATCTGCCTATAATGCCATTATTGGTAGACCCTTTATATCCCCCATCAAGGGCGACCTATCAATCTACTACATTGTCTTGAAATTCCTGGTAGGGGACAAGGTATGCGAGTTATGGGGAGACCAGCAGGCAGCACGCAAATGCTATGCAGTGCCTATTAACCCAGCAGCACTCGCCAAGCAAAATGCGTAGATAACTGTCATACGGGGTCTGAAATTGCCAGAAGAGAACCCTGAGAATTTAGATGCAAAAGATAAGGTGGGGGCAATAGATGAGGAACCCATGGAAGAAGTTCTAGGTGCAAAAGGCATGAATGGGGAAGATAGAGGGTGAGCCAGTGGCCGCCCTCCAGATGATCTAAAAGAAATATCAATCATATGATGACCCATCCAAGGAAGTCAAGGTAGGCACAGCGTTGAAAGAAGGAGTGAAAAAGGATCTGGTGTAGCTCCTCCGAGAGTATAACGTTATCTTCACATGGAGCCATGAGGAGATGCCGGGGATTCATGCTACCTTGGCAGCTCACAAGCTGGCTGTTGACCCAATCTTCAAGCCAGTTAAGCAGAAAATGAGGCATTTCAACCTAAAAAGAAATTTCGCGGTACAAGAAGAGGTAGACAAGCTGCGTAAGGCCAATTTCATCTAGGAATCCCAGTACCCTGAATGGATTGCCAATGTGGTTATGGTGACCAAAGCAAACAGAAAATGGTGCATGTATGTTGATTACATAGATCTTAACCACGTCCTGCCCGAAGGACAGCTCCCCGCTACGGAAGATCGATTAGCTGGTAGATTCGACTGTGGGTAACAAGCTCCTATGCTTCATGGACGCATTCTCGGGGTACAATCAGATTATGATGTACCCCGCCAATCAGGATAAAACCAGTTTCATAACCGGGCAAGGCCTATACTGCTACAAGGTAATGCCTTTCGGACTCAAGAATGCAGGTGCTACCTACCAGCATCCAGTCAACCGGCTGTTCAAAGGGTTGATAGGAAATTCAATGGAGGTGTACATCGACGACATGTTCACCAAATAACAAGTAGCTGAGCAGCAATAGGACTACCTCAGCCAGACTTTCTAGATAGTCAGAGAAAACCAGATGCGGTTAAACCCCGCTAAATGTGCCTTAGGGGTTTCAGCCGAGAAATTCCTCTTATTTATGGACCATGAAAAGGGAATAGAAGCAAACTCGGAGAAGATTAAAGCCATCCTAGATCTTGAATCTCCTACCTCACTCAAGCAGGTAAAAGGTTTGACCGGACGGATATCTGCCCTAAACCGCTTCAAAGCTATCAAACAAGGGAAGAATATGAAGTGGGACCAAGACAGTGAGCTAGCTTCAAATCATTGAAGGGATAACTTACTAGCCCACCACTTCTGGTCAACCCCGTACCAAGAGAATAGCTACAACTATACCTGGCTATATCCGATACAGCTGTTAGCTGGGCCTTGGTAAAAAGATGTGGAGATGGAGTTCAGCGATCCGTATACTATGTAAGCCGCACCCTGACCAAATCGAAGAAAAATTACACTCTCCTAGAAAAGCTCGCTTTTGCGTTGGTAACCATTGCTAGAAAGCTCCACTCCTAGTTCCTAGCTCATACAATCGCGGTGGTCACTGATCAACCTCTGTGCCAATTTCTCCAAAGGCCGGATGTATCAGCAAGACTGGTATTATGGGCTCTCGAGCTCACCCAATACGATATCAAGTACAAGGCTCGAACCATTATCAAGGCCCAAGCTCTGGCAAATTTCGTGGTTAAGTTCAGTGCAATACATGGTCGCGATACCACCCGGAGCCTAGACATGGTCCCCCCAAAATAACCAAAACCGGCAGATTGGCCCACCGATCAAGAAACATGGATCCTATATACATTTGGGGCATCTAGTCAAAGAAGGAAATAGGGGAGGAATCATCATAATCGATCCAGAGAAGATCGAATGTTGTCACTGTATCAAATTCGAGTTTAGCACCACCAACAACGAAGCTGAATATCAGGCTTTGTTAGCAGGGATGAAAGTGGCTGCAGATCTTAAAGCCAATTACCTCATCACTAAGTGTGATTCACAGCTGGTAGTCAATCAGGTAACATGTTTATACTAGGCCAAAGGAGATAACATGGCAGCCTAACTCAAAAAGGTCTTGGAACTTGTGGCCCAATTCAAGGGACTCAAGATCGAGCAGGTATCTAGGCAGCAGAATCATTAGGTCGATGTCCTAGCCAAGATAGCTGCAAAAGGAAGGCAGGCACTGCCTAAATGGGTACCTCTCTAGATCATTTCTAAATCAAGCATAGCAAAAGGGAAAGAAGTCAGCCTAGTGTAGCGACTTCCACGCTGGATGGATCCTATTGTAGATTACCTTCAAGAAGAGAAGCTCCCTGAAAACCCTGATCAAGCTCGTAAGATCAAGAGAACCTCAGTCCGATACTGCCTAGTGGAGGGACACCTCTACAGCAGGGGGAGATCCCTCCCTTTACTCAGATGTCTACACCCTGACGATACGAGCTGGGCACTAAGATAGGTGCATTCAGGGGACTGTGGAAATCATATCGGGGGAGAAGCGCTAGCTTACCAGGTACTTCGCATAGGAAATTATTGGCCCACTTTGTACCATGATGCGAGGGAGTACGTGCAATCTTGTGAACCATGCCAAAAGACAACCAACCTGAATCACCTTCCACCACAACGACTGTCCTCTATCAGCTCGCCCTATCCATTTACCTTCTAGGGAGTAGACCTTGTCGGACTGCTCCCAACCACGTTTGGTCAATAGAAACATGCAATAGTGGCCATTTACTATTTTACCATGTGGGTGGAAACAGAGCCCATCTCCAAGATCACGGAGGCAAACATAACTGAATTCATCAAAAAGAATAGGGTTTGCTGTTTCTGTACCCCGATGGTCATTATCACAGATCTGGGTAAACAGTTTGACAATGCTAGATTCCAGGATTTGTGTGAGAACCTGGGAATCCAGCTTTGTTTCTTGTCAGTAGCACACCCTCAAACAAATGGCCTGGTAGAGGCCACGAACAAGACTATCAAGAGACTCTTGATGAAGAAACTTCTGCATAAGAAGAGTAGATGGGCAGAACAGCTCCCAGATGTGCTTTGGGCTTATCGCACCACTAAAAGGACTGCTACTGAAGAAACTCCCTACTCGTTGGCCTTTCGGGTAGAAGCTATTCTTCCTATCGAGCATAAACTCATGTCCTTCTTGGTTCAACATTTTGAGCCAGAGGGCAACGAAGACAAACTGAGGGCAAACTTAGACCTCCTATAGGAAAAACAAGATAAGATTGCAGAAAGGGTAATGGTCTACCATAGCCGGATTGCCTGATACTTCAATAGGAGAATCAGAAATCGAAACTTCAAAGAAAAGGACCTAGTCCTTAGAAAGGTGACTCAGAACATCCGAAAGAGGTTTGACGGGGTGCTAGCGCCAAATTGGGAAGGTCCCTACCTGGTCAAAGTGGTAATCCGAAGAGGGGCTTACAAGCTGGAAGATATAGAAGGATACCCAGTCGACCACACTTGGAATGCAAATCACTTGAAAAGGTTTTACCCATATAACCTATAATGAAGATCGATCAGTATCAGCCTTGGATAGGTACTAGTAGATGTTGGTACTCATAAGTATTTTTATCACCTTTTGATCTATCAATAAAGAAGATTTCTTTCTCCATCTACATGTGTCTACTTTCTGTTGCCATTTTTTGCCATGTAAATTTGCTAATGATCACCTCAAGACACGGAAGGGCCACATTGCATTCCTGCTGCCCTGGCTGGGCACCACCCCTTGCCAGGAAAGATCTGGATCGTAAAAGCATAGTTGTCTGACAGATCAATGCCTTGGTCGGGCACTACCCCCTGCTCTGAAGGATCTGGATCAAAAGAGCATAATTGCCTGCCATATCAAGGTCTTGGTTAGGTACCACCCCCCGCCAAGAAAGACTTGGTGCTAAAGTGGCCTTAGTTGCCTACCAGGATCTTTTCGCCAATATGTTCGCCTTGTTTTTGCCAAAGTACCAGGATTCCTAAACAAGAATACGAGGTACCTAGATTCACCAAATGTATTCGCCTTAATCTTGCCAAAGTACCAAGATTCCTTGAAATAGGAAAGCTAGGTACCGTGATTCGCCTATGTACCCAGAATCCTAAAGAATGGAGGGTTAGGTACCAAGATTCACCAACACTATCGACTAAGTACCAAGATTCCTTGAAATAGGAAGGCTAGGTACCGTGATTAACCAAAGTGCTAAAATTCCTGAACAACAAGAGCGCTATGAGCCGGTACTCGCCATATATTTTCACCTAAGTGCCAGGATGCCCAGAAAAGGGACGCCTAGTACCTTGATCTTCCTAGAAGGGGTAATCAATGTTGATGATGTATTTAAGAAAGATGGCTCTGGTACTTGTTGACTAGGTACATTGGTAACACGGTACTAGTCACCTACCAAGTTATATGCTTGTTCTCATCAAGTTCCTCACATTCCCAGGTGTTGGTTAAGTCAGATTTATACTGGGGACTGTTTCTCAGATTTATGCTACAATTAGAAGCATATAGCAGTGTTCGACTAGGGAGGTTAGACAGACATATACGACAGAGGAAACTAGAGAATAGTTTCTATTAACTGAACAATCCACTAAGGGAGCACAATTCCAATTAACACCCTCATCCATTACCGATAGATGGCAGCGCGGGTAGGTACCTTCGGTACCAAGGTTTCTTTAAGCTGGAGATTAATAAAGACGAATGCAAAGGAATAGGAAAGATACGAAATATATTTTTTTATTGATTATCTACTATATGAATGCTACAATACACTCTTTTCTCTCTATTTTCTACACATGATGGAGATGGTGAATTCGTTTATGTCGATAAGTGGCTATTGTCCTCCCAGTGAATGTCTCAAACTTTCACTGGCTTCACAGAATTCAGAAGAAGATTTTCTGGGAAAAAAAAGTCTCTTTATGGTGATCAGAAAACCAATCCCCCTCTTTATCCTTCATGGCCGTATATATAGACCTCCAATATCCCTCAGAATCCGGTTGTATTAATGAGGATTATTTGGAGTCCTATTTTAGGCGTTGAAAGGTGTAGAGTAAGGCTAAAGGCATGTGATTTGATCTCATTAATCACTGTCGTATTTAAACTCTGATTTGGTTGACCATTTGGTCTCATTTATGGCGCTTTAAATGGCGAAGGAGTCAACTTTCCTTGCTTGCTTTGCTTGGGGGGATATACTGGCTTACTAGCGTGGTGCTTGTTCTATCATGCTGGTGACTTCGTGGTGATGTTCGTCCTGCTGGGCATGTAGGATGCCTGTATTGGTTGGATTCTGGGTTGATTTCGAGGTTCTCTAGGATACAGGGTACAAGTTGTGGCACTAGGGTATCAGGGTACTAGGTATGAAGTACCGGGTACCTGCGAGGGTACATGTCATGGTACCAGGGTACCAGGTATGAAGTACTAGGTACGTGATATCTCGGCACCCTCTTCATCTGGTGTCAAAGGAGATGCATAGTGTGGTACCTGCTCTTCCTGGTTCATATCTCCGATGCTTCATCTAGGTAGATAGATAGTCGAGGTTCTAACCTTACCAGGTATTGGTTCCTTCAAGGTCATGGTACCGATCCCGCCAGGTACCTGGGAGCTGGGACTGGTCCCTACCAGGTAGTTACTTGTTGAAAAATTCCCTTTTGGTCCCTTATCAAAAATCTCTGTTAATAGAAGTCCCCCTTAACTTGAACACCGGTACCAGGTTGGGGTTGGGGTTGGGGTCAGGATTTAGAATGTTTGGAGAATTTTCCGTAACAGTCTTGTAGAATGGAATCCTCCCCTTTCACGCTAAATTAAATGGGTCTCCCACGTGGCTGGCTAGAGTAGGTCGAATTCAAAAAAGGAAATATCTTGGAGGCGTACATTTCTCGAAATCGTTCCCCCCACGTCACAGATTATCCCGCAACATTAATTACCTTCTCTGCCCATTACAAGTAACTTCTTCTTTTTCTATTTAAACCTCGCTCCTCCACGGCCTACTCACTTCTTTTTCAAGGAAATTTCCCAAAGTTCTCAAATCTGTGCAAACACTAGCTTTATTCTTGCTCATTCTTTAGCCGTCAATCTTTTTCTGTTTCTAAGAAACATAACTTCGATTTTGCTATCATGTCTTCCCCCGATAATGACAGTGTTGAGCAACTATTCGTTGTTGACGCCACTACTAGCGGGAACCTTACTCATAGGAAGAGGACTCGTGTTGACGATGATAGCGGAGACGACGTCTTTGCTCTTCAGCACCGCCGCTCAAATCGGAATGTTACAATCGGGACAGGTTTCTCGAATGATCCTGACAGCCCTGTCAATGTTGACAAGGAGTTGAGCGAAGATTCTTGAGCTATTAGGGCTGGTAGGAGACCGGGCTGGTGAGATTACGGACATCGTGGGAAGGGTGCTTGCCCTTCCTTACGAACATCAGTGTATCCCCAATTCGACTGGCACCAACGATACTATCAGGCGCTTGCAGAGAGATTTTAAGATCTCTAAAGACATCATTATCACTGTTCCTCCTTGGAGATACTATATGTATACCCCTCTGCTGGCGAGCTTCCGATTCATATGGTGGCTTTCGAAAGTGGAGTCAGGCTACCTCTCCACCCTACCTTGCGTAGGGCGCTACATGTCTTGCAGCTCGCCTCCCTTTAGCTAACACCAGGGTTCTGAAGGTACCTAGTGGTGTTCTTGGTACTATGGAGAGAACTGTGCGAGAAAGATAACATTGATCCAAAATCGGGGTCGGACTAGCTCGAATATGTGTTCCAGATTACTGCCATTTCTCCAGGCCCAAATGGACAATTTTATGCTCGGGCCAAGAATAACTTGAAGTTCGTGGTACTAGGGAGCCACGAAAAATGATACCTCCTGGAAGGAGGAATTGGTCATCATCAAAGGCGAATGGGGTAGCTTACTCCATATTGGAGGATCTGAGTTCACGATCCCTACTAGTTTCTACGGCGAGCCCGAGATGGAAAAAGCAAACTCTCTACTGAGTCAGAGAAAGTTTTGAGAGCTATCATGGCTGGCAATTACACCAACCTAAGGTATCCTACTTCGGATGCCTTGGAGGCAGGAATGGTGGAATTCTACCTCTGCATCACTAGCGCATCCCCAGGTAAATAGTCTAGCGAGATGCGTTCAGGGGGGTGTAGTGGGAGTACCCCTTTTCCTCTCTATCTACCCGCGCTACCTCCTTGGGCGGAGGTGTAGTTCTGGGTGGAGTCCTCCTAACTAGGTACCCAGTTTCACGGAGGCTGATAGGGTGGCGACCGATACTTAGACTTGTTAAGAGGTTTGTTCTGATTTTTCAGAATTGGTGCAGGCTTGGGCGCCTACTTCTTTTGGCGCTTGGCAGTTCTCATATCATTGTGCTCCATCTTAACTCGGAGTTGTTCATCTATTTCCACCTGCTTTAGAGCTCTATCGTAGGCCTCTTGGTAGGTCTCCGGGGGATGCTTGGCGAAGGATCTGAACAGCCTGCCTGCCTATAGATTTCTTCAGAAATTGGCCTAAGGTCTTCTTCTCAGCGAAGACCCCCATCTGAATTACTTCTTTGTTGAATCTCTCCATGTAGGCTCTGAGTGATTCACTCCGCTCTTGGATGACATATTGGAGGTGAATGGGATCCTTGGGGCAAGGTTTGATGCCCTGAAACTAAGCACAGAAGTCAGTAGTAAACTTGGAGAATGAGTCAACACTTCATGCTGGTAGCTTCCTGAACCATGTCTTTGCATAGTCCGTTAGCGTGGTAGGGAACATTTTACACATGGCGGCCCTGGTAGCATTCTAGACCTCTATCTGGTGAACAAAACTTTCTAGATGGCTCGGGGGATCCTCGGTCCCAAAATATTTGTCGGTTGGCATCTTGAACTTGGGAGGTAGTTCTGCCTCCCTGATCCATCTAGAGAAGGAAGCATTCATCTCTCCCAATGGGTCTTTCCAGTTTTCCCGGTGCCTGCCCTTCTTTAACTATTTGATCTCTTTTGTCATTCTGTTAACCTAGTTCCGGAGACGTTTGTTGCTATCATTCCCAGATTCCACTTCAGAATCCCTGTCGTCAGACCCCTCCGATGTCGCAGAAGCTTCATTCTGGTTCTATCTCTATGGATGGTCTTCTCCGGCCCCCCTGTTGCTACCTCCTGAAATAGAACGAGGACGCCTCCTAGTCACTTCCTGTAAAGACTGTCTAGAAAAAGCTTCTGGTTGGACCAAGTGGTGGCGCTCTCTACGCGGGAGATCAATGGCGGATCTCACGCACCGGGGTTGATAACCTGTAGGTTGCCATGGAACCGGAGGCGTGGGCCCAAGTCTGTCGTGGACCGGTACAGTAGGCGGTAGTCCTAACCTATCGATGGGAGGTACCCTGGTACCTTGCTGATTAGCATCTCCCCTGGGATCTGCTACCGCGGGCTGACTGGCACTACTTTCAGCGACCATTCGGAGGCGAATGCTTTCTATGAAGGCCGTGACTTGTTTGTCTAAATTGGTAGGTCCAGCTGCCTGGGTAGTAGGTACCTGAGGGGTGACCCGTGCGGTAGCTGATGGCTTCGAGGTTCAAGAGGCTCCTCAAGAAAAAACTTCAGCAGAAGAAAGGAAGAAGGGCTGATGAACTCCCGGACGTACTATGGGCATATCGCACCACCAAGAGGACTGCTGCGGGAGAAACCCCCTACTCGCTAGCTTTCGGGGTAGAAGCCGTCCTTCCTATAGAGCACAAGCTCGTCTCCTTCCGGGTACAACATTTTGACCCCGATGGAAATGAGGACAAGCTGAGGGCCAGCCTGGACCTCCTAGAGGAGAAGCAGGACAAGATAGCCGAAAGAGTAGCGGTTTACCAAAACCGGATTGCTCGTTACTTTAACAAGAAAGTGAGAAGTCGAAGCTTCAAGGAAGGGGATATGGTGCTCAGAAAGGTTACCCAGAATACCCGGAAGAGGTCGGACGTAGTGCTATCACCTAATTGGGAAGGTCCTTACCTAATCAAAATGGTGATCAAGGGTGGGGCCTACAAGTTGAATGATATAGACGGACATCCAGTAGACCACACTTGGAATGCTGATCATCTCAAGAGATTCTACCCATAAATTCTGCAAGGCAAGTCGGCCAGGATTATTCCCAAACAACTGTCAGAAGATATTAGTAGTCGTGAGTACTTGTATTCCTTTTTTCTTTGATCATCAATAAAGAAGTTTTCTTTCTCCATTTGTTCCTGCCTACATTTGTCTACATCCATCTGCTTTACGTCGCCAATTGAATTCCCCATGATTGTCGCCTTAAGACCAGGAGAGCTGCTTAGTATCCCTGATGCCCTGGACCGGATAGATCCCTCCAGAAGGATCGCCATAAAACCAGGATAGCTGCATAGCATCCCTGATGCCCTGGACCGGATAGATCCCTCCAGGAGGATCGCCATAAAACCAGGAAAGCAGCATAGCACTCCTGATACCCTAGATCAGATCAGTCCATCTAGGAGGTTCGCCTCAAGACCAGGAAGGACCATATGGCCTTCCTGCTGCCCTGGCCAGGTACCACCCCCCGCTAAGAAGGATCCAGTACGTAAGAGCATAGTTGCCCGATGGATCAGACCTTGGTCGGGCACCACCCCCCGCCGAGAAAGACCAGGTGCTAAAGTGGCCTTAGTTTCCTACCTTGATCTTGCTGCCGGTGTTTATTCGCTATTGTTTTCGCTAGGATACCAAGATTCCTGCAAACAGGAATGCAAGGTACCCAAGTATGATCGCCTCAAGACCAGGAAGGATCATATGGAATTCCTGTTGCCCTGGCCAGGTACCACTCCCCGCTAGGAAGGATCCAGTACGTAAGAGCATAGTTGCCCGATGGATCAGACCTTGGCCGGGCACCACCCCCTGCTAAGAAGGATCTGGATAGTAAGAGCATAGTTGCCAGCTAGATCAAGGCCTTGGCCGGGCACCACCCCCCGCCGAGAAAGACCAGGTGCTTAAGTGGCCTTAATTGCCTACCTGGATCTTGCTGCCAGTGTTTATTCACCAATTTTTTTTCGCCAGGATACCATGAATTCCTACAACAGGAGTGCGAGGTACCTCGTACGCCACCGTTTTTGCCAGAGTACCAAGATTCCTAAAACAAGAAGGAGAGGTACTGAGTTTCACCAAATTTTTGATTCACCAAGGCACTAAAGCTCCTACAAATAAAAGAGCGAGGTGCCCAGTTTCGCCAGAATACTTCCCTGGAGACCCGGGTTCCATGAACTGGAAAGCTAGGTACTCAATCATTCGACGAGGTTCCTAGTTTCACCAAACTACTCGCCATTCCGCCAAGACTCTCAGAACTGGAGTACGAGGTACCATGGTACCGCTCAACTGCTTCATTCTCATCAGATTTTATGAGTTACCAAGTTTTGATTAAGTCAAGTTTAAGCTAGGGACTCTTGCCCGAGTCTATGCTACAATCAGAAGCGTGTGACTAAATTAAATCGACAGATATAGATGGAAGAGAGTTTTTCTTTTCATTGATCAAATCGGGGAACCCTGCCCTTATTTTAAGCTACATAAAAGATACAAGAAAGAAAGAGACAAGAAAATAAATTGAAGGTCTGAAACAGTCAGTTCCCTCTCTAACTTCTCACCTACTTACTAGATCTGCCTACCTAGCAACATTGATTTAAATCAGAATCTATAATGACAGTGCTGCCACGAACCCCGGAGGTAGGAGAAGAGGCCGTGTTGGGATCAGTAAGAATAAGAAGGAAATAAGGATTTCCCTCCCCACGTCCAAGATGCAACGGGGCACAAAGCCGCGGCTCGACCGGGTAATGCCTACACCATTGGCAAGGCCGCAGCATCAAGGCCCACCATTCATCCTGATCCTGGGAATCTCTACTTTCCCTATTCCTCTGGTAATTAAATCCACCAAGTACAGCTCCTTCCACAATACCAAGTATCCTGCCAGTCATAGAGCTGACATCTCCTTCTCCTCCCACAATGTCAGGTGATACGACGATCATCGGTCAACCTATGGAGACTGCCTGCTACAAAGGAAAAAGGGATTGTTTGAAGACCCATCTAACATATAAGGGGTATTTATAAAGGGAAAGATCAAATATCGAAAATGAGAGGATAAAGTCATTTATGTACACAACGTTCGATACACGGGAAAGGGAAGCCTCGCGAAGTGTGCTTTCCCCCCAAGGCTTAATGATCGGGATAATCGAACATATCCTGGATCGACATCTGGAAGGATAGTTGAATACAAAATCCGAACCAATAATGCCTACATGGAAACCCACAAAAATGAAGTGCCTCGATCTATGACCGGTTGAGGTCTTGGTACTTTTCCCGGACCATTTGCAGTATTAACTCCTGGATCACCAAATTCTCACCTGGGTACTAAGAATCATCCCGGAACAAGCATTTCAACCTGGGATGAGATAAACTCTACACGCATGAAGTCAAGAAAAATAAAGAAGTTCTCATTACTAAAACCGGGGAGCCCATCCCCCGATCACGGGCTACAAAAAGATAACATTATCTAGGTGCTACTGAATAAGGGATCAAGCTGGATCAAGCATCCTCCTGCTCCTGAGTGGCCGTCTCCTCGCCAGCTCCACCAGATATGGTTTCCCCTCCTTCAATACTGGATGGAGCCCCGCTTGCTTCCTGAGCACCTACAGCAACCAGAATTTCCATTGAAGACGGACCTTCTTGAAGCTCCCCTCCAATTTCCTCGAATAGAGCAGCCTGACCTTCCTTTTCCTGGGTAGGGTCAGATGATGAGATAGGCAGGACAGCTTCTCCATCATCAGTAGCAGGCCGATCTTCTACCTCCTTGGCAGACTCTACTGGAGAAGAAAAGGAGGTAGAAACCCCTCCTCCAGCATGAGCCACACCAACCTCAGGATCCTTCAGATGTATTGCTTGGTGGAAGAAGGGAGATAGAGCCCTGGTCCGGTCCTCCTACTACTCCAATATCTCCGACAACCTAGGAGGGCCCAGCCACATCAGAAGGTGCTACCTAGCTAGCTCAGCAGCCCTTGCCATGATCTCCTCCTGATTCCAGCCAGCGATGTCACCTAGATCAAACGGATGAGGGAGAGCTAGAGCAACCTAGTAGCCAGTAAAAAAGTAACCGTCCCCGAAGGCGGTGTCTACCTCGGCATCTAGACTTGCCACGCTACTTCGAAGGGACTGGATTTCTTTCTCCATCTCCACTACTCTCTCCTTCACAATATCCCTATCCTCTTTGCGACAGAGGGACCTGAGCTTCTCCATATCCAGGACATGTTGCATCCTCTCCCTGTCAACCTTCGCCTCGTCGGCTTCTTTTTGGGTATTCGCCAGCGACCAGTTCAGAACTTCCATTCCCTGAGCAGCCTTAGCAAGCTCCTATTTAGACCTCTCCAGCTCCACTGTAGCACCCCGGACTTGCTCCAGAAGAAGGCCAACCTGTTGGCTCATGGCCACATTGAATTTAAAAGCCTGACAAATATAATGCACTTGTCAGAATATTCTTAACCTCTTACCTGAACAAAGGATTAAAATAAGACAGCTTACCTCAGCTAAAAGGGCAGACCCCCTTCTAATTAGAAACTCAGTCGGCATGGCGGTCATGACATCTAGGCCCCCACCTGGGCAGGAAGCAACGAAGTGGGCCAGAACTTCATCCTGGCTGCTGTCTTTCGACCTCGACCGCGCCTTATCTCAAGGTACGACCCGCTTCTTCATAGCAGAATCAGAGTTTTTCTCGACCGATTTAGGCTGACCAAATGCCACAACGGGAGAAGCAGAAGAAGCTGAGGCACCAGCATCAATGGCTGCTGCAACATTAACTGGTCTGAGGGGTGAAACCTCTTGCACCCGGCTAGAAGCACCTCGATACCTCCCCAATTTGGCTATAAAAGCCTCCAGCGACCTAGCCGAGGTAGGAAGAGGGGGAGCTGGCGATCCTGATACCTCGATCGGGATCCTATCAGAGCCGATAGGTACTCCAACCCCTCCAGTAGGTACTTCAACCCCTGCATCGAGATCAGAACTGATTGGAATCCTGACAGGGGAAGACGGAGGATAATCAACAGTACCGCCTGCTTGGTGGGTCTCCATCTCAGGAACCGATAGAGATACTGCTGAAACTACCAAGATAGCCAGAGTCAATATTCACAGAGTCAATAAAACAAGATAATATGAGCAAAGTCAGAAAAGTTTTCTACCTGGAGAAGCTCCGGAAATGCCAAGGTAGTGATCCACCCTCTTTGCCTCGAAGGCCTCCGTGATGGAAAATTTCGTGCTAATATAATGACGGCCCATGATAGCCCGTAAGATTTTCTCCGATTCTCCAGATAACTTGCTCTTCTCCAACGCGGGCTTGCCACTGAAAATAGTGGGAACTCGGAACTCAGACCCTCCGATATGAACCGAGCTTCCCCATTCACCTCCGAGGATGAGCCATTCCTCATTCCAGGAGGTATCCTTTTTCGTGGCCCCCGGTACCACAAATTGTAAGCTGTTTTTGGCGTGAGCGTAGAATTACCCCTTTGGACCTGGGGCATTAGCGGCAATCTGGAACACATATCCAATCTCATCTGGACATGGTTCCCGATCGATGTTGTCCTTCTGACATTGCTCCCTCCACAAAACAAGGAACCCCACCAAATGCCTCCAAATTTCTGGAGTCAACTGGAGGGGAGCTAACTGTAAGGCATGTAGCGCCCTACGTAAGGTAGGGTAGAGAGGTAGCCTGACTCCACAATCGAAGGCTGCCGTATGAATCGGGACCTCGTCGACAGATGGAGAATACATATCATACTCTCGTGGAGGGATAGCAATAGTGATCTCTCTGGGGATATTGAAATCTCTTCGTAAACGGTTAATAGTTTCCGAAGTACTAGTAGAAAGAGGGACACATCTATACTCATATGGAAGGGCCAGTACTCTTCCAGCTGTGTCAGTTACTTCACCGGCCCGGCTCCCACCAATCCCGACGGTGCCTACTTCTTCACTTGACTCCAGGTCGATATCAACCGAAGTCTCAGAATTGTTCTAAAAGCCTGTCCCGATTGCGATGTTCCGATTGGAGCGGTGACGTTGAAAGGGAACATCGTCCCTGCTGTCACTGCTATCGCGAGCCCTTTTTCTAGGGGCAAGGCTCCCGCCGACCACCACGTCGCCATCGAAGAGCTGCTCAATGTTATCGCCACCAGGTGAAGACATAGTAACAGTTTCAGAGTTTTGATCTCTAACGAAAAGCGGGAAGTTAAAGGTTAAGGCTAGGTTTTCTTTTTGCTAGAAAATCTCAATCAGGAAGTTTGCTTGATAAGGATCACTTGCGAAGGCACCAGAGTTTATATAGGGATGATTACTTGTAACGGGCAGAAAGAGTAATTAATGCCGCGGTAAAATCGGTGACATGGAGGGATCGGTTTCGAGAAACGTGCGCCCCCAAAATATTTCCCTTTTGAATTCGGCTTACCTTGATTAGCCACGTGGAATGTAAATCAGCGTGCAAAGAAAAGATTCCCTCCTATGAGACGTTAAGAAAAATTCTCCAAGTGCTGTCTATTCTGACTCCAACCCCAACCCGATACCGGTGTTCAAGTCAGGGGGGACTTCTGTTAACAGTTTTTTTCTGGCAAGGGACCAAAGGAGAATTTTCCAACCAGAATCTATCTAGGAAAGATCATCTTGATATTCAAGATAACCAGTGAGATTGATACCACTACCTAGATGGAGCCGATACTTGATAAGATCAGGACCTTGACTACCTATCTATCTAGATAAGATATCATCCCCAAAAGTATGTATCTCGCCCTACTGAAGCTCATGATTCCAGCTCAAGACTAGCACGATGATAGCTCGCACGCCCAACACTCCTCAAGC
The DNA here is from genome assembly GCA_033220585.1 of Dipteronia sinensis. Classification (NCBI taxonomy): domain Eukaryota; kingdom Viridiplantae; phylum Streptophyta; class Magnoliopsida; order Sapindales; family Sapindaceae; genus Dipteronia; species Dipteronia sinensis. The sequence continues at coordinate 17,663,053 of CM065643.1, read as the reverse complement.
ATCTCAGCGTCGATCAAGGTATCAGGTACCTCCATACCTACCTCGATACCCACTTTGGTGTTACCTCGACTCCCGCCTGACGCTTAGTATGATCATCCGGGGCTCCTCCAAGGCAAGTACCTTACCTCCCAAGCAATATGATAGGGAACATGAAGACACGAGCACCATTCCAACAGAAAGCAGAACCAGTTCATCAAAATGGGGTGTCAGTGCTACCTTCCATCAGAACTCACGATCAGAATCTCCCTCCAAGCTCCACGAAAAAGGAAAGTTGACTCCATCGCCAAAATAAAGCGCCATCAATGACCCTATATTCAATCGAATCATAATTTGAATTCGCCAATGATTAACGGGATCTAATCCCGTGCCTTCAGCTCCACGCAAATGCCTTTCAACACTTAAAATAGGACTCTCTATAATCTTCATTAAAAACGACCGAATTTTGAGGAGATTAGGGGAGTACTATATATACGGCATTGAAGGGTAAAGAAAGGGGACTTTTCGAAGATTCTTGATCACCAGAACAAAAGAGAGATCCCGGGAGATTTCCGGAAGCCAGTGAGAGTCCATTGACAATCACTGGAGAAAAATCCACTTATCGACACGGACGTTTTCTCCATCTCCATCCTATGTAAAAGAGTGAAAAAAGAGTGAGAGATATGTACGTAATCATATTGTAAACCAATGGTAGTAGTTGATTAAATAAAACAGTGTTCGTTTTACTTCTCCTGGTCCCTTTGTGTCCTTTATCCATTCTTTGGTCAGTCGACCTCGATCATACTAAAAGAGGGACCCCGGTACCGAAGGTACCTACCCCGCTGCTGCTACCGGTAGTGGGTGAGGGTGTTAACTGAGATTTTTACCCCGAGTGAATTTTTCTGTTAACAACTTGTTTTCTCGATATTGTTCAATATGTACAAGTACTTAATCAAAGATGATTATATACAAATAAATCAAATTACAAATAAAGTGATATATACAACTTTGATCAAATGAAGTGCTTACATCTCACACTTTACAACAATCTTGTTTCCAAGAATATCTAAAAATAAAGCTTGAGAAACAAGATACAAACATACACATACAAGTATAAAAGAGAGATAGAAAGAATTGACACAAGGATTTTTTTAACGTGGTAAAACCTCCTAAGAGGAAACATCCACATGTTGAACACAACCATCGGGTACTTTTATTATTGGAAAGTAGACCAGACATTCCTCAAAAGTGACCAACAAATGACACACTCTATATTGGACTAGACGTCTACCCAATCCCTATCGGTAGATTGGAAATTCCTCAAAAGTGATCAACAAATGACACACTTTCTATTGGACTCCACTTCTACACAACACCATTAAGAAGTTGGAAACTCCTCAAGAGTGATCAACAAATGACACACTCTCTATTGGACTCCATCTCATTTTAACATCCCGGGTCTACCAATAAAAAGTCTACTTTCTATCCAAGGCACCCATGCCTCTAGAAAGTCTCTCATGCTTGATTATCCAGACCACATGTCCTAACCAAGACTCTTTGCTTGGCTATCCGAACCACATGTCCTGGCCAAGACTTCATGCCTTTTACAAGGATTTCCTAGTGTGATCAATGAATGCAAAATGCAAACAAGCACTTAACATAGAATATGAGATCAATACATTCTATGGGAACTAGACATAAGCATGTGAGTTCATAAATCAAAATTGTCTAGTTACTAAAAAAGAATAAATTCTAGAACATGTGAAAACACCTAAACACATTAAAGTCCTGAAATCATTCATGTGACTAAAACTTGAAACAATCATATACATTAAGCAAGACAATCAAGGCTCTACGATCGGATCATGGAGGTGAGTATCTTGACCAAGAGTTTGAAGACCACTTGGTTGAGCGTGGCATTGTGTCCCAACTCACAGAACCTGGAACACCACAGTAGAATGGTGTTACGGAGAGAAGAAACAGAACCCTGATGGAAATAGTGAGATCTATGATTAGTTTTTCATCATTACCAAATTCTTTTTGGGGATATGCACTACAAACAGCGGCTTACATTTTGACTCCCCTAGAGTTGTGGAATGGTCGTAAAGTTAGTTTGCGACATTTCCGCATATGGGGGTGTCCAGTACATGTACTGAAGAATAGAGCTGAAAGTTAGACCCTAAATCTATGGTCTGCTTATTTGTAGGTTATTCCAAAGAGACTGGAGGTGGATACTTCTATAGTTTTTAAGAGAACAAAGTGTTTGTATCAACAAATGCAATGTTACTTGAGGAGACCTATATGAGTATTATAAATCTCGAAGTAAGATTGTGTTAAATGAGTTAGAGCCCGGTATGACCGGCGCTTAATTAACAAGATTTGTTTATCCACCTACGTTTGAGAGTCAGACGGTTCCTAATCAGACCAAACTACCACCTAAGCATAGTGAGAGGGTTGTACTACAACCTAATCGCTATTTAAGTATTGGGGAGGCACAGGCTGTCATCTCTGATGATAGTGTGGATGATCCATTGTCATTTAAACATGCAATGGAAGATTCTGACAAAGAGGAATGTCTTAAAGCCATGAATCTCGAGATGGAGTCTATGTACTCCAACCCTGTCTGGGAACTTATAGACTTACCAGATGGGATAAAACCCATGGGATGTAAGTGGATCTACAAGAGAAAGAGAGGAGTTGACGGAAGGTAGAGACCTTCAAAGTAAGGCTAGCGGCAAAGGGTTATACCCAAACGGAGGGGGTCGATTATGAAGAGACCTTCTCGCCAGTAGCTATGTTTGTAAGGAAAAACACGTGGCGGAAGCAAAAAATTGGGTTTGTATATTTCAAAAAATTTTCTTTTAAAAGAAAGAACCTTAACCCTTGATTAATTAACATATAATAAAAGTATCATAACTTTTTCATGTGACGATTGATATTGCGTCGAACTGAATCCGTTTGCTTCGAATTGAATCCTCAAGATCTTCCAATCCAATCACGAGCGTGAATCACCTAGCAGTGCGGGCTCCCTTTTCTTTGAATTGTAAACCTGAGAATGGAAAAACAAACATTTTTCTTTTGATAGTCACAATAATCCTCCTAGAGATAATAAAGAAAGTTTGGTCATGGTGAATTCTTAATCTTTTTAATCAAGAACTCGCGTGAACCCTAATTCGATCTTGTGCATAAAGCCTTTTGATGTGAAAGCTTCTAGTTCACTATTGAAAATAAAACGCTCCTTATTCTTGTTCTCTTTGGCCGAATTCTACACCCCTTTCTTGAGTTAGAAGTTTTTTTTTATTCAAAAGCAAGAGAATAAAAATTTTCTCAAAAAAAAACTTCTTCTTTTTAACTACTCATCAAAAAATGAATTTTATTATATATATATATATATATATATATATATATATATCAACTTATCAACTTAGTAGTTCAAACCTACTCCAACTCATGAGTATATTTATCCAATAATAAATTATTAAATATCAATTAAAAATTGTGACTTTATCAATAACTTCCTAATTGATTATCAATTACAGTTTTGATAGATATCAAATACTTCCTAATTTGACTAGATAAATAAAACATTTTTATTTATCTACTTATCAAATAGGGTATTTGATACTTATCATACCACTAACAATAGTGTGCCACTAAGAGTCCTTCTTCTAGTATACTACTAACAATAGTATGACACTAAGAGTCCTTCAACTAGTAAGAAAAAGATTTTGACTTTTTAATCAATCAATTAATTAATTAATTAATTTCTATTTGATTAAATAATAAAATAAAACAATATATTAAGCTAATATTATTAGCCTTGCCGCCCAAGTGTATATATATATATATGGGTAATTTATTGTTTTTCAATTTTATTAAATCTATTGGACTTTAATGAAAAGTCCGTATGTGAACTCAACCCGTTCTTACTATAAAAGAAACAAGTCCACATGCCTTAAATTTAATACATTAATATAATCTAGCAGCCCATTTAATTAAAATGTGCAAACTATATTCTTATTGTATTAATGGAACCCTAAATGCACCCCATTAGGGCAGCCCAAGAATTCCCACATCCTTGGCCGCCCATCCCAGGCATTTGAAGAGTTACCGCATGTCTTGATCACACATGACCGTACCTCTCCAAGACTTTTGGATTCTGAAATCCAAAAATAATTCTAGATGGACCCAGAAATTGATCCGGTAGAATATATCAGGTGATCCATGCAAGTTCGTGCGGATTGGGGATCTCGGCGAGCTATCTAAATTTAAGCTTCAATAGACATAACATATTCACAATCAACAAATAATTCACTTAGGTTCAATCTATTAATTTTAACTCATTCCACTGAAGAGCTAAAATTGAACTTTTAAATAAAGATAGAATAAGTTAATGTTACTCATTCGTACCCTAGACAATCTTATTGGAGATAGTGTGTCCTCGTGAAAAATATCGATAATCGCCAAGAGCTCATAGACCGCCTATAGCTCTCCTAGTTACCATATTTACTCATATGACCACATTTTGAACTTGGATATTTTGACCTGTCCAGAAGCCATGTCTTCAATAATCATTATTGAAAACTCAACGTTGAGATTTAATATCCAATACCTCAAAACATCCATATGATGATATTCTACTCTCATTTAATAAATGGAGCCACGATGTCCATATCTATAAATGAAGTCCTCTATCGATTAACAAATGAATACCACCAAACTATCGAGGATAGACTATGCTATATAATCGTACTCATTGATAGCTCAAATGATAACACTTGCAACCATAAGTCAATCATTTATCTCATGATTGAGATAGACTCTCCGATTGCCCTCAAATGAAAACTTTTATCCATTGGCAGTTCTGGATAAAGTATTTCACTGTGATCATATTCAATGCACATAGTGCACTAGATTCTTTTGCCCAAAGACACTACACTTTGATGATTTTAGACTCATCATAACACATTTGATCCCACTCAAATGCTAGCAAAAGAATCTACAACTTTAACAAGGTAAAGGCGCCCAACCTTTATCTTAAGTTGTGAATATTGTTCAAGACTAACTAAGGAATTGTGTCTACCTCATACATATCCAGATGTACGAACAATTCTTCATTTCTCATAGTCTTTTGACCTTATGATTATTTACTTCTGACAATTATAATAATTAAACTATAAATGCTATAAGATTTGTTAAACTAGAAATCACTATATTAATATGAAAAGATTGTCAAATACATTATTACACTCTTGTTATTTAGCATAATCCTAACAATTTTTAAGTCTATTCGGATTCTCTTATCCATTGCTACCTATTTCGATTATGAAATTTGGCAAATGGACGTCAAGACTGTATTTTTGAATGGTAATCTTGATGAAAGCACTATATGATGCAACCAGAGGGATTCGTGTCCCTGGATCAAGAGAAAAAGGTTTACAAGCTGCAAAGGTCTATTTATGGACTGAGGCAAGCATCTAGAACTTGGAACATTAGGTTTGATAATGTTATCAAAACCTATGGCTTTGGGCAAAACATCAATGAGCCTTGTGTTTACAAGCGGATCATTGACAAAAAGATAGTTTTCTTAGTCTTATACGTAGATGATATCCTATTCATTAGGAATGATGTAGGGTTATCGGAAGTAGGCTGGCAAGCCAATTCCAAATGAAATATTTGGGAGAGGCTGGTTATGTTTTAGGGATCCAATTAATAAGGGATCGTAAGAACACACTCTTTGCATTGTCTCAAGCATCATATATCAACAAGTATCTTCGGAGTATATTTCAGTCCAACCCAGGATTAGATCAGTTGGTTGCTATAAAGACCATTCTAAAGTATCTTTGGAGAACGAGAAACTATATGCTAGTATATTCAGGACAAGATATGATCCCGTTAGGATATACAGATTCTGACTTTCAGTCAGACATGGATTCTAGGAAATCCACATCTAGGTCAATATTCACCCTTGGTGGTGGAGCCATAGTGTGGAGGAGTGTCAAGAAATCATTTATTGTTGATTCCACCATTGCAGCCGAATATGTAGTTGCTTGTAAAGTAGCTAAGGAGGTTGTATGGCTCCGTAAGTTTTTGAGTGATCTGGAAGTTGTTCCAGATCTGGATAAGCCCATCACACTTTATTGTGATAATAGTGGTGTTGTGGCTAATTCCAAAGAACCAAGAAGCCACAAAAAAGGGAAGCCCATAGAGAGGAAGTATCATCTCATCAAGGAGAAAGTGTATAGAGAAGATGTCGTCGTGACCAAGATAACGTCTCAAGACTAACATACTGATCCATTTACGAAGACCTTAATGGCTAAAGTATTTAAAGGTCACCTAGAAGGTCTAGGATTACGAGATGTCTCACCCGTTTTAATGCAAGTGAGAGATTGTTGGGGTTTATGCCCTAAAGCTTGTAATTTGTAAATGATTATGAAACTTTAATAAAAGATGTAGTTTATTCATTCTATTAATATGTATCATACATTTATATCATGTGTGCTAAACATCCAAGATTGCTAGATGTAATATCAAACTGAGTATATGAGTGTCATATGCAAAGGAATTCAGTTTGAGACGTACAATCTAAAGAGTTCATAGAGAGCAAATAAAGATTGGTACTTTATTTGTTGTTAATCTACAACTGCAGTCCATTCCGTAATGTACGGTGGTCTTATCATTGACTATTCATATGGTGATATGAGAATAGAGGCACCTTGTATGATATGATCATATAGGACAGGGCCACAATTTATATGAATCTCTCAACAAGATCCGTTACATGGTGAGATTCATATATATCGAGAAATGATGCCTATATATGGGTGATATTAATCCCGAGTGTCTTATTGACTCCTCCAGGTTAAATCGTGGTTTTTGACATACCATGGGTGAGACCGGATTAGCATTTCCAATCAATAACTCCATGTATTGGAATCACGGTTTGGCTTGTGGCTGGGAAGGTCTGTACACAATAGAGGAATCCACTCCTTGCGAGAAGTAGATAATAATTCCCTTAAGGGTTGATTCGGGGCTTGAACAATAAGAGTGCTCTCATTCTTTCGTAAAGGAAGGAAGGAGTTTAATTAATATTTCTAAGTATTATTGGAGCTCAAAATTATGGGTCCATTAAGTCCCCTTGCTAGCCCTTTATGGTTATCGGTAACAAGGGTCACGGTTAATTAAATGAATAATCTGATTAATTGTGTTACGAAAGTGACACGAATATATTCAGGGAACTAATTGAATAATATGATTATTTGATTAGTATATTAATAATTAAGAATTATTAATTATTTAATTATTAATAGAAGGTTATAGGTTCGAACCATGACTAATACAAAAGGATTAAAGATAATGAAGATTATTTTAAATCCTAGAGGTCACAGATTCAAGTCATAGTGGTGACCAAATTATAATAGGATTTAGAATCCTATTTTGACTTGGACAACTGAACCCTAGGATCCTAATATAAATAGATACTAATCTGGAAACAAAAATTAACCAAAAACCTAAAACAAAAAGGAAAGGTGCGGTCAAAGCAAAATAAAAAAAAATAAAAAAAAAAATTGTTTCCCTTGTAAGAGCCGGCCGAACACAAGGAGAAGGCAAGAGGTTGTCTTCTTGATTCTGTAACCTCTGTCTAGTCATATCTGTATCCATGACTTGCCCACACACAAGTTATCAGACAGCGGGTCATAGCTCGGAAGCCTTGGTGGTTAAATCAGAATTGAAGTATTAAGAAAACAATTAGGTATACTTCAAGTTTTTTTTATATATACGTGCATATACAAAATCAGGTCCCAAAAATATGTTTTCTAAAGGAAAATTTTTGAAATCCTTTATACATTTCACTGCAATTTTTGTAATGTTTTTTTTCCTACAATTATTGGATGCCGTCCAAACGAATTATGAGCTGAAAAACTTACACTACAACACTCTTCCACATTTCAATGGTGACCCATATGAGGACTCCCTCCAATTTATGAAGGAGTACTACAATGTGGTAACAATAATTCCACTCTGGAATCTCATGGAAGACCGCATCCACATTCGATGCTTCTCATATTGTATAAGGAGTAAAGCCAAGCAGTGGCTCATGGCCTTACCGACAGGTTCGCTCACCACATGGGAGATTGTTGAGCAAAAGTTCTTTGCGAAGTACTTCCCCTATTTGAAGACCAAGGAAATACAAAGCAAGAATGCTGATTTCCAAGAGGAGGACGAGGATGCATTCCACGAATCTTGAGGGAGATTCAAGCTGTTATTGGCATAATGCCCTCACCATGAGTACACCATAGTCTCGCAAGTCCAGTCATTCTATGATGGATTGATCAGGCTCTCACAAGATATTGTCTATAATGCTTGTGGAGGAGCAATGCGAGAGAGGACAGCACAGTATGTGTTCGACAAGTACGATATGCTTGAGCAGAACTCCTAACAGAGGAACACTCGTGGGAATCAGGGAGGAGTTAATGTTGAGCTAACAAACGAGATGGCTAGCATGTCTAGGGGCATGAAGTCTCTAATGAGCATTTTTAGGAAGCAACCAATGGTGGCTGACCAAGTATGCATGCAAGAGGACCATGGGATGGCCATGTAACCCATGGCAAACTATGCCACCTAGAGAGGAGGAAGTCCAAGTGGTGTATCCATCGAGCCAGTCCAGACAACGAGACGATCCTTTCTCTAACACTTACAATCCTAGATGGAAAAGGCATCCAAACCTCTCTTGGTCAAACGACCATTGCCTGAATACTCCATTACCACCTCACAACAACAACACTGGGTATCCATCTCAAGGATACCAACCTAGGCCACAACAGAGTACATAACCGAGGAAGGTGATGGAAATCATACCTTGGTGTCAACAAGGCCAAAAGGACAACGGGTACCAAGCCACTAGAGGGTACCACAAAAATGACCCAAACCTCATGAAGATAACCCCTCTAGAAGGGATGACAAAGGGGTTAGAAGTCAAGGTGGGGCAGCTTGCGAAAAGTTACCTCAAAAAGGAGCCATGAAAGTTCTCGAGTCAATCCAAGCAAGTCAAGGCCGCCATCATACTCAGAAGTGGTAAGGTATTTTCTAACCCAACTCCACCAGAACATTTTGATATTCCTGTTAATGTTTCAAGAGATGCGTTAACATCAAGTGGAAACAACGGAAACACCCAAGTAAGGGTAGGAACTAGTGAGGGACCGGAGGTTGTTCAAAGGGACACCTCAAGGGTATACAAGTCTCCGGATCCCTATGTGCCTCCGATTCCATTTTCGGTGAAGCTTCAGAAGACAAAGCTCAACCAATCTTTCAATGAGATAAATGACATACTATCGAAGGTTAATGTTAGTCTTCCATTTCTAGAAGTTATTGAGAAGATGCTGGCGTATGCCAGGTTCTTCAAGGAGCTGAACTCTAAGGCTAAGAAGAAGAAGTTGAAGGAGATGATAGTAATCTCTAAGGAAGTGAGTGCAACCCTAGAGATGGCATTGCTACCAAAGATGAAGGATCTGGGAAGTTTCATCCTTACCATCTCGGTTGGTGAAACTCGAAAGGTGAAAGCAATGTTGGATTTAGGTGCCTCAATCAAACTCATGCATTATGCATTGTTTCAGGATTTAGGGCTAAAGAGGTTGAAGCCCACTACCATGGAATTGCTACTTGTTGACCGCTTAGTGAGACACCCTAAAGGAGTGGTCGAAGATGTCCTAGTAAAGGTGGGAGAGTAGATCATCCCAGTCGACTTCGTGATACTACAAATGGAGAGTGATCCCTCCAAGGCAAGAGAGACGCTTATATTGCTTGGGCGACCATTCATGTCAACGGCCAAGGCAATCATAGACGTCCATAAGGGGAGGCTCTCTATGACTGTGTTGGGCCAAACACCATATTTTGAAGTGTTTGAGATCATGAAGTACCCAACTGGGGGTCTCGATTGTTTCAACGTTAGAGTTGCTGAAGATGAGGCAGGACCCCACTCTATTTTAGGAGACTATGTAGCACTCGCTCATTGCGAGATGATTGACTACCGAACTCCATTATTGAAGCATGACTCCTCAAGTTATGAAGACACCATCACTCAACTCAAGGAAGACAATGGAGTGTTGGTAGAAAAGAATTTTAAGCTAATAACCAAGCTCGATGAAGCTTTTATTGAGAAGGAAGGCTTACAGGACGACATTGAAAATGGCTTGTCTCTTGTAAAGGAGGAATTTGCACAAAGGAATGAGTTCTTATGTAAGAACTTTGAATAAAGAATGAAAGTCATGGAGGACGAAATCAAATCTAGGGACAAGGCTCTAGAAATATTAAAAGCCAAAGGAAGGGAGAGTTTAGTGAAGCTTGGAGTACCAAAGATTGGAACTCAAGCCATGTCCAAGGACGTGGTCCAACTTTTCAAAAGGAAGGAAGTCCAACCACCGCTAAGGAAGAATGAGCAAGTTTTACAAGAGGAGCCCAACAACATCAACCCTTTTACACTACAATAAGAGGCACATTTGAAACTTTTGTCCCTACATGTCATCATTGTCATACTTTAGGTCACATTAGGACTCATTGTCCAAAGATAAAATGGCAACTTGTGCAAAAAGTGAACCTCATTACTCAAAATCGGTTATCAAGTCCATTTGGATTGTCAAACCCTTTGGAGGGATTAGGGGGAAATGACCTTTTTAGGTCAAAAAGATGGACAAAGGGTATTTTGTTATTGAGCCACCTATCATAAGAAAGGCTTGGATTGGTTCAACGTTTAAATATGTTGTTTAAGTGTCTTGATTGTTGTAAATCAAAGACATGCTTAGAAGGACATATGGGATTGCTCTCAAGTCGTTGAGTTACAATTTTTGTTGTGTTGTACATATAATTCTAGTTTAGTTAATTTTAGGTAGTAAATGAGGTGTATTTGGTGTTTGCCTGTACCAATTTATGCAGGTAGTAGGTTTATGAAGTTGGGAGATGCAGCTGGGGCATAAATAGCCAAATTAAGAGCCCATCGACTTCCTTCCACAGAAATATTCCCGCGAACCAGAAGGAATGAACTTGTGCAATAGGCGCTGGAAGCTGCACTACTTCCATCTGCGGTTTGGAAACCGTATATCAGAACGAGAGAACTTGCATGAAGTCTACGACTTCTTATTCATGAGAATAAACCCGCAAACTGACGTGGTCGGTTTTTGTCGTTATAAAAGATCCGTCAAAAATATTTATAAAAACCTAAATTGCCTTAAAATGTTTGTAAAGAACAAGTATGGTGGCAAGTGAGGGTATCGTCCACAGGGATCGATCAATTTGTTATGATTAAATTGCGCTTTAATACTAAACTAGCAAAAGAAATAACATGTAAAGCTTGTATGAAATTTAATAACTACGATGCAAACTAAGATTATACTAGACTAACATGCAACTACAACTATAATGATGAAAATGATAGATAAGATGTGATAGGATGATGTAGGAGTTAATGCAATCTTACACAAACGGTGGGTCTTCCACTTATCAATTAAGAACCAATTCAATTTATTATGGAAAATCTATCTTTAAATGTGATTCTAGGATCACTTAACTCCTACTACACACCAATGATTGGAATGCTCAATTGGGTGTAGAGAGGATTTCCAATTAAGTCTAGATAGATTTAGAGTAGTTGGAATGAATTGGATTGGGATGCTCACAATCCACTCTATCCACTCTTTTTGCCAAGATATGTTGGATTTGGATGCTCACAACACATCTTTCCGAATCAAGATAGCTAGTTTGTCACTTAAAGTGTGTATCTAAACTTGGATTGAGGGTTGAGATGCCTACCCAATCCAAGGAGACGTTTAAACCAATTATTTAAAACAATCAAGAAATTCAACATCAATCTATGAACCAAGAGTTGAGATGCCTACTTAATCCATAGAGACATTAAATTCATTAAGCACAATGAATGGAAATAATAATCACATTATAGATAAAAAGGTGGATAGCTCACAATCTATGACAAATTACATCAACTCCTACAAGGGGATTTAGCTATCTATAAAATTACACAAAAGAGAATAAAATAGTTGAAAGATAAGAAAAGACCCATTGGAATGCTGAAATCTCTTTGTCCTCAAGCTCCTCTTCTCCTCCAAAATGCAGCAAATCAAGCTTCTTGCTATAAGGTTAGGTTGGAAATGAAAGTGGGGTGAAAATAAAAGGATGGGAATGGATTTGTGTAGGATTTGGTGAAGGATTGGGTTGGATTTGTGGAAGAATATGATTCCTAGATCTAGAGAGAGAAAGTGATGTAAAATGGTCTGCTGGACGTTTTTCAAAAATCAGAAATGGATAAATATATAGGTGTCCCGAAATAGGTCTGAAAATGTTGATGTGGCTGCACCTGATGCACGTAGTGTGAGGGTAAGGAACCGGCACAGTACCCGGGCACTGATCTTCAAGCTCCATGTTTTGGCATTTGTGCGGGTAGTGTGCGGGTAGGTACTGAAAAATGTTGGAACCCCGTTCACTGGTAACGTAGCGGAAATAGGTTTTTAAAATTTTTATACGGATCATAAACGAATGATCTAGGACCAGTGAACTAGAGATCGTAATTATTTTTTCCGGAACTAATACATACAATATGTAAACATAGGAAATTGTAATCAATATATTTAAAAAAAAAATTAGAACCTTACCAACGTTTGGAGGCTCCTTTACTTTACGATATGCTCCTGGTCTGTATCTGCGTGTAGGCACATCACGTACTCAGGAACTTAGGAGGACGTATAGAACAGAAAAAGAAACAATTTCTTCCAAGAGAAAAAATACCTAGAACAATTCTAGGAAAATAATGCACACGCACCATTTGTTTTTTTTTCTCACTTTTCTCTTGTGTCATGCACACGGTTTGCACACACAAATTGCACTGATCGTTTTCTTCTTTTTTTTCACGCCACTCCAATTTGTATCCTATACAAATTGAAATAGTGAGCATGCGTTGTGCTATATCTTTTGTTATCAAAATATATATCATATATATTATTATAACTAAAACTCTTTAATTGATATCTTTTCAATTTTAAAACTAAATCTTTTAAAATGATATCTCATATCTTTTATTTAAAAGATAATTAAATATTTATTTTGAATTTAAACATTTTAAATTCAATTTCGAATATTTAATTTAATAAAATAATCATATTATCTTATTATAATTAAAATAAAATATCAACTAACACCCTCCATTTAGTGATTAATAACATAATTAAATAATCTTATTATTTAATTTATTTAATCACCATCATTCATTAATTAAATAATCTCATTATTCAATTAATTCCCGAATCAATAGGTGTCACTTTCGTAACACAATTAATTAGACTGTCCAATTAATTATCCGTGACCCTTGTTACCTAAATCGATCGGGCTAGCATGGGGACCTAATAGACCCACAGTATTTTGAGCTCCAATAATCCTTGGAATCATTAATTAAACTCTTTAATTAAATATTCTTTGATTATTAACTCTGGTATTATTCCACTAAAAACCTGAAGCTGCACTCTCTCAACTACAGAGGTTTTTACACAGACCGATAAAACTCGGTGTCCATCGATATAACTATTACATATGGTGTGATCCTCCACAGTAGTTCATAATTAGAGCTGGGTCATAATGTCCATTATACCCCTCTAATTACGTATATCCTTTAAGTACTGTTGATTCTCTAATAGACAATAAATCCTATGTCCTCACTGAATTAGGAGAGCGCTCATATTGTCCAAACCCTGAATCAACCCTTAAGGGAACTGAAAATACACTAAGAGTGATAAAACTAACCTAGAGGGGGGGGGGGGGGTTGAATAGGTTTTAGTTAAGTTAAATGCCATGTTTTTGATTAATCAAAATTAAACAACACAATCAATCATTGCCATAATAAAAATACGGAATAAACAAAAAGACACAATGATATGATTTACTTGAGAAACCCTCCAACTGGGTAAAAACTCACGGGCCTAATCGCCAATCGAACCCTCAAATCCACTATTTGTAGAAACGGTTACAACCTAGGTTGACCACATCACACCTAATCGGTTACTAATCCGTCCTTGCTACCCGCAGGCCTTTAATAGTGATTTTAAGCTCTTGCTTGTATACTACCAAAGGTAAATACAAGACTTAACTTTTAAATGAAGAGATATGAAACCTAAAGTGAATATGATGATATTCTAAATGCACAAAATGCAAGGTGTTAGGATTATGCTCAATAGCAAGAGTGTAATATTGTAATTGACAATCTTTTCATATTAATAAAGTGTTTTCTGATTCTTACATATACTTATAGCATTTATTATTATAATTGTCAAGGTAAATAATCATAAGGTCAAAAGACTATGAGAAATGAAGAATTGTTCATACATCCGGATATGTGTGAGGTAGACACAATTCTTTAGTTAGTCTTGAATAACGTTCACAACTTAAGTTAAAGGTTGGGCACCTCTATCTTGATAAAGTTGTAGAATTCTTTTACTAGTATTTGAGTGGGATCAAATGAGTTATGATGAGTCTAAAATCATCGAAAGGTTTTCTAGTAAAAGAATCTAGTGCACTGGGTGCATTGAACAGGATCACAATGAAATACTTTATCTAGAACCGTCACTAGATATAAGTCTTTTCATTATTAGGACAATCGGAGAGTCGATCTTAATCCTGAGATAAATGATGGACTTATGGTTGCAAGTGTTATCATTTGAGCTATCAATGAGTACGATTATATAGCATAGTCTATCCTCGATAGTTTGGTGGTATTCATTTGTTAATCGATAGAGGACTTCATTAATAGATATGGACATCGTGGCTCCATTTATTAAATGAGAGTATAATATCATCATATGGATGTTTTGAGGAATTGGATATTAAATCTCAACGTTGAGTTTTCAATAATGATTATTGAAGACATGGCTTCTGGACAAGTCAAAATATCCAAGTTCAAAATGTGGTCATATGAGGAAATATGGTAACTTGGAGAGCTATAGGCGGTCTATGAGCTCTTGGCGATTACTGATATTATTCACGAGGATACACCGTCTCCTATAAGATTGTCTAGGGTATGAATGAGAAACATCTCCTTATTCTATCTTTATTTAAGAGTTCAATTTTAGCTCTTTAGTGGAATGAGTTAAAATTAATAGATCGGACCTAAGTGAATCATTTGTTGATTGTGATTAGGTTATGTCTATTGAAGCTTAAATTTAGATAGCCCGCCAAGATCCACAATCCACACGTACTTGCATGGATCACTTGATATATTCTACCAGACCAATGTATGGGTCCATCTAGAATTGCATTTAATATATTAAGAATATGATATGTCTATTATTTATTTAATGGGCTGCTCTATTATATTAATATATTAAAAGGAGACATATGGGCTTGTTTCTTTTAGTAAGAATAAGTCTGGTTCGCATGTGGGCTTTTATTTAAAGTCTAATGGATTAAATAAAATAAGAAAAATAATATTAGGCCCATATATATATGGTGTGGGCGGCAAGGCTAATAAAATAGCCCAAGATATTATTTTATTTTATTGTTTTGATTAAATAGAAATTAATTAATTATTTAATTAATTAATAGTTTAAATCAAAATCTTTTCCTGATCAGTAAATAAAATACTATGTGTTGGATTAGGGTTAGAATTCTTTTAAATGATAGGAATCCTAATGTGGTAAGGATTAAGTCCACATACACTCCATACCACACAAAGAATTCGGCCACCCTAGTCCTATAAGGGTTAGGATTCTTAAATTGATAGGAATTAGGGAAAAGCATAATTCCTTTTTGTAGGGAAAAATTGCTTAAAACCGCAGCGGAAGGCGAAAAAATAATTTTCGTATAGTTTAAAATTTTTCTAAAGATTTGAACCTTAACCCTTTAATTAATTAAACTCAAATATACGGTTAGAGTTAAATACATCTTGTCGCGTGATCCGATTGACTTACGTCGATGGTAATCCGTAAGATCTTCAATCCTAGAACGTACGTGAATCACCTAGGAGCGTGGTCTCCCTTTTTGCTTTGAATTGCTTACCTTAGAATGGATGTATGGAATTTCTGATCTTGATCTTCAATAGTAAAACACCAAGAGTATAAAAAGATAGTTCCGGTCACTTTTGAATTCACAATCAATATGATTGAAACTCGCGTAACCCTAAATCGAAAGTGTGCACAAAACCTTTTGCTGTTAAAGGCTGGTAAGTGCACTATCGAATGAGAACTTATTTTGTTTTTCTCTTTTGGCCGAAAATCTATGTGTATAGAGTAGGATTTTTTATTTTCAAAACAAACAAAAATCTCTCTCTATTTTGCTTCTTTAGTGGCCGAAAATTTATAACCTTATATTTATAGGTTGGCCTAATTTTCTCCTTCACCAAGTAGGGTTGGCCGAATTCATTGAATAGGAAATCTAGGGTTGGGTAAGTTCCTTACTTGAAAAGGAATTGTCCTTTTCCCTGATTCCTATCAATTCAAGAATCCTAACCCTTGTAGGACTAGTGGTGGCCGAACTCTTTGTATAATAAGGAGTGTATGTGGACTTAATCCTTACCACATTAGGACTCCTATCACTTAAAAGAATTCCAACCGTAATCCAACACATAGTATTTAATTTACTGATCAGGAAAAGATTTTGATTTAAACTATTAATTAATTAAATAATTAATTAATTCCCATTTAATCAAAACAATAAAATAAAATAATATCTTGGGCTATTTTATTTAGCCTTGCCGCCCACACCATGTATATATAGGCCCAATATTATTTTTCTTATTTTATTTAATCCATTAGACTTTAAATAAAAGCCCACATGTGAACCAGACTTATTCTTACTAAAAGAAACAAGCCTACATGTCTCCTTTTAATATATTAATATAATAGTGCAGCCCATTAAATAAATAATAGACATATCATATTCTTAATATATTAAATGCAATTCTAGATGGACCCATACATTGGTCTGGTAGAATATATCAAGTGATCCATGCAAGTACGTGTGGATTGTGGATCTTGGCGGGCTATCTAAAATACAAGAAACAAGCTGATACGCACATGCGTCATGTTTCTTTTAAGGAAGGGGATATGGTGTGGATTCACTTAAGAAAATAGCGTTTTCCAACACGGAGATTTTTGAAGCTTCAACCAAGGGCAGATGGTCCTTTCAAGATTGTTCAAAAGATAAATGACAATGCTTACAAGGTGGAGCTACCAGATGATTATGGTGTGTCGGCTACTTTCAACGTGGCTGACATTTCTCCTTATTTGGAGAATGAGCCTTTAGACTTGAGGATGAGCCTTTTCTAACCAGGGGAGAATGATGATGGATCAAGATCAGCCCGTGTTACAACCCAAAAGGCCTTGGTAATTCACCCTTCAATAGTTATATTCTCAGCCCAAATACTAGATTTGAATTTATTGGCTTCAAGTTTCAGTCCATATGCTCCATTTGGACCTCAAGCCTTATTAACTTTTTCCAGCAGCCATTTAACTACTAAGGAATGATGGTATTAAGTTGCAAGGGGCTGAATATTCATGACTTCTTTGAAAATTTGATTGGAACTATTTCCTAGTGTAATTTTTAGTTGTTAATGTTTAGATTTTCAATGTTTAATTTGGGTTGTTCCAAAGCCAGCATTTATTCCTTTTTCCATGCTTGGAGGGTTGTTCCAAGAGTAGTCTTTCTTATGTTTCCCATGCTTGGAGGGTTGTTCCAAGCTTAAATACCTTATTTTCGGATTGTAAAGGGGCAGTAAATGAATGAATGATGTCAGAACCCTTTGAGATGTCTTTTATCCTAAAAATTCTTATCTCTTTGGTGGACTTCCAATAGTGGTGAATTTATTCAATAATTATGTATCTTGGGGTGGTGTTTCTATATCCCTCAGTGGTGAATTAGTTTTAAGATTTTCTTACTCGTTTTCCCTATATACATTGTCAACAACATCATTTCCCTTATTCTTCCATATAAAAACGGTATCAGATTCTCCAATTCAAATCACTCGATTCGGACTCCGAATGAGAAAGTTATGGTGTTTGGAAGTTGAGAAAATATGAGGGAAAAAACTGCACAATATTTTTCAAATTTTTCTTCTTGAATGAAATAGGAGGGAAAATGGAGTATTTAAAGGAGGGAAGCAAGAGAGATTTGAAGGACCAATCGGAGGGTGCCACCTCTGCTCCTCGTGGAGGCGCGTGGCCTCCACGGGGGTAGAGTGCAGCTCCACCCGTGGAGGCCACGCGCCTCCATGGGGTGAGTTGCAATAGGCCTCCATTTTGGCCTTCAACTCCCCTCACTCACCATTTTGTTAATCGACCGTTCTTCGGCCTCCGAACTCCGATTTATGAACCAGGACTCTCTCACATACAAAAGTTGTCAAGAAAACTTTCATAAAAAATATGAAATTCAACTTGAAAATCAAGGATGAAAACCATGTACAATAAAATCACGGAAAGTTTCTTAACCACCTAATTTGAACTCGAAACTTAATGAATGAGTAACCAAATTAATTGGAACTCAATGAGGAATTATATAAGCTCAAAATTAAGTTCAATAACATATAAACAAAAATAAATAAACACAAGAACATACAAGTATGCTATTTCCTATAACTAGTCCTAAAACATGCAATATATGAAATTGTCAACTTTAAGTCTAATGCATCTGCATACAAGTATAAGTGCGTGTATTGTGTTAAACCAAATTATGCACAACTATGCAGGGACACATATGAATGCAATGTATGTGTGTGTCTAGGCTTTGCAAGAGGAAAGAGGTCTCGGATTACCTTTTGCTAAGCAACTTAGCTTTATTCCTTTTATAACCACCACTTTGCTTGAATGTTATCCAATCTTCCTTGAAGGTTGATTATCAACAAATCCTAGACAACTAATCAATATAAAGCAAATGTCATTTTGATATAGAATTATTCCAATACAAAACTCAAAGACCTAACAGGTACCCGTACAGTACCCGCACACTAGGCTTGACCCAATGTCTGCTTCCTGGTTCTGGGCAACTGAGCGGGTAGTGTGTGGGTAGTGTGCGGGTAGGTACCCGTATACTACCTGTAGATTGATGATTTATTAGAATCCCCTTCTCTGGTGCATGGGCAGTGTACAGGTAGTGCACGAATAGGGTACCCGCACATTACTTGCACACTAGGTCCTTCACTTTTCTTCCTTTTTGCACTAATTACCTCTTTTCTGCTCGAAATTCCCAATTTCTGATTTCATTGCCCGATTTGCACCAAATGCCTGCAATTGCAATAAATGAGCCATAAGACATATAAAAACACACAAAAATGAGACAAAGGATAAGGAATGAGGGTCAAAATATATAACAATTTTGGGTGCGATCAAATGCCCCAAAACCAAACATTTGCTCGTCCTCGAACAAACTCAAAACAACAAACAAAAACATAACAACAAAAACAAAGACTCGATCTAAAAGTTCCTAGACTCAGAACAAATAAATCAATTAGCCGCATTTCCAACCGGTGATGAGATGCAAGGATGTGTGATAGAGAGAAGTAAACATATGCAACATGTTCTCAAGCAACTCGAAGGAACTAAAGGGAAACTCGTACGCACATGAATCCCACACCTAAGAGAGCTCTAGTATCAAGAACTACTCACTTTCACACCTCAAATGTAATTCGCTTCGACTCTAGCCTCTCCTGGAGTCTCTCTTATCTTTCCGCTCAGAATCCTAAGTTCACACTCAAACAAGGTATGCAAATATGGAATTAATGCATACAAATCTAATGCATTGCATACATGTAAATTGAAACACTGATAATGATTGTGAACTAGCCTAGGAAGGAATCACTATGCCATGAACATAGAAGATCATGCTTCAACAAACATTCCCAATCAAGACTCATTAAGGATCAAAAAGGACTTCCCTTTGGTTGTTGTGGGTCCATGAGGTTTAGTGTGGTAAAACAAAAAAATTGGGAAAATTTAGAGTTCCAAAATCACCAATTATGCTTGAACATACACACACACCCAATACAAAGCTCTTCTAAACATCAATATATACACTAGCGTCTAGGCATTTGTTTCCATACACTTGTGCTACACAATTGTACTCAATTTTGTGATTACTTAACCATTCCATTCAAGGCACTTTTCTTTCTCTCTTTTTTACTTTCCTTTTCTTTTGCATTGACTTTTTTTTTTAATTTTCTTTTGCTTTTTACATATTGCACATTTACATTGATAATTTTGGCTCTAAGTGCAATCTTTGGCACTTTTACATTTTGAGCCCATGCTTGCACATTTACATGATCACCTAATTACACGCTATTTCATAAAACAAAATTGGTAATGATGAGAAACTAATCATAGATCTCACCATTTCCATCAGGGTTCTATTTCTCCTCTCCGCAACACCATTCTGTTGTGGTGTTCTAGGAGCTGTGAGTTGGGATATAATCTCATGCTCAACCAAGTGGTCTTCAAACTCTTGGTCAAGATACTCACCTCCACGATCCGATCGTAGAGCCTTGATAGTCTTGCCTAATTGGTTCTCAACTTCAATTCGGAATTCTTTAAACTTTTCAAAAGTTTCTGACTTCCATTGCATTAGGTAGACATATCTGTATCTAGAGTAGTCATCTATAAACGTAACGTAATGCTCATAACCACCCATTTCTTTAACATTCATCGGTCCACAGACATCTGAGTGTATAACCTATAATGGTTCCTTAACTCTAAGCCATTTTCCAGTAAAAGGTCTCTTGGTCATTTTGCCTTCTAAACAGGATTCACAAACAGGTAAGATGCCAACATTTAACTGGCTTAAAGGCCTGCTTTTAACTAGTCTGTCTATTCTCTCAAGGTTAATATGGCCAAATTTTATATGTCATAGATACGTTTCTTTATCTAGAGAAATTTTATATCAGTTTTGTTTTAGGTTTTTCAACTTTAAACAATTCAGCATTGAGCAATGATGTATGAATTAACTGGTCTTAAAACATACAAGTTTTCATTTAAACCTGAACAAATATTTAAACCATTTCAAGAAATAATAACTAACTTATTATTAAAAGAAATAGAATATAATTGTTCCTACATTTTGGACACAGGAATCAAATTCCTTGTGAATCCAGGAATTGACCTCCCCTGACCCGACGTGCATCGAGAAAGGCCCTTCATTTAGCTCCGTCCGCCAGTGACCTAAGTTGTGTTGAAGTAGGACATCATGCCCAGGACATGTTCCCGGACCGATGAACCATTCTTTATCCTTGCAAGCATTACGGAACGAACAGCTCCATGCCGCTTTTGCTGAGAGGGCTGCCCGAATATAGCCTGCAATGACTCCATGACTTCGAATGTTGTAGTCATTGCTTCGTGCTTTGTAACAAGAACTTCTGTCATACTAGCTAACAGATAATTTTGGGCTTTCTCATCAGCTGAGACCCATTTCTAGTATGTCTCACGAACATTTCGTGCGGCATTGGCAGCAGGTTGTGGAGGACACTCCTCTGTAAGCACAAACTTTAGGTCTTTAGTGACCAAAATTGCATTAATGTGATGTTTTCGTTTCGTATAATTTTCTCCGGTTAGTTTGTCATTAGCAAGGATTTGTAAAAGTGTAGAAGACATTGCTGATAAAACATAAATGAAGAATTCATTCAATCATACATTTAATTCACATGTCAATATTTAGCATAAAATTAAATATGATGCACAAACATATTTAATGAACAAGAAAATCCTTAAAAATTGTTTCTACGTCACGACAATCCAACATACCACTAGCAAGTGCCGCTTCAGGGTCAGTCAAATACTTGCATGTTGGATCGAGACATTCTCAATCAAATGATATACCTGAATAACTCTTATTTTTCTATCATTCAACCATCGCTTATTGAGTCAGGTTTATAATTAATAAATTTAATTAAAACCTTGTGAGTGTAACCCATCATTTCAGATCTCTTAAGCTAAACTTGAGAATTGCCGCCTTAGGGTCGGTCAATCCCAAAATACACTCAGAAACTCTATCCGTTAGGAAGTCAACCTTGGTATTGATTCTCATGGAGACCCTCCTTAGGGAGGACGAAAAAAAAGTCATATCGAGGCCCCACTTGAATCTCATATATCCCTCTCCCACTCACTATTTTAGAATTAGGGTTTTCAATTAATGCACCTAGATATCACTAAGATCAAACGGCTAATTTCAATCTAAATGTCTAAGGCATATGAAACAAATTATTAGAATCCTATTCTAATAACGAGTAAACCAATCCGATTTTTAACAAATTAAAAATCTGGTTCATTATTCAAATTCTAATGTATGTAAACAATTTTACTTAGACTATAATTATTTAATGTGATATACCAAGTTTTAACTATTACAACTAATCTCATTATTATGTCCAATTATATTAGAGCTTTAATCTAATTAAACCTAATATTAAGTGAAGGACCTAACTGACCTAACTAATCTAACTAATTAAACGATTTAATTAATAGACTAGTTATTAATGAGAATTATCAAGTTTTTTTACTCTAAAAACTAATCCTATTATTAGTAGCCAATTATGTGATTTGCCAAATTTTAATCATATTAAAAAAAAATTAAAACACATAATGTGAATGGCTATTATGCATGTATGACATTTAATAAAATGCATGTACAGGCACTACTAATCTATATGACATGTGTATGTATGACAATGCTTTAATTATCACATAATAATCATACATGAATTGACCGAGTACGATGGGTTTATCTAACTTAAAAAAATAATAATCTAATTACAAAAAATTATCCAAGGCATTCCTTGGTCTTCTTGTAATTTCATAATCTTCAAGTCTTGTCTTCTGAATCTTTCGGACCCAAAATCAAGTCCAACTTGATTTATTTTACTGGATTCATCTCATGGATTAAATCCATCAAAATCCAAATGTTACCATAACATTTTTCGGAGGCCCGGGATTTTCCAAACATGGTCACGTACACGCAGCCCTAGCGCTTGCAAACGTGCAGCCCTAACACATTACTCGTGTGGCCGCGTTGGGACGCATGAGCCGCGTTGTAGCGCTGCGCCATGCACAACAATTGCGCTGCGTGCATGGACCAAGTTGTGTAACACTTGCATATGTAAGTGCATGTGCATGACACCTACACACAGTGCTACAACATAACAAAAATTGAATTGTTGCAGTTATGTGTTGTGCATGGCTTGTTCATGTGCATGCAAGAGCTTTGCACATCTGTGTATTTATAGCAACGCATGCGTAGCGTGCAACAATTGCCCACTTTCACCATGTGCCTCATCAATTGTGCATGTTTCGTTTTGCACACTTAACCTCTTCTTCTTCAATTTTCAATCAATCAAACCCTAGATCAAATCTTCTCCTCTTCAATTCACTCCCAAATCCCAATCCTGAAAATCGATTAATTTCTTCCAAAAAATTTACAGTTTTATTCTTTTATTTTCTTACACTTTCTCACTACCCAAACACCAAATTTTCAGATTTCAAAACCTAACTTTCATCAACTAAACAATACCCAACTTCATCTTCATCAAAACAAGATCTGGGTTTGCTCGATGATGTCGACGACGACGAGGAGCTTCGATGATGACGACGACGAAGATCCCGGTCGGACAAAGGTGACGACAAAGATCCCGACCGGAGGCGGCGGCGACGTGGAGGCAAGGATGACGATAATGACGTGATGGCAAGGACGACGACGACGACGACTGGTGAAAGATCTGGGTTTTTTTTCTTGAAAGAGATGAAAGATGGATCTCGGTTTTTTTTTCTTGAAATGGATCTCTTTTCTTGAAAGCAATGAAAGATGGCAGAGACAATAGGTGGGTTTTTTTTAACCATATAATTGGACTTTGAATTATTTTTTTTTTAATTTTTTAGTTTTTAATATATAAAAAAAAACAAATTCTCATGTACAACCAAACACTGTTATTTAATATTACCAGGAATCCAACATAATATTCTCATGTATAACCAAACACATATATACAACTTTCTCAGGAATCACATTACTGGGTTTCACTTTCCTAGGAATCACATTATTTTGATTACCCCATACCAAACGGTCTCATAAGGTTAAGTTCATAGGTATCATATTATGGTAGTTATGGTGGCTACAATATATTTGATTATCCTTTACCACAAATTTCATATGCAATACCTATGAATGCACATTCGCAGTATCTACCAAGTTGAGTAAATCCAAACTATCTAATTCATAGATCGGTTGGATAAGATCAAACAACATACACGTGGTATATTAAGAATAATTACCTTGAAAACTATACAAACACATTTTCTTAGAAAAATTAGTGTTCGAATCAAGAAGAAAATGTACCTTATGCCTTTAAACTACCAAGGAATTTTCGTATTAAATTTCAAACATTCAATATATTATGCATAAATTATGATAGAATCATGGAAATATATGTATTTTTTATGATGTTAACGGAAATTTTGCTCGGGATGAGAAATCTCAGTTAACACCCTCGAGACCACTACCACGTAGGTGGTGGCCAAAATTCATTGTATATGTAACAGTGATTTATAAAGTGACAAGTAAGCAAGAATGTTTTTATTGAATATGCATGGTATACAAATACAAAGGTTCTTCTCTCTTTTCTCTCAACTCTCTCTAGGGAATGGTCGATTGTTAGTCGTATGCCTGTCGAATAGTAGTCTCTTCTTTTTCCTTTCTTTTCTTTTCTATTTATACATAGTTTATAGGTCAACAGATTGATTCTTCCTTGATTTTCTCAGTCTCCTCCTTATCGGGCAGGGATTTCTTGCTTTAATGTCATTGACTTTTGAATTGACGTCCGAATTAAGAGTATCGTGGTGGAGATCAGTTTGTTTCCTTTTTTTGATTTTATTACTTGTTCTGCATGTAGGTAACGTTTCCAGATATGATTCAATGCATTCCTCATATCCTTTCAGTATGATCCTTTATGGATGTCGTTGGATATGACGATATGGTGTGGTGCATCAACCAGGGAGGTTGATTAGTATTTCGACCTTGATATCTGAGAAGTTTCATCCAGCTTTGAGCCAAATCTGGCTTCCCTTGATCCTTTTCGAAGCTAGGTGTGGCCTCGACTGACCTTTTGAAGCTAGGTGTGGCTTCGACTGACCTCGCGGCCTTTTAGGGACATTCTTCTATGTCAATCGAGGTACAGACGAGTCTCTGGAGCACTTGTGAGATGACCTCAACTTCGGGGAGCTTCTAGTTTTGGTGATGCGGGCTAGATCTGATTGTTCCGGGCTTTATCCCGGATGTTTTCGGAGCCTGTCCTTGTTCCTGGGGTGGTATCGCAGTTTGGCTCTGGACAGAGAGATCTCCTGGTGGAAGCTCTCGGGTCCGGGCTCTATCCCGGATGTTTTCGGATCCCGCCCTTGTTTCTGGGGTGGTATAGTAGCTTGGCTCTGGATTGAGAGGTCTCCTGGTGAAACTCTCGGGTATGGAACCAGGTCTGGGATGTGGAAAATTTCCCTTTGGTCCTTAGCCAATTTTGGCTATTAACAGAAGTCCCCTCTGACTTGAACACCAGACGTCGAGCTCGGGGTTGAGGTCAGACTTTCACTTTATTTGGAAAATCTTCCTCTTTTTACCATTACCAAAATATTGGGGAAATTTCTTCATTTGAATGACGTGTTGCGAACCGACTAATTTATCTTCGAATTAATCTAATTGCGTTACGGCAGTCCCCGAGATTTTTTACCGTTACCAGAATCTTGGGGAGATCATCCTCTTAACTGTGTAAGTGATGTGGCATGAGATGATTAGCCCGCTTTCGAGTTTAATCCGGTTACGTTACCGTAATCAATTTTTTACCGTTACCAGACGAGTATCTCGGTGCTGTTGCCTTTCTGCCTATATATATGTCTATTTTCCTCCTCATCTTCCTCACATCTCTTCGAGCTAAAAACTTTTTGCTGAGAAATATTTCCATAGCTTTTCCTCCGAGCTTGCTTCTTTCTTCATTCTTCGTCTTCTATAATGTCGAAAAAAAATCATGACTCAACTGATTCCATATTCGACGGCGAGGAGGTCGTCAGTCTTATTCTGGGGAAGCGGGCTAGGAGGAGTTCTGACGGCGACGATTCTCCGCCCACCTCGCAACGTCGGCGGTCGAGTAGGAATGTATCTATCGGGACTGGGTTTTCCAACCATCCCGACCACCCTTTAGATATCGTCGATGATGACTCCGACAAAGAAGCGGCCGGTGGCGCTACGGGGGAGCGTCGGGTCTGGGCTCCTGGTCCCTTTGGGGATAGGCTCCCTCCCTACGATTTTCAGGTTGTCCCAGATTCCACCGTTGACCCGGGGTCGATTGATCGCTTGAGGTCAAAGTTTGGCATCCCCGACAGCGTATCCATCTCCGTACCTCCCAAAAATTACGAGTTTTTCAACCCCCCTAAAGGCATGCTTCCGATTCATGTGGCCGCTCTTGAGAACGGGGTCAAGCTTCCCCTCCATCCAACCCTTCGGCGAGCTCTCAATGCCATCCAGCTCACTCCCCTCCAGTTGACGCCTGGCTTCTGGAGGCATCTGATTGGTTTCCTTGTCTTATGGAGGGAACAATGCCAGATAAGTAAAGTGACGAGGGAGCCAGGTGCTGAGGAGCTGGCTTATCTCTTCCAGATTGGGAGCTTGTCTAGGGCGCCTCGAGGCCAGTTTTGTGCCAAGGCAAAGAATAAACTTAATTTCATCGTTCCTGGTGCCTAGAAGAAGGATCCCGTGTGGAAAGAAGAATGGATCCTGGCGGGGGATGACTGGGGGAGCTCGATTTTCATCGGAGGGCATGAATTCAAGGTTCCTACAGCTTTCAGTGACAAGCCCTCCTGGGACCGGGACTCCCTGCCTTCCGAGTCTGAAGCCGTCTTAAAGGCTATTCTAGCCCGAAATTATCTGAATCCGAAGTTCCCTACTGCTGAAGCTTTTGACCCTCGTAGGGTGAACAAGAATTTACGGATTTCATACGCTATTCCTCGTAAGTATCCTTGTGTTGCTTCGCCTTATTACTTAGCTTGGTTCTAACATTTTCTTTTTTAATCTGTTTATTTACAGTTTTTGTCGTGGAGCCGGCCACCTGTCACGTCTTAAGCTCTCCTCAAGGTGGAGCTTCTCTTCGCTCCTCTGGGGTCGAACCTGCCCTGGCTTCGTCTATCTCTCCGTCTGGGTCTAAGATGGCCACTCTTGCCTCGCGGGCTTTCCGGGCTTTGGCTAAAGCCCCCTAGGTGGTTGGCCCGGCTGTTTCTGCCCCCTCGGTCGTGGCCGCTAAAGTTGCTACCCCTTCGACTCAAACACCTGATTCCGCTGCGCTTCCAACAACCAAAGCCTCGGAGGTTTCTGGGAAAAGGTGTTGCTTCTGGAAAAGGTGTCGCGAATGTTCCTTCCAGTTGCTCACGGCCCCAGTCGAGCTCGACAGGGCGGGATGAGGTCCTGGAGCAGTTCATAACGTCCTGTCCGGGTGGCGGGATCTCCAAGATGGCTTCTATGCCAGTGAACGTCCTTATAACCAAGGGATCTGCTATCTTAGCTGAGGTAATTGTATTTCTTTCACGCTACTTTTGTTAATTCGTCCAGTTTCTAACTCGAGTTCTGTATTTTGTAGGCCTTTAAGGTTAATGTCGCGATGGGCCAGCAGGTAGCCCTCCTTCGTGATCGGGCTGCAAAAGCCGAGGCTGAAGCTGAGAAAGCCGGGGAACTGCTCAAGCAGGCTCGGTCTTTAGTGGAAGAGGTGACTTCCAGCCAGGGAAAAATCGAGCTCGAGCTGGCTGAGCTTCGCTGCGATCATGAGAGGATGAAGCAATCTTTCGATCAGGAGCGTCTTCAATCTCTCCGGCGGGCTAGGCAGCGGGATTCCTGGAGATCTGAGGCTAAGAAGCTGGACCTCGAGAACCGATCTCTGATTACTCAGGTGGCCAAGCTGCAAGCTGATGTGGAGACCTCCTTCAGTGACGGGTATTTTTATGCTTCCTTTCAGGCCGCGGAAGCTCTTCCTCCTCCCTTTGATTTATCGTCTATTACGGGCTGGGATAGACAGGAGATAATGCTTAAAGCTGCCGAGTTATCTCGCCCTGAGGGGGGCAAGGTGGTCCCTTCTAGCCCAGCAGGAACTGGGAAGCTGCCCGCTCAGTCAGATCCCTCGTTCCATCTTCCTTCCTTTATCACCTCGGGTCCTGGGGAGTCTTCCAGCAAAGTGATGTCTTCTCGATCCGAGGAGGACCAATCGGGAGCTGGTGAAGAGGTTAGGAGCCCATCTGAGGATCCCCATTTAACAGAGATGGAGGTCGACAGGAGCCAGATGGGGTCCTTGGCTGCCCTTCTTGATGCGGCTGTCCCTCCTGAGGTTATGGACGTAATTAATGAAGTTTTGGAGGAAGATCCAACTGATCATCCGATGGAGCCTCTAGATGGAAGACCGGTCGGCGAGGATAACCTAGATGGACAGCTACCTGTAGAGAGGGTTGATGTCGAGGATCAGCAGGAAGGAGGAGGGCCAGCGGAGAGGAGCCATGAGAGTCCCAAAGCTTGAAGCGGATGACTTGTTTTTGATTACCCGGAAAAGGAGGTGGGCACCCTGTTTTGCCATTATCAATTTTCATTTTTCTTCTTCTTTTTGTAGCCCAAGTTCGGGGGTTGGGCTCCTCATTTGGATGTAGCCTTATCGAGGGATAGGCTCCCCTTGCCCTTAATGATAAATCAAAACGCTTTTTTGAGAACTTTTATTCTGTTTCTGGTCTTGAATGGTATCCAGAGTAGCATCTGTAGCAGCAATTAAGATTCGTGTAGGGAATTATGGTGATTTTGATCCTGCACACGAAAGCAAACATTATATATATATATATCTGTTTATATATATATACATATTTTCTTTTTCTCTTTTTTTATGGGGTGATAACCCAACCAAGACATTAGGAGGGTTATTTAGCTATTTCCTAGTCTTGGAGATCTGGAGGGCAACTATGCTCTTACACTCAGATCCTTCTTGGGGGTGGTAGCCCGACCAAGGCATCAGGAGGGCTATCGAGCTATTTCCTGGTCTCGAGATCTGGAGGGCAACTATGCTCTTACACTCAGATCCTTCTTGGGGGTGGTAGCCCGACCAAGGCATCAGGAGGGCTATCGAGCTATTTCCTGGTCTCGAGATCTGGAGGGCAACTATGCTCTTACACTCAGATCCTTCTTGGGGGTGGTAGCCCGATCAAGGCATCAGGAGGGCTATCGAGCTATCTCCTGGTCTCGAGAGGTTTATGTCGAATTCCCATACGAGGGTATAGTCACTAACGTTGAACATAGTTGGAGACAAAGATGGAAGAGAAAAGGAAAATGACTTTATTGATGATTGAGATGTAGTACATCTTTATTAGGACCTGTAATGAAACTAAGTGGGGGTAGTCTGCTTGAGAACTCCTTTCAAGGGTAGAATTTCTTCAAATGATCTGCATTCCAAGTGTGGTTGATGGATCGTCCGTCCATGTCTTCGAGTTTATAAGCTCCATTGCTAACAACTAGCTTTATCAAATATGGCCCTTCCTAATTTGGACTTAAGACTCCATCCGACCTTTTCCTAGTGTTCAGGGTCACTTTCCTAAGTACCAGATCCCCTTCCTTGAATTTCCGGGTTCTAACCTTTTGGTTGAAGTATCTAGCGATCTTGCTCTGGTAGATCGCTACTTTCTCTACTACCCGGTCTTGCTTTTCTTCTAAGAGGTCTAGACTAGCCCGGAGCTTGACTTCGTTACTTTCGGGCTCAAAGTGTTGTACCCTGAACGAGGTTAATTTATGCTCGATGGGGAGGACTGCTTCAACCCCGAAAGCCAGGGAGTAAAGTGTCACTCCGGTAGCTGTTCTTTTTGTAGTCCGGTATGCCCAAAGGACTTCTGGTAGCTCTTCGGCTCATTTACCTTTCTTCTGCTGAAGTTTCTTTTTCAGGAGTTTCTTGATTGTCTTGTTGGTGGATTCTACCAGCCCGTTAGTCTGGGAATGAGCCACTGAAGCGAGCCTGAGGTCAATCCCCAATCCTTTACAGAAGTCTTTGAATTGGGCGTTGTCGAATTGCTTTCCTAGGTCGGCTATAATGATGAGAGGGGTCCCGAACCTACATACCACGTTAGTCTTAATGAACTTGGTTGTATTCTTTTCTGATATTCGAGAAAGAGGTCCGGCCTCGACCCATCTTGTGAAGTAGTCGATAGCCACGATAGCATATTTCATCTGTCCAGAAGCGGTAGGAAGTGGCCCAATTAGGTTGATTCCCCACATGGTAAAAGGGTAAGGTGAACTGAGGGACGACAGTCGCTCGGGTGGCTGGTGGTTCAAGTTTGAGGTTCTTTGACAAGGTTCGCAGGATTGCACAAAACTCTTTGTATCTTGATGGATGGTCGGTCAATAGTACCCTATACGAAGCACCTGATAGGCTATAGCTTCCCCACCTATGTGGTTCCCACAGTCCCCAGAGTGGACCTCTCTCAATGCCCACTTAGCATCATTGGGATGCAAGCACCTAAGTAAGGGGAGGGATCTGCCCCTCCTGTAGAGGTATCCGTCCATCATACAGTATCGAACTGAGAGTCTCTTAACTCTTCGGGTTTGGTCGGGCTCTTCAGGAAGCTCTCCTTCAAGAAGGTAGGAGACAATTGGGTCCATCCAGCAAGGTAGGCGATCCAGGGAACAAATTTCTCCATTTGTGGCTATGCTTGGCTGGGTGATTACTTGAAGGGGAATTCCCCTGGGTAGGGATTGGCCTCCGTTCGCAGCTATTTTAGCCAGAACATCTGCTTGATGGTTTTGGTGTCGAGGCACCTAATCGATCTTGAGTCCCTTAAATTTGCTTTTCAGCAGCCGAGCTAGATTTAGGTAGGCGACCATATTATCTCCCTTTGCCTGGTAGACCCCAGTCACCTGGTTTACAACAAGCAATGAATCGCTCTTGATCTGCAGGTAGTCGGCCTTTAGTTCGATGGCTACCTTCATCCCGGCTAGGAGAGCTTCATATTCCGCTTCGTTGTTGGTAGCTTTAAACTCGAATCTGAAACAGTGACAGAATTCAGTCCCCTCTGGGTCTATCAAAACTATGCCAGCTCCTCCCCCAGCTCGTCCGGATGCTCCGTCTGAAAAGAGGATCCATGGCTTGCAGCCTTCCGGCCAATTTTCAACCTCCGACATCTTCTCAGGGACCTCGTCTGATACTGAGGGATCATCTGGATCTGGGATCGCTGAGAATTCTGCCATGAAGTCGGCCAAAGCCTGTGCCTTAATCGTAGTCCGGGGCTTATACTTTAGGTCGAACTGAGTGAGCTCTAGTGCCCATAAAACTAGCCTTCCTGACACGTCTGGTCTTTGCAAGAATTGACGGAGGGGTTGGTCTGTCACCACTGCTATTGTGTGAGCTTGAAAATAGGGACAGAGTTTCCTCGCTAAGATCACCAGAGCATAAGCGAGCTTCTCCAGGAGAATGTAGTTTCTTTCTGATTTGGTCAAGGCATATACT
The DNA here is from genome assembly GCA_033220585.1 of Dipteronia sinensis. Classification (NCBI taxonomy): domain Eukaryota; kingdom Viridiplantae; phylum Streptophyta; class Magnoliopsida; order Sapindales; family Sapindaceae; genus Dipteronia; species Dipteronia sinensis. The sequence continues at coordinate 17,631,564 of CM065643.1, read as the reverse complement.
ATAGTATATGGGCCTTTGAAAACCATCGCTACAATCCTTGGCCAAAGCCCCGCTTACTGCAGTTTCTGATACAGCCAGGTAAATCTGCAACTCATCTCCGAGAACCGGCTTGACTAACAAAGGGGGGCTTGTTAGGTACTCTTTCAAAGCTTGAAATGCCTGCTCGCTTTCCTGGCTCCATTTCATGTTCTTTCCTTGTTTGATGGCCTTGAAGAAAGGGAGACATTTATCGGTGGAGTGAGAGATAAACCTGTTGAGTGTCGCCACCCATCCAGTCAGAATCTGTACTTGCTTAAGCGAGGTCGGGGATTCCAGGTCCAAGATAGCTTTGATTTTTTCTGGGTTGGCTTCTTTACCTCTCTCATGAACCATGAAGCCTAGAAACTTCCCTGCCGTTACCCCAAAGGCACATTTGGAGGGGTTCAAACGCATCTGGTTTTCCCTCAGTATGAGGAAGGTTTTGCGAAGGTCTTCCTGATGTCCCTTTGTGGTTGGGGATTTCGAGATCATGTCGTCGACATATACTTCCATCGTCCTTCCTATCTCGGGCTTGAACAGTTTGTTAACCAGCCGCTGGTATGTGGCCCCTGCATTCTTCAAACCAAACGGCATCACCTTGTAGCAATATAAGCCCTGCCCAGTGATGAAACTGGTATTATCTTGGTCAGCCGGGGCCTTTATGGGAGCGGGCTTCTGGAGTAACCCTTTATCTCGTATGGCAAGATAGACTGTTTCCCTGGAAGCATTCAAAGGGGTGTAGTAGTCATACCCTTTTTCCCCTTGCATTACTGGAGCCACGGTCCTGGGAGGCGGCGAAGCCCGGGGAGGGGTTCGTTTTACTGGATATCTTTCTTGCCTATGCGGAGGAGCAGGGAGGCAATAAGTCGACCTGTTGGGAGGTTTATTCTGAGCTTTCTGCACTGGCTCAAATTTGGGGGCTTCTTTCTTCAGACGCTTTGCCGTTCTCATGTCATCATGTTCTATCTTGACCTTGAGTTGTTCGTCGATCTCGACCTGCTCAAGAGCCCGGTCATAGGCCTCCTGGTAAGTCTCAGGAGGTCTCTTGGCAAAAGAACGTAAAAGCTTTCCTGCCCAGAGGTTTCGCCTGAAGTTGGCGAGGGTTTCTTTTTCAGTGAAAACTCTCATTTGTATGACCTCCTTGTGAAATCGCTCCACATATGATTGAAGAGTTTCACTCCATTCCTGGATCACATATTGCAGGTGTATGAGATCTTTCAGGCGAGGTTTAACTCCTTGGAATTGTGAGCAAAAATCTGTTGATAATTTTGTGAAAGAATCCACGTTTCCAACGGGTAGTTTCCTGAACCAGGTTTTAGCGTAGTCGGTCAAGGTCGTTGGGAACATTCTGCACATAGCTGCTCTGGTAGTGTTCTGGACCTCCATCTGTTGAACGAAGCTCTCTAGGTGGCTTAGAGGATCTTCTGTTCCAGAGAACTTATCTGCTGGCATTTTGAATTTTTGGGGGAGCTCTCCTTCCCGGATCCTCCTAGTGAAGGGAGCGTTCATCTCGCTCAGGGGATTCTTTTTGTCCTCCTTACTCTTTCCCTTCCTTATCTGCTGGACCTCCTTTTGTAGCTTTGCCAGCTGATCCCTTAGTCGTTTGTTCCCAGGTCTCTTCGAGTTAACCTCAGATTCCTCACTGTCGAATCTTTCTGATGAACTGGCAATTTCTATCTGGTCCTCCTCCTAGACATGATCTACTCGGGGAGTTTGTCTACTTTCCTCTTCTAGGGCCCGGGTAGTTCTCCTAGATGTAGTTGGATAAGATAGCCCTCGGGGCTTCTGGGTAAAAGCATCCGTGGCAGACTTAACTAGCTGGGGTTGATATTGTGAAAGTCTTCTCGGAGCTGGGGGCATGGGTCCCAGCCTATCCCGGATTGAACGTTGGGGCCCTGATATATCTCGAGCCGACTCTGGATGAAGAGGTCCTAGGCGATCGAAAGCAGGTGGTCTAGCTCCGAGCCTGCTCGGCTCTCCTTGATCATCCAGGTTGGTTGACTGGATTGTGATGCCTTCAGCGAGGAGGCGGACGCGGACGGATTCTACGAAGGCCGCCGCTTGTTCGTCGAGTGCTGCCTGGCTCACTATGGGGTGGCCAGTAGCCCGCGTATTGGTTGTCTGGATCGGAACTTGACTACTATATCTAGACTTTCTCCCCTTTCCTGGGGCTTTTCGGGTTGGCCTCGCCGGAGATTGCTCCGGGACTCTGTGTTGGCCTTGGGAGGAGCAGAGCCTTATAGTTTCTGTGAAACAATGAGAATATAAATGCAAACGATTGGTTAATTGGGTGTAAGTTCCCACAGACGGCGCCAGAAAGTGTTAACGGAAATTTGCTCGGGATCAGAAATCTTAGTTAACGCCCTCGAGACCACTACCACGTAGGTGGTGGCCAAAATTCATTGTATATGTAACAGTGATTTATAAAGTGACAAGTAAGCAAGAATGTTTTTATTGAATATGCATGGTATACAAATACAAAGGTTCTTCTCTCTTTTCTCTCAACTCTCTCTAGGGAATGGTCGATTGTTAGTTGTATGCCTGTCGAATAGTAGTCTCTTCTTTTTCCTTTCTTTTCTTTTCTATTTATACATAGTTTATAGGTCAACAGATTGATTCTCCCTTGTTTTTCTCAATCTCCTCCTTATCGGGCGGGATTTCTTGCTTTAATGTCATTGACTTTTGAATTGACGTCCGAATTGAAAGTATCGTGGTGGAGATCAGTTTGTTTCCTTTTTGGATTTTATTACTTGTTCTGCATGTAGGTAACGTTTCCAGATATGATTCAATGCATTCCTTGTATCCTTTCAGTATGATCCTTTATGGATGTCGTTAGATATGACGATATGGTGTGGTGCATCAACCAGGGAGGTTGATTAGTATTTCAACCTTGATATCTGAGAAGTTTCATCCAGCTTTGAGCCAAATCTGGCTTCCCTTGACCTTTTCGAAGCTAGGTGTGGCCTCGACTGACCTTTTGAAGCTAGGTGTGTCTTCGACTGACCTCGCGGCCTTTTAAGGACATTCTTCTGTGTCAATCGAGGTACAGACTAGTCTCTGGAGCACTTGTGAGATGACCTCGACTTCGGGGAGCTTCTAGTTTTGGTGATGCGGGCTAGATCTGATCGTTCCGGGCTTTATCCCAGATGTTTCCGGAGCCTGTCCTTGTTCCTGGGGTGGTATCGCAGTTTGGCTCTGGACAGAGAGATCTCCTGGTGGAAGCTCTCGGGTCCGGGCTCTATCCCGGATGTTTTCGGATCCCGCCCTTGTTTCTGGGGTGGTATAGTAGCTTGGCTCTGGATTGAGAGGTCTCCTGGTGAAACTCTCGAGTATGGAACCAGGTCTGGGATGTGGAAAATTTCCCTTTGGTCCTTAGCCAATTTTGGCTATTAACAGATGATAATTTTGTTTATTAAATATTTAATTTTTTTATATTGTATATAATATTGTGAAAGTGAAACAATATTATTCTATTAATTACTTAATTTTAAAAATTATATACAAACTCTATCTATGTTATAATTTATAATAAGTTCATAACTATGTTAATTTATTGTTAAAATATGATTCATTTGATGTATAATTACTTGTTTAAGATAGTCCTAAAATTTTACAAAAAAAATCGAACATTAGATGCAATTATCCATATATTTTTTTCAATTTTTAAAAGAATATCCACTAATATAGATATTATCCTCAAAATATCCATAATTTGGAAGTTCGATAGCGATACTGATATTTTCTTCCTCGGAAAAGATACATAAAATCTAGTGGTGGCTTACAGGCGGCTCGACCAGGCCTGGCCCTGCCTGTGGCATGCCGGACCTTCTAATAGGTCATGCTAAAGATGCATGGCATTCTTGACAGGCCAGGCCTAGGCATGTCCTATTAAAGGCCTGGACTGGCCTGCAGGCCTGGTCTCTAGCCGACCTGTATACAATCTTTTTTTTTATTAAAAAATTTTTTTAAATTTCAATGGATGGGAATTGAACCAAGGTTTTGGAAAAAATGTTATGTGGAGGGGTGGGTGTTTTCAGGTTAGGTTGGGTTGGAAAATTTCCAACCCGATCGTATATCGGGTTGAAAAGTTCAACCCAACCCAACCCAACCCAACCCAACATTGTCGGGTTGTACTGATCGGGTTAGCCGGTTAGTAAAAAAACATTTAAAAAAAAAAGAACATTTACGGTACAACTAATTCACATATTAATGAAAATATTACATCTACTGATTTTTTAACTTCATCAGTTACCCATATTTGTTATAAACAGAACTCGTATGCATCAGCTACTGCATGCTGTGTAATAAGTACTAATAAGTACTATAAGAAAATTGTATAAACAAAATCTTTTCCTAGTTTGAGCAGAACATATGTTGATTGAAATTGTGAATTCTATAATCCAACATATATGTGAATAACCAATGATTGTCACACTGCAATTGGAAACCTTTGCAATAAATTCTGAATAAACCAAATGAGAACAAATTCCCAATAAAAACAAAGTGCCAGAATCCATACTTGTTTGTTTGTTTGTCAATCAAATAATACTAACCGTCTAACCTCATGATTCACCTAAATTTGTCCATTGTTGGAAGTTCTCAGTCACTGTCTCTGCTCTCATGGCCTTGTGGTATCTCTGGTGGATCCTATCAAAATGAAGTCATGTTTTCAGTACATAATTAAACACTGAATCGCCAAGAAACTGCATTTTTTATTTCTGGGATAAAATATCACCATTGATTTCTGTCCTTTAAGATCTAGATGGTCAAAAGCTGGTTGAAGAGGAGATTAAACACAATCTATCAGCATCAGTATTCTGACGAAGCAGAAAAGAATAAGAACCCAGATCAATAAATAAAAACATAAAAATTCTATCTTTGCCAAAAAAAAATAACAAAATTGAATAGTCAATAGAACCTAACAAGTAACAACTAAACCAATTAATGTATACATGAATAAAAAATTAAAAATACAATAAGCTACACTAAATTTTAATACATCATTTGACCAGGTTTGAAATTTGAAGCGTTCATATAAATCTAATGTCAACAAAAATAAAAATAAATAAAATTGAATAATTCAAACTAAAAGATGACGATGATGGATCATGGATGCATTTTTGATATCATATAAAATAAATAAAACATTAGCTCCGTTAAATCTCACAAAGCTCTGTTTTTTCACAGTAAATTTTTTTAAAAAAATATGGCTGCAGAATAAATCATCGAATTGTTGGATTCGTACTGGTTTGAACATGGAATTTTCAGGAAGAAACCAGTATCAGCTCTGAAGAACACAATCCCAGTTCTTTAAATACAAGAAGAAGTTGAAGAAGCAAAGATTTCTCGCTTGTCAAGTCTCCATGTCAGGTCTCTGAGTGATCAATAATTGTACTCCAAAGCAAGCTTTTCCTTTAACTCCAGAGCAAGTTTCTCCGATGAACGGGGTCGACTACGGATGGAAGTGTGATATGAATTATATCAGGCCATGCAATGATCACATGCATCACGTGGACAAATTGATTAGAGGATGCACACGAAGTTGGACCAAGTCTCGTGTTGTTTTGCTTTTTGTTTCAGTATTTACATTCCAAAAGAAATAGTCAATTTAATCGAGCTGTTATGAGGAGTGATGCATAAAAGCTCTCCTTATATTCAGTCCACTAGTTAGTTTCCGGATTTCGCGCGATTTCCAATTGTACGTGTTGTGGCCTATTTAGGTCCCAGTTTGAATTGAAATAAAGTATGAGATTAATAACAAAACTCTTCCAGACCCCGGTTTCCGGTTCTTCTTTTATCTCCTCTCGTCTTCCCTCCTCAGAAATTCAATTTCTTATCGGTGGTATCAGAGCTTCCAACCATGGAGACCCGCGCCAAATCGTCTGCAGAATTTCGTAGCGAAATTCATGAACTCCTTTCCAGCCAGGAAACCAGGATCGCAGAAAACGCTACCAAAACCAGTGGCGGACTCAGAAATTTTAATGAGGTGGGGCATTTGAACAAAAATCAATTATTTAAAAAAAATTAATGAAAATTTAAAATCATAGTAAAATGTGTTTTTTTAATATAAAAAATGATGGTATAATGAATTTTTAATTAAAAAAATAGAATACAAACTCGAAATGAATTAAATAATCTTACATTTAAAAGAACTAAAAATAAGAAACAAAATATTAAAAAAAAATAAACAATAACAAGAAAAACAACATGAACAATGAAAAATTATAGTATTTATTCGTAAAAAAAATTAAAATTTAGTTTTATAATAAAAAATTTTGTTTTGTATTTATAGTGAATTCACTTTAAATTTATACAAAAATAATTGATTAATAAATACTACTAGAAATGTTTTTGAATTTTTTTTTTCTAATTATTGATTCTAAATAAATTAGAATAATAAAATAAAGAAAAATATAAATGATAAAATAAAATGAATCATAATTATAGATGAACTATTTTAATATAATAAATTTAAATTTGAGATTTTAGGGTTTATTGATTGGATGTGTTAAGTATGTCAAACTAAAAATATTAAAAATAAGAAAATTTCAAAATAATAATAGATAAGATAATTTACTATATAATAAAATTGAATTAAGTAAACCACAAATTAAGGGTAGTTAAGAATTTAACAATGAGGGGAAAAAGAAAATGGATTATTTTGTTGTAGAAGAAAATGCAAAGTTTGATAAAGGAATTGGAAACGAGTGTAAAATAAAAATAGATATTAAAAGGTGTTTGTTTTGCTTACGCTGAGAATTGAACCAATGACTAAAATTAAGGAAATGAAGACAATAAACCAACAGTGATGTGTAACAACATATGTCATGGTATGTTATTTGTGATATATATATATATATATATATATATATATAAACATAAAATGATTTTTTTAAAAAAAAAATTTGAGGTGGGGCACGGGCCCCACCTGGTCTCTATGTGGGTCCGCCCCTAACCAAAACCGATACTTGTTTCGATCAACTCGTTGATCTCATTGCCCAAACTAATAGTCGCTTCGATCAACTCGCCAACGATATGCAAGCCCTGTGCCTTCAACAGAATCAACCTGTATCCAGGCACATTTGACCCACCTCTAATAGAGAACCCCATTACCAATTTCGTTCCACATCAAACAGGGATCCTATTGTGCTAGACACTGGAGAGACGTCCCACAGCAGCTTGGCCGCTCATCACCATTCCAATTTGAAATTAAATTTTCCCATATACAACGGTTTGGATGATCCAACGGGGTGGATTTTCAAAGCTGAACAGTATATTGACTTCAAGAAAATTGAACCACAACAGCAGGTGCAGTTGGCATCTTTTCACCTGGAGAAAATCGCACTGCAATGGTATCATTGGTTTACCAAAAATCGAGGTCCTCTACTGTGGAATGAATTCACCACGGCCATCCTCCACCGTTTTGGCCCGACTAACTATGACGATCTGTCCGAGGCTTTGTCACGTCTCAAACAAACAACAACAGTCAATGCATATCAAGTGGAGTTCGAAAAACTGTCACATAAAATCGATGATCTTCCAGAAAACTTTTTAGTAGGTTCTTTCATAGCAGGTTTGAAGGATGCAATAAGGTTAGATGTGCGTGTCAAACAACCGAGAACACTGTCGGCCGCCATTAGTGTGGCACACCTTATTAAAGAAAGAAATCAGCTCCAACGTTGGCCAACGAATTCATTTCGGCCAGCTGTTTCGGTGAGCCAAAACCGACCAGCTCAGAGTTCAACGGTCGGCCTCCTTGGTCCACCTCCTGCACAGCGGACGACCAACAACTTGGGTAATTCTCCAGGACCCATTCGTCGAATTACGGGGCAAGAAGTTAGTGAGCGACACGAGAAGGGCCTTTGTTTTTTTTGCGATGAAAAATATGTGTCTGGACACCGCTGCTCTCGTCCGCAGTTGTTCATGATAGTGGATGTAATGCCGGAAAATGAAATCGATGATATCGACATGGAAATTGAACCAGTTCAGGACGCCATACCAGAAATTTCCTTCCACGCATTGGCTGGTTCGACTCATCCGCAGACATTTCAAGTTATCGATAAAGTCAAAAATAAGGAATTGACTGTGCTCATTGAATGGGGGAGCACCCACAACTTTATTGATCAAGCAGTTGTGACCAAGCTGGGATTGCCCGTGGTTCGTGATAAATGTTTCAGGTAACAGTCGGAAACAAAGAAACCAAAGAATGCATCGGACGTTGTTTTGGTATATCTCTCAATATTCAAGGATTTACTATCCGAGCAAATTTCTACATATTGCCCGTAGCGGCGTGTCAAGCGGTTTTTGGGGTTCAGTGGCTTGAGACCTTAGGGCCTATTGAAAAGGACTATAAAAAACTGAGCATGACCTTACTCAAGCCGGCAAGACATATGCATTACAGGGGTTGCGACGTTCCGAGGTATCACCAATTAGCGACAATGAGCTGTTACATCTTTCAGGTATGGGATTTTTCCTCCACATGGTACCCAATTTACAACCGGCCCCAGCTAGTAAAGTCCTAAGTGACCTGCGAGAATTAATTTCATAATTTTCCCATGTCTTTGAGGAGCCCTCTGAATTACCTCCGGTACGCAACAATGTTCACCATATACCCCTGTTGCCGAATCACCCACCTGTCAACACCAGACCGTATAAGTACCCTCATTAACAGAAAAATGAGATCGAAACTCTTGTCAAAGGCTTCCTTAAATCCGGCGTCATTCGACCCAGCCGCAGTCCTTTTTCGTCACATGTCTTATTAATAAAAAAGTCTGACGGTTCATGGAGGTTTTGTGTGGACTACCGCGCCCTCAACGAGATCATGGTAAAAGATAAGTTTCTTATCCCCGTCATCGATGAGTTACTTGACGAGTTACACGGTGCAAAAAAAATTTCGAAATTGGATTTGCGTTCAGGTTACCACCAAATCCGGGTCTGCTAAGAAGATATTCCGAAGACAGCTTTCCGCACTCATGACCGGCACTACGAATTTTTGGTGATGCCATTCGGATTGACGAATGCTCCGGCTTCATTTCATAGTCTCATGAACGATGTATTCGGGTCCCCATTTACGCTGGTTTATTTTAGTTTTTTTTTTATGATAAATTAGTGTATAGTAGGTCATGGAGTAAGCATATCCAGCATCTACGTCATGTGTTTTATATTCTGTCCAGCAATAAATTGTTTGTTAAACATTCTAAATGCCAATTTAGGGGTGGTGCAAGTGGACTATTTGGGACATCTCATTTTGGCGGAAGGTGTGGCTGTTGATCTAGCCAAGATCCACTCAATCCAAGCTTAGCAGGTGCCAACAACGATTAAGGAAGTTTGTGGCTTCCTCGGACTGGCGGGATATTATAAGAAATTTGTTAGGGGCTTCGGTGTGATCGCAGCTCCGTTGACGAAGCTCTTATCTAAAGAGGGGTTTCATTGGACACATGAGGCACTACATGCTTTTGAATCTTTGAAGGCTGCGTTGATACCACCTCATGTGTTGCACCTCACTGATTTTACACAACAATTTGTGGTCGAGTGTGATGCTTGTGAGGATGGTTTAGGGGACATTATATTACAACAAAATCGTCCCATTGCCTATTACAGTGAGGCGTTGAAGGGAAGGGCTAAGTGAACAAGCATTTTTGTCGTTAGAAAGTGTCCGTCAAAAGTAATTTATAAAAACCATAAATGCCCTAAAATGTTTACAAAACAAGTACAATGGCAAATAAGGGTATCATCCACAGGAAAAAAGAAATTAAATGGCTAAAACAAGTTAACTACTATTAAATTAAAACTAAGCATAAATAAGGTAAAGATTGATGGTTGAGTTGAAAGGCTAATAACTATGATGCAACTACAATTACACTAACTAATCTAACTATGCAATTAGTGTTAATATATTATAGTGGGAACTAAGGAATTGATGGATCCAACAAGTGAATATGGGCAATGTAGGAACTCACATGAATGCACTTTAATCTTATGTAACCAAACAAATCATGTATAGGATTGGTTGTATACCACTTATGAGTATCCAACCCATCATGTATAGTATTAGCCACCCACAAATGATTGTGCAATGAAAGAATATCTATCAAATAAGGGACCAATCTCTTTGTTTAAATTCACCAACCCATCATGTATGGGATTAGTTACCCATTTGAGATTAGATAGAGTTGAGATTAATGTGTCCGGATTTCACTCAAGTCATGTAAAATTGTTCAATCCTTCCATTCAAATGAGCATAAGAAAACCTAGCATCATGTATACCAAATTATCTACTCAAATAAATCCTCAAACAATTTGCAAAGAGAGTCATGTACAATCAAATACAAATCATCCTTGAATTCAATTAAAACAATGAATGAAACATATATGATAGATTGATAGAAAATATAAGGTTCATTACAAACCCAACATCCACAAGTGTTTCACATCAATCCCCTAGTGGGATATTTAACTACTCATGACAAATAAATGAAAATATATAGGAGAAGAGAGATAAAGAAGACTCATATAGACATTCTCATTCCTTCAAGCTTGAATCCAATCTCCTATGTGTCCTTGAGTAGAAATTGATGAGGATGATGGTTAGATTTGGTGTGGAATGATTCCTAAATCTAGGTTAGTGGTTAGGGTTTAGAAAGGGGAGAAAATTTCGTTCTTGGAAGAGGGTGGAAGATTTAAAGTGTGGAAGAGAGTTTTCAATATGAAAGTGGTGTATTTATAAGCTTGGGAGGTTAGGGCATGATCTGGGTATGAAAGGACATCATTACCCCTCTAAAATGACCCAAAAAACCCATCATTCATTGGACTAGACGTTGCAGTGCACGGGTAGGTTACCCAGTGCAGTTACCGTGGACAGCCGCACAATAGTTATTAAAAAGGCCATAATTTCCTCTTGACAACTCGGAATTGCAATCCATAAAAACCGCTATAAACTAGACTCTTGGGTCTTTCCGAATATATGTAATTCGAAATATGGTTCAGTCCGAGAAGGGAGAAATGGCTCTCCAAAGTTGGATGTACTGCACAAGCTTTTCATAATTTCTGCCCATTTTTCTATCAAATCTCACTTTTTGCTAATTTTTGCCTCCCAAACTCCTTTTTGCCTAAAAATACCTGCATTGACAAGAATAGAGTCATTAGACACAAAAACACACTCGAAAACAAGCTAAAGGATATGGAATTGAGGGCCAAAATGTATAACAATTTTGGTGCGATCAAATACCCCTAAACCAAACTTTTGCTCGTCCTCGAGCAAACTCTCAACAAAACCAAAACATAGACACTTGACAAAAAACACATGACTCGATCTAAAAACTTTCCTAGAGGCTCAAACAAATAATTCAAACTGCCGCATGTCCAACAGATGATGAGATGCAAGGATGTGTGATAGAGAGAAGTAGACATGCAATATAATCTAAAGCAACTCAAAGGCACTAAAGGGAAACTCGCACAATCACAAATCCCACACCTAAGAGTACTCTTGTATCAAGAACTACTCACTCTCACACCTCGAGCGTAATTTGCTTCGACTCTAGCCTCTCGTGGAGTCTCTCTTTTCTTTCCACTCATAGTCCTAAGTTCACACTCAAACAAGGTATGCAAAGATGGAATTTATGCATAGAAATCTAAAACATTGCATACATGTAAATTGAAAAATGGATAATGTCTGTGAACTAGCCTAGGAAGGATTCACTTATACCATGAACAAGGAAGATCAAGCTTCAGCAAACATTCCCAAGCAAGACTCATCATGGATTAAAAAGGACTTCCCTTTGGTTGTAATGGGGCCATGGGGTTTAATGTGGTGAACAAAGAAATATATATTTGGAGTTCAAAAATCACCAATCATACTTACACTTACTCACACACCCCATACAAAGCTCTATTAAACTTCAATTACATTCTAGCTACTAGGCATTCACTTACATACACATTTGTGCTACAAATTTGTACTCCACATTGTGATTATTTTACAATTATTTCACAAGGCTCTTTTTCTTGCATTTTTTTTTTTGCATTGATTTCCTTTTCTTTCTTGCTTTTGCCTTTTTCTTTCTTTTCTTTTGCACAATAACATTTGACAATTCGGCTCAAAGTGCAATTTTTAGCACCTTTACATTCTTGAGCCTTTTCTTGCACAATTTACATGCTTGCCTAATTACGTACTATTTCCACATTAAAGCTTACACCTTTCCAACCAATTACACACACACACACACAACACCACCTACATGATTGGCAATTAAAGGTTGGTTTGTGTTTGGCTTATGGCTATATGGTTAATTATGGTTCCGAAAGAAAGGGTAAGTGTTTGGCCTCAAAATTGGCTATGGAGCACACATAAGGACATAGAAATGTGTTTAGGCTTTTTAAGTAGCTAAATGCACACACATTGCCTACGATCATTTTCACAACAAGTCTATCAAGGGAATGAAAACATCCATCTTGCAGTCCACAATATATATGAGCTGTATGCTCTATGGCATGTGACACATATGACGAGAAGAGTGTTTAAGGAATATAACAATTTAACACTCAATGCGCTTTTTAATAGGATTGTGTTTGTGAACTCTTAGGGTAGTCACCACTATTAGAACAAGATGCAAGAGCATCAAATCCTCTCAACTAAAGCACAAAAAGGATGGGACTAGCCCATGGCATGCAAGTTAGACCCTAAAGTGACAACTAGATGCTACTTAAGCTCAACATGCATATATAAACTTGTCAAAAGCACACGCTCAAGGCATCACAACCAAGCTAGTGAAAGCTCGAAAAATTTGGCCATTGCGACAGTTTTGAAAAATTTGGACCAAAAATGACTCAAAAAAACTCAAAACATAAAAAGACGACTCAACAAGGCGTCTACACCCCCAAACCAAAACCCAACATTGTCCTCAATGTTGAAGACAAGAGAGCCCGGCCTAGCGGGGCGTGCCTAACACGACTCAAAGCACAACAACCTATGCACTAATCATGCACAATCAATGCCCAACAAAATAAATGACTCAAAAATAGGCTCATAATTAAAATAAGGCAATCATGCAATTTTGACATTCAAGTATAAATCAACACCAAGCATTTCTTTAATCAAAAATGACAGAGTGGGGGCATGATGACCCCCAAACCGAGTATCACTATATGCACAAAACAAATAAAAAATGTGAGCAATCAAAACCACACCCAAGTCGAGTGGGGCTATATGTGCAAAATTAACCTGTATACTCACATATGTATTCAGGGGAGCCTTCGGCTCATCCAATCATCCAAAAATAGATAAATCAATAAACACAAAATTTAGGATCCAAAATATTATCTCTACTAACAAAATATATGTCCATCTATCAACATTCACAAAATTGTATCAACAATCATATCCACATCATTCATTCATTCATTCACAAGTATTCACAATCATTTCATGGAAATAAAAGATAGGAAAATTAAAGTTCAACATTGAGATTAAGAAATGAAACAACGGTGGTTGTTTTCATGCAATCCAATGATTGGATTAGGTTCCCGCCAGTTTTATGAGCACTCTTCGCTTACTCGTCCCTCCAAGACTTGCAAGTGGCCGTTGTGTCAATTCCAAGCGATGAAGAACCTAGCATTAAGCACAATATCTAATAAAAACATACCAACCACACAAATATATCCCAAAAGAATATCCTCAAAATAAATCACTCTCCACAAATCTCAAAAATATTCAAACTAAACATCATCCACCAAAATTATTAGCAACTAAAAACATAAAAACAAAACAACAAATTTAAAATAGATTCCACAATTCATTTTCTCCCCCAAACCTATTTTTTACCCAAACAATGACAAGCACAAGTCAATCAAATAAAATGGGCAATAATGACATTAAAAAGAGAAAATCAATTGTGCAATCCACATGTGCATTAAAAAATTTCAATTGGATGCACTAGGTGAGAGGCTAGAGTCCTCTAAGGGTGGTTTGACCAAATTTGGGAATTCCTTCTTCTTTTCAACCCAATAGACTTAGATGGACTTTTTGTCTTTCCCTTTTTCATATTTCTCACTAAGTGTATTTGGTCTTTCCTTACCCAAATCTTCTTAACTTTAGGAGTATTTTTCCTGCTCCTAGCACCTCTCATTTTCCTATTTCTATGCACTGTATAATATTCATTTTTAAAATGCTCTTTCTTTGAACAAAAATAACACACGAGGGTAGAGTTAGGAATTCCCCCTTTCAATTGGTGACTCTATGGCTTTGAGTGAACATTTGTTGATATGGCCTTGACCGCACGCTCCACTCTTTCCAACTTCATGATGTAGTCACCTTCTCTTGCCTCTAAAATTTTGAGAGCTTCTTCCTTATTGCTCAGTGCATCCTTGACTTCATCCAGAGCGGTGACCTTCAGCTCTATTTCCATTTGCATTTCCTTTATCTGGTGAGCTGCCTTGTCTTCAAATTCCTTTGATGCCCTTGCGCAGTTCTAGTATTCCTACAATGTTGTACTCTTTGCGACTTTCAGTCTCTCAACTTGTTCTTCCAATTCCTTGTTTTTTGTTAGAGACTTCACCATTCTTCTTCATGAGAGTACTATTATCCACTCTGAGCGATTTCACCTCAAGTACGAGCTTTTTGCTTAGCTCTTGGGGCTTTTTGTTTAGCTCTTGGAGCTTTTCTACCTTTGACACTTCTAAGGCCTCTTTGCCTTCTAGCTCTTTCTTCAAGAGTTGCAATGTCTTCTCAAAATCCTCCCTCGTATCCTTTTTCTCTCGGGAGACTTCTTTTACTTTCAATTGAAGTGCATCCTTTTCCTTCTTCAACAACTCCAATAATGCCATTAATTCTTTTCCGGTATCCATCATCTCCTTGCACATCTCTACCGTCATTATGCTATTATCCTCCCCAAGGGTCCTTTGTGGCTCGTCCCTTGGTAGGTATGAGATGGTCTTGTAATCTTGGCTTGATGCCATCTTAGAGGTGCTGAAAGTTCCTTTAAAACTGGACTCTTGACTTTGTTCTAGCCAGCTAGGTAGCACATGTATGTTGAAGTTCTGCTCTGCTACAATTTGCTCATTGGTACGATTGCATTTTTGCATGAGTGCTCTTAACTCATTTTCTTCTGACATGCACATTTGTTGGTAGCTTGGCCTCGGTTCTTGCATGAAGAAATCCATAGAGTCCTGATGTAGGGAAAAATTGCTTAAAACCGCAGCGGAAGGCGAAAAAATAATTTTCGTATAGTTTAAAATTTTTCTAAAGATTTGAACCTTAACCCTTTAATTAATTAAACTCAAATATACGGTTAGAGTTAAATACCTCTTATCGTGTGATCCGATTGACTTACATCGATGGTAATCCGCAAGATCTTCAATCCTAGCACGTACGTGAATCACCTAGGAGCGTGGTCTCCCTTTTTCTTTGAATTGCTTACCTTAGAATGGACGTATGGAATTTCTGATCTTGATCTTCAATAGTAAAACACCAAGAGCCTAAAAAAATAGTTCCGGTCACTTTTGAATTCACAGTCAATATGATTGAAACTCGATTAACCCTAAATCGAAAGTGTGCACAAAACCTTTTGATGTTAAAGGCTTGTAAGTGCACTATCGAATGAGAACTTATTTTCTTTTTCTCTCTTGGCCGAAGATCTATGTGTATAGAGTAGGATTTTTTATTTTCAAAACAAACAAAAATCTCTCTCTATTTTGCTTCTTAGTGGCCGAAAATTCATAACCTTATATTTATAGGTTGGCCGAATTTTCTCCTTCACCAAGTAGGGTTGGCCGAATTCATTGAATAGGAAATCTAGGGTTGGTTAATTTCCTTACTTGAAAAGGAATTGTCCTTTTCCCTAATTCCTATCAATTCAAGAATCCTAACCCTTGTAGGACTAGTGGTGGCCGAATTCTTTGTATAATAAGGAGTGTATGTGGACTTAATCCTTACCACATTAGGACTCCTATCACTTAAAAGAATTCCAACCCTAATCCAACACATAGTATTTAATTTACTGATCATGAAAAGATTTTGATTTAAACTATTAATTAATTAAATAATTAATTAATTTCCATTTAATCAAAACAATAAAATAAAATAATATCTTGGGCTATTTTATTAGCCTTGCCGCCCACACCATATATATATGGGCCTAATATTATTTTTCTTATTTTATTTAATCCATTAGACTTTAAATAAAAGCGCACATGTGAACCAGACTTATTCTTACTAAAAGAAACAAGCCTACATGTCTCCTTTTAATATATTAATATAATAGTGCAGCCCATTAAATAAATAATAGACATATTATATTCTTAATATATTAAATGCAATTTTAGATGGACCCATAAATTGGTCCGGTAGAATATATCAAGTGATCCATGCAAGTACGTGTGGATTGTGGATCTTGGCGGGCTATCTAAATTTAAGCTTCAATAGACATAACCTAATCACAATCAACAAATGATTCACTTAGGTCCGATCTATTAATTTTAACTCATTCCACTAAAGAGCTAAAATTGAACTCTTAAATAAAGATAGAATAAGGAGATGTTTCTCATTCATACCCTAGACAATCTTATAGGAGATGGTGTATCCTCGTGAATAATATCAGTAATCGCCAAGAGCTCATATACCGCCTATAGCTCTCCAAGTTACCATATTTCCTCATATGACCACATTTTGAACTTGGATATTTTGACTTGTCCAGAAGCCATGTCTTCAATAATCATTATTGAAAACTCAACATTGAGATTTAATATCCAATACCTCAAAACATCCATATGATGATATTATACTCTCATTTAATAAATGGAGCCACGATATCCATATCTATAAATGAAGTCCTCTATCGATTAACAAATGAATACCACCAAACTATCGAGGATAGACTATGCTATATAATCGTACTCATTGATAGCTCAAATGATAACACTTGCAACCATAAGTCCATCATTTATCTCAGGATTTAGATAGACTCTCCGATTGTCCTAATAATGAAAAGACTTATATCTAGTGACGGTTCTAGATAAAGTATTTCATTGTGATCCAGTTCAATGCACCCAGTGCACTAGATTCTTTTACTCGAAAACCTTTCGATGATTTTAGACTCATCATAACTCATTTGATCTCACTCAAATGCTAGTAAAAGAATTCTACAACTTTATCAAGATAGAGGTGCCCAACCTTTAACTTAAGTTGTGAACGTTATTCAAGACTAACCAAAGAATTGTGTCTACCTCATACATATCCGGATGTACAAACAATTCTTCATATCTCATAGTCTTTTGACCTTATGATTATTTACCTTGACAATTATAATTATAAAAGCTATAAGATTTTGCAGAATCAGAAATCACTTTATTTATATGAAAAAGATTGTCAATTACAATATTACACTCTTGCTATTGAGCATAATCCTAACACCTGAAACCTGAAAAATCAAAAACAAAAACACCAAAAGAAGTAAAAAGAAACAAAAAGACTAAAAAACTCTAACTAAGAAATTAATACTATTAAAACTAATCTAAGCACTACTACGCTCGCCAATCCCCGGCAGCGGCGCCATTTTGAACAAGCATTTTTGTCGTTAGAAAGTGCCCGTCAAAAGTAATTTAAAAAAACCATAAATGCCCTAAAATGTTTACAAAACAAGTACATGGAAAATAAAGGTATCATCCACAGGAAAAAGGAAATTAAATGGCTAAAACTAGTTAACTACTATTAAATTAATACTAAGCATAAATAAGGTAAAGATTGATGGTTGAGTTGAAATGCTAATAACTATGATGCAACTACAATTAGACTAACTAATCTAACATGCAATTAGTGTTAATATATGATAGTGGGAACTAAGGAATTGATGGATCCAACAAGTGAAAATGGGCAAGGTAGGAACTCACATGAATGCACGTTAATCTTATGTAACCAATCAAATCATGTATAGGATTGGTTGTATACCACTTATGAGTGTCCAACCCATCATGTATAGTATAGCCACCTATAAATGGTTGTGCAATGAAAGAATATCTATCAAATAAGGGACCAATCTCTTTGTTTAAATTCACCAACCCATCTGTATGGGATTAGTTACCCATTTGAGATTAGATAGAGTTGAGATTAATGTGTCCGGATTTCACTCAAGTCATGTACAATTGTTCAATCCTTCTGTTCAAATGAGCATAAGAAAACCTAGCATCATGTATACCGAATTATCTACTCAAATAAATCCTCAAACAATTTGCAAAGAGAGTCATGTATAATCAAATACAAATCATCCTTGAATTCAATTAAAACAATGAATGAAACATATATGATAGATTGATAGAAAATATAAGGTTCATTACAAGCCCAACATCCACAAGTGTTTCACATCAATCCCCTAGTGGGATATTTAACTACTCATGACAAATAAATGAAAATAAATAGGAGAAGAGAGATAGAGAAGACTCATGTAGACATTCTGCTTCCTTCAAGGTTGAATCCAATCTCCTATGTGTCCTTGAGTAGAAATGATGAGGATGATGGTTAGATTTGGTGTGGAATGATTTCTAAATCTAGGTTAGTGGTTAGGGTTTAGAAAGGGGAGAAAAAAATTTCGTTCTTGGAAGAGGGTGGAAGAGTTAAAGTGTGGAAGAGGGTTTTCAATATGAAAGTGGTGTATTTATAAGCTTGGGAGGTTAGGGCATGATCTGGGTATGAAAGAACATCATTACCCCTCTAAAATGACCCAAAAAAACCCATCATTTGCTGGGCTAGACGTTGCAGTGCACGGGTAGGTTACCAGTGCAGTTACCGTGGACAGTCGCGCAACAGTTACTAAAATGACCATAACTTCCTCTAGGCAACTCGGAATTGCAGTCCGTAAAAACCGATTGAAACTAGACTCCTAGGGCTTTTTAAATATATGTAATTCGAAACATGATTCAGTCTGAGGGGAGAGAAATGGATCTCCAAAGTCGGATGTGCTGCACAAGTTTTTCACAATTTCTGCCCATTTTTCTATCAAATCTCACTTTTTGCTAATTTTTGCCTCCCAACTCCTTTTTGCCTAAAAATGCCTGCATTGACAAGAATAGAGTCATTAGACACAAAAACAAGCTAAAGGATATGGAATTGAGGGCCTAAAATGTATAACAATTTTGGTGCGATCACTAAGTCATTGTCAACCTATGACAAGGAGATGTTGGCAGTGGTTAAAGTGGTTTGGAAGTGGCATCCTGTATCAGCTGGGAAAACCTTTTTTCATCAAAACCGACCACCGTAGTCTGAAGTATTTCATGGAGCAGCGCATTTCCACGCCAACTTAGGCTCGTTGGCTGCCCAAAATTGTGGGATTTGACTACACCATTCAGTATAGAAAATGGAAGGAGAACCAAGGTGCCAATGCTCTCTCACGCGTTGCCGCATTCCAATTCCAAGTGGTGTCACTTTCGGTTCCGGAATGGTGGGCTGCCTTGCAACGTGAGGTACTGCAATCTCCTTTTTACACTGAATTGGTAAATAATTGCTCTTCTAGTTTGTTTCAAAGGGATGGTGTTTATGCAAAATGGGAAAATCCTTTTGAGTCCAGAGTCATCTTTGCTGCCAGCAGTTCTAGCAGATGCGCACTCATCTCTCGCTGGTGGACATTTTGGGGTCCTCAAAACATTAAGCCGTATCTCTTCGAGTTTTGTTTGGCCAGGGATTCAGTCCATGGTAAAGGAATTCGTCCACAACTGTGATGTTTGTCAGAAATGCAAGCACGAAACACTGCTACCAGCCGGCATTGCTTCAGCCTCTTCCAATTCCGCAGCGGATTTGGATTCAAATTTCTAAGGACTTTATTGAAAGTCTTCCAGTTTCAAAGGGCCATGATGTGATAATGGTAGTCGTCGATCGCCTTTTGAAGTATGCTCATTTTGGTGCCATTGAAGCACCCTTATACGGCAATGACGGTAGCTAAAGTTTTCGTCTTCGAAATTGTTCGCTTACATGGTATGCCACTCTCCATTGTGAGCGATCGTGACAGGATTTTTATTAGTTCTTTTTGGCGAAATCTCTTCAAATTACATGGCACAATTCTGAATTTTAGTTCAAATTATCATCTTCAGTCGGATGGTCAAACGGAAGTTGTGAACCACACACTTGAGCAGTATTTACGATGCTTCACAAGCGATCAGTTGCGGAAGTGGATGGAGTGGCTTTCTTGGGCTGAATATGGGTACAACACATCCATCCACTCCACCACCAAGATATCCCCTTTCGAAGCAGTTTACGGTGTTCCGCCTCCATCCATGTTGTCGTACGTTCCTGGTACTACGAAGGTCCAAGCATTTGATGAGTTGTTGCGATCGCAGGGAGGACATAATTTGTAAGTTACGACGTAATTTGTTGAATGCTCAATCACGCATGAAAATTCAGGAGGACCAGCACCGCCGAGATGTCTCCTTTGAGGTGAACGATTATGTCTATTTACGCTTACATCCGTATCGCTAGAAAACAATGGCCTTCCGAAGCTCTTTAAAATTAGCACCTCGTTTCTTCGGGCCCTTTAAAGTGCTTGCTCGTATCGGGCCGGTTGCGTATAAGTTGGAGCTGCCAGGATGGGGCACAAATACATGATGTATTTCATGTCAGTTTGCTCAAGAAGAAATGGGGACCGATTAAGTCTGCTAGTGTCACACTACCGCCTGATTCAGATGATGCTATTATAATGCCTGAATCGGAAGCCGTCCTGGACCGTCGGGTTATCTAAAAGGGGAAATACAGTTCAAAAACGGAGGTTTTGATACAGTGGAAATGGGCATCTCGTGAGGATGCTACTTGGGATAATTTATGGCGCTTCTCCAAGGTCCTATGCGAAATTCGTTCTTGAGGATAATAACCATCTGAGGGGGAAGGATTGATATGAATTATATCAGGGCATGCAATGATCACATGCATCACGTGGACAAGTTGATTAGAGGATGCACACGAAGTTGGACCAAGTCTCATGTTGTTTTGCTTTTAGTTTCAGTATTTACATTCCAAAAGAATTAGTCAATTTAATCACGCTGTTATGAGGAGTGATGGCTAAAAGCTCCCCTTATATTCAGTCCATTAGTTAGTTTCCTGATTTCGTGCTATTTCCAATTGTACGTGTTATGGCCTATTTAGGTCCTAGTTTGAATTGAAATAAAGTATGACATTAATAACAAAACTCTTCTAGACCTTTGTTGTTCTTTTATCTCTTCTCTTCTTCCCTTCTCACAAATTCAATTCTTATCAAAGTGCGACTGCTGCTGGTGAGAGTTTGGAGAGATGTGAGAAGACAATAGATCTAGGGTTTCAAAATGAAAAGAAACGGATTCAACAAAAGTTATATATATATATATATCCATATATGTCAGGTCAAGTTATGGATTAGCCTCCCAACCCGACATGATTTCGGGTTGATTTTTTAAACCCGATTTCGTTAATGTTCTATTGGTAACCTGAGCCAACCCGCCAATTTCGAGTCGGGTAGGGTTGGGTTGGGTTGAAAGTACCCACCCCTAGACTTATGTATATAAAACTGTTGACAGTTTTGGTCATAACTATCAGCATCAGACTCTGGCTGACTGTGCTGTTGTAGCATAACTCGCTTCTATGACCATGATGCCTCGGTCATAACTCGCTTCCCGTCCATGATCTCTTGTAGCATCATCATGAGGACTGTGCTGCCTTCTTCTCTGGCTGGTTTGGTCCCCATTCCTCATGTGATCATGGTAATCTTGACGATCATCGCTCTTTTGGGACCGCTCCCTCTTTTCATGGTGATTCACCCTATCTTTACCAGCTTTCTACGGAGCATCAGGAGTTAGGACTACTATCTCAGATTGTATCCTGGGATCCCGTGCCACCACTGGTGTGGATAACTATAATATGTATATACAATATATATACATATAATATATATATATATATATATATATTGTCACTTTGCTGACTGGTGATCTCCCAGAAGGTCTGGATAGGTGGCGACCAGCCGTTTCCTTAGTAAGCTTCCTCTTAGAACCTCTAGGAGACCTTTTCTGTTCACCACCCCGATCGGAGGACTTCTTCTCTTTTTCCCGATCAAGAACGTCTGAAGACATGTTAGGGTCAGGCTCATAAGTATGCTCAACCATGGTTTGCTTGGGAGGAGCAATCCCTTGAGCCAGTTGGGAAGCAACTTCTGCACGGCTAACCTTGTCAAGATTTTTGATTTTTTCAGCATGTTCACCCACCACGACGTCCTCCTTGTATACTAAACCGTTGGAAGAACGTCAGAAAGAATAAAATTTTATTCAGAAGAGACCAAGGCGAGAAAGTACAGGAACTTACAGCAGTTTGCGTCGATTCGAGATTGGAGGAAATAGTCCAAGATCTTAAAAGGCATTCTCGGCGAACAGCGTACGCCGGTCCCTAGCCTCCCACGTTGTTTAAGCAGCTTTGACAACATTTTTTTGTTTGATCCTCTGTTAACATTGATGGGTCTTGTTCCATAGTTCGGGATTGTAGAAGTGCCTGAGAACACTATTTTTGATCAACTCCTACCGAGGATCAGCGACCACGGTTTCACCCCATTAGCCCCGAATGAAGAACCAGCTATTTTTCCAATATTTATTAGAGAAAGGGAAGCCCAAAATGAAGCCCTTGTGATCTTTACTAGATGAGGGTGTGGGTCATTGGTTATATCCTTCGGGAATCCAATGATTGATCGAACAAGACTGAAGATAGAAGGTACCCTCGTTGTCTGACCGACCCAGAGTGTAAAAGTTTCGGATTTCCTATGAGGTCTGGGGGTACTTGGCACCAATCTGTTTCCATAAGTGCCACAGGCTCGTCAGAACTAGATAAGAGTTCGGTGACAGCTGAGCAGGTGCAATCCCTGCCTCGGCGAGGAACTGCGCAATGAAAGGTTTGAGGGGCAGCGTAACCCCAGATGTGAGCATCGTCCCATAGATGGCCACTGCACCCCGATTGGGGTTCCAGATTGCGCGTGGGCCACTCAAGAACAGTTTGGCTGATCGGGGGAGGTCGATCTTTCACTGTACTTAATTAATTCTGGCTCGTTTACCACGTTTACCTCCCAGTCAAAGGTGCTAGGATGCTCTGCCGAGAACTTCAGAAGAAAAGCCTATCGCTTCCTAGGAACATCCCCCATTTTCAGCAATTGGGAAAGGATCTTCAAGTCGATTGCAAAAGAATCCTTAGAGCTTGGTCTGCTTCCCCGACCGGATCCGGTTGTCTTCGACATATCTAGGTATGTATTCGGAGAAGAAACAGTGGGATTAGCAATGTTTGATTGCAAAAGAAGAAGGTCAGAATTTAGGGAGAGCCTTTGAGTAATCAATATGAAGGATTGTAGGTTGACGGGGACCAGAAAAATCTTAGAAAAATCCCCTTAAAATGGATTCAACCCTAGAAATGTTTTCTTTATCACCTATTTCAATATAGTGAATCAACAATTCAACATAATGATGGCGGGTAGTAGAATCCATACCTGATGATTGAAATGAGCAAGATGAAGATCTGGCGGAGTACGAAGGACTCTGAAAAACTCTTTGAAGCATAAGGAAAACCTAGAAGATGAAGAGTTGCGTAATTGGAAAGGAAAAATTGCGTGAGAGGAAAAAAGAAGGATTTTGAAAATATTTATAGGCGAAGATGAAGTCATGCGAAAGTGGTGGCTGGTGTGCGAATCCAGAAGATCACGCGCCGTTTGAAATTTAAAACGTCGCCGTCAGTTGGGTCTAATCATCCAGGCAAATCAATCGTTTGTGGCTGAAATTAAAAACCAGCTATCCAGCATTAATAAACATTTATGAGCTACACGACAAAAGGCTCCTGAGTTCAACATATCTAACCGAGCGAATTGTTATTAAGCAAAATACTCGGTTTGAATGCTTAAGGGAGTATTGTTATTGGCGTAATTTGAAAAGGCCGCCGTCAGCATAAACGTCGTGTTACACGGGGACAATAAGTGACGTGTCAACAGATGTCGACTAAATTGAACCAACCTAAAGTGATCAGAAAATAACCCCACAATACTGATCAAAGTTACTTAGATGGTCGAGTTGGAAAAACCCGACCAAGGCAATCAAATTGATCGGGTTAGTCGGAAAACGATTGGGGGAAACCTAAATGATCGGGTCTAGCTACTTGATCGGGTGAAGATCCCTTGTCAGGGGTGAAAGAGATTTGGTCGGGTTTGGAAGACGGTCGGCTAAGTGACACGCATACAATGTCTAGATACGTTCGGATGCTTGGCATGTTGATAATGTCATTACGACTTCAAACATGTAAAGAAAAATTCTCCTCAAATAAGGCCTCAAGAAACATATTTTGATAAGGAAACAGATTTCCTCAAAGTTATCAGAATCCAGAAAGAGACCTGATATGGTTAAAACGTAACGACACAAAATAGGAAAGAAGATCAGCACGACTCCTATAAGTCAAAATTATTTATGTTTCATTAAAACACTACCATTAATACTGTTACTTGTACTCTAAGAATTAGGGTTCTATGAATGAATAAATAGTCTCTTAAAACGTCCGGTAAGGGTTGAAAAATCATTAGTTGTTTAAGAGAGCAAACAAGATTGAGCGTGTAATTTTTATTTCTTCATAGTGAATTCTTCTCTCGTCGTCATCCGGCAACCATGGACGTTTCCTCACTTTGAGGTTTTACCACATAAAATCTTCTTTGTGCTGTCTCTATTATTCTCTTATAAGATCAATTTTATTAAATTATGTATATTTATATATATATATATATATATATATATATATATATATGTATATATATACATATTGTTTAATAAGTTTTTTTTTTATAAAAAAAGTAGGACCGACTATAGACCATGCTGGCTGGGCGCCAATTTGCCTCCACTAATAATATGGAACAAATAGCCGCCGTTACCCGTAGCTTCTGACGGAGCTACCCACTTGAACGATCATGCGCCCGTTTCACGCATTTTCTTTATCTCTCACTTCACTTCACCTGAAAGCTACGTTCCTCTCTGCTAATATTCTTATTTCTTTTTTTATTAAGAAAATATATAAATTATGGTCGCAATTTAAAGCATGTCCTTTAAGACAGATAAAAAAAGCAAACTCTTCCTCCGGTGTGTGTAAATACGCTTTTCATGATTTTGGTCTGAGAATTTAAAAACCTGAATCGTTTCATTGAATGCGGGTTGGTTCAAGATATATTGATCGGCTTTGATGGTTTAAAGCTTTTTTCTGATTAATTTTCAACATTTTTCTTATGAAGAAATCATGGTCGTTTTCTGTAATTATGAGTTGAGCAAAGAATCTTCCAGATCTAGAACATCTCTCTCACTCATAAATGCAATAGTGTTTTCAGAGATTTCTCAGATTTAGTTGTCTTGTTTGATACAGGTACAATCTGGAATTTTGGATTCAAACTATATCAGAAATCAGCCTCAATGACAGGTAATTTCACGCCAAGTAATACATTGAAATTTTACCTTTTATTGGTGTGGAGCTGACTAGTTATTTTATTTTATTTTATTTGTTTATTAAGCCTTAGAAGAGGCAATTTTGATTGGAGAAAAGGAGAGATTTAAAGGCTTGGATTTTGAGACCTCTGAAGATGAGAAGAAAAGGTCTCGGAGCAGATTTCTGAAGAAAAAAGCGATGAGTGCTTCAACAAGACTTACAGATGGTCTGAGAAAACGCAGTAAGCGTGTTTCTGATTGCAGGTATGAGTTCGTTTCGATTGAAGATATCAGAGATGCCGAGGAGGAGAAGGCAGTGAATGCCTTTCGCCAGGCATTGATTGCCAATGACCTGCTTCCGCCTGGCCATGATGATTACCACACTATGTTGAGGTACTCAGAGTTATTGTTCAATAGCCAATCAATCTGATTCTATAATTTCATGTGTTTGGTTAGCATGAGGCATGCGACATTCAAATTAGTATGGTGATTGATTGAGTAATTAAATTGCATATATATATATATATATATATATATATATAGGTTGAATCTGAAAGTAGTAACTCATCTATCCAGTGACAAATATCAGCTTGTACAATAATTAATTTAAAATGCTCATTCAATCAATATTCTTGGTTTAAAGTAAAGTTGTAAATGCTCATGAAAAGACCAAACTAAGCAACTATCCTTCATTGTTCAATAGTCATTCCCTAATCCCAACTATTAGTATTTACAGTAGTAATGTTTCTAACAATTTAAAAATTGATTGTAAATTTTTATTATCAATAAAGCATGGCATGTACAGGAGTTTGTGTATCTACTGAGGAAGTAGATGATGCTGAACCTTAAAAACTTGAAGAACTATGTTCTGAAGAGAGCAAAAATATGTTTCTGTGGGTGGTTGTCTCCTATCATATATCATGTCACCGGGAAGGGTGGAAGCAGGAAAAGGCAGAAGTTAGGTTGTCATGCTCCAACAAAATTGTAATCAAAGTTCCATTACACTCTACTGATCTATTTGTTTATATATAGATTTTTACAATCTTAAATCATCAAATTCTTCCTCAGCACCAAAAGATAATGCAAGAAAATACCACCAATGGTCTGGTAAACTCCAAATGTAGGAAAAGGCAGAAGTTAGGTTGTCATGCTCCAACAAAATTGTAATCAAAGTTCCATTACACTCTACTGATCTATTTGTTTATATATAGATTTTTACAATCTTAAATCATCAAATTCTTCCTCAGCACGAAAAGATAATGCAAGAAAATACCACCAATGGTCTGGTAAACTCCAAATGTAGCTAAATCCCCAAAGTACTTCTTTATCAACTATAGATCTTTTGCTGTATGTCCAGCAACTTGCAAGTTGCAACAATGTGACTATGTGTATCAGTATATGTTCAATCCTAGGCTTCCTGTGATGTCAGCTCAAAACCATTTAACTCAGTATCCATTATGTGAAGCAGGCCCCTATCGATAGAAATCCAAATACCTAAACTTGAAAATTTCATTTTTAAAGTATTCCATTGAATTTTGCTTCTCTTTTTCTTTGATTTCATTGTACAAAAATGCAGAAAACCGGATTTCTTGTTGCAGATTTCTGAAGGCAAGGAAGTTTGACCTTGACAAAACCGTCCAGATGTGGGCAGAAATGCTAAACTGGAGACAAAAGTATGGAGCTGATACTATCATACTGGTAAACAGTGCTTGAGGTGTCATCTCTTTTTTTTTTTTTTTTTTTTTTAAATTTGACAAACATGATGCTAGAGACAAAGTCTTAGCTGCTGTAAACATGAAATAAGCAACTGAGGGTGAGTCTCATTTGGATTTATTAAGAGTGGTTATGGTTGAAATGTATGTTTGTATCATACCATTTGCATCTGCAGTTATGCTTTTATTTTTCTAATTTCTCAATGAACCCCATAACATGATTATTTCAGGATTTTGTATACAATGAATATGAAGAAGTTCAGAGTTGTTACCCCCATGGTTACCATGGTGTAGATAAAGAGGGACGACCTATATATATTGAAAGAATTGGCAAAGTTGATCCTTGCAAGCTTATGACTGTCACCACAGTGGAACGGTTTCTAAGATATCATGTTCAGGGTTTTGAGAAGGCATTTGCAGAGAGGTTCCCAGCATGTTCTATTGCCGCCAAGAGACACATAGATTCTGCGACAACCATACTGGATGTCCATGGAGTGGTAATTTCAAAGCCGACCATAGTATCTTTTACAGGTGTGGAGATCATGTGTCTGATACGTCATCATTTCTTCATTTCTTGTTGTTTTGTGGATTATGCAGAACTGGATGAGCTTTGGCAAGGTTGCACATGATCTTGTAATGAGCGTGCAGAAAATTGATGGAGACAACTATCCGGAGGTTGCTTAATGCTACACATCTCAACTTAGATTCCACTTTACATTCCAACTTGTGAATTGTAACTTTAATTCAACTGACATGTGGCAATTAAATTAATTTGTACGCACACATATCATTAAATTAAAGTGACACTTTATCAAGTTGGGATACAAATTGGAATGTCTAGCATTATTGCTAAACCATCATTGTAGAAAATGCGATGATTGTAATTGACTCTATCTCATTTTCATTCTTTACAGACATTACATCTGATGTTCATTGTTAATGCTGGCAATGGATTCAAACTACTATGGAACACAGTAAAAGGCTTTCTAGACCCAAAAACTACTGCCAAGATACATGTAAACAATACTTGTATGATTATACTATTTCCTTCTGGTGGTTACATATATTAATGAGAGATGGCTTTGCTACTTTTGCAGGTTTTAAGCAACAAATTCCATAATAAACTGTTGGAAGTTATAGAATCAAGTTAAGAAGATTTTTCGATCCCTGCAAAATGTCATCGCTGTTGGAGTTTTGTGATCCTTCTCACTAATGTATACTGAAATTCTCTTTAAACAGCCAATTGCCAGATTTTCTTGGTGGAACCTGCTCATGTTCAAATGAAGGTGGGTGCCTAAAATATAACAAGGGGCCTTGGATTGATCCAGGAATATTGAAAGTAAGACCTTAAACAGATTCAGAAAAATTATTGTACAGTTTCATTATTAATTTTTGAGATTAAATCATATTAAACCTCAAAATAATTCTTTGGTACTTTACTTTCTCTTTCCTTCCTTTTTATGTCTTAAACTTACATAATTGTGTATTTCTACCTGAAGCTGCTACACACTGAAGATGCCATGTGTTTGAGGAAAGCAACAAGTACTTCTGATGGTGATGATTTAAAACTCAAATTCTTCACCTCTAAGGTGAGTTGTTTATTTATCAATTAGTACTGTTATATTACATTATTTTCACCTTGCATATTTATACATCATCATTTTTCATTATGCAGGTTTCAAATGGTGAAATGTCTTCAACTGATTCAAATTTAGATGCGAGGCCAAGACCTTCTGGCTTCATACAGTTAGTGCCACTTACTGACAACGTAAGGTTCCAGGATATATATCCTTTTTCCTTTCTGGTTTCTTGTCCAGTTTCAACAATACTGGATTTAAGTTTAGTATTCTTGGCTTCGCTTTGGGCTTCCGTCTTTCGAGAATTCCAAGATACTTTGTTTTTCTTCATCAGTTCATCCTTCTAATTAGGAAAACGGTTTCGGGCTAGCTTTATATTCAATACTTTTGAAAAGAGATACTTTTTTGGAGACATATTTTGGGTTTGGAAGTTGGAACAAAGATCATACGAATTTCCTTACTTAATATTTTTTTAAGTCCACAAAATCATTCTAGTTTCCTATCGATTTTTTCCCTTTTGTCAATAGTATTCATTTCTTATTAATTTTATCATGAACTAGATATTTTACTTGTAAATTTTAGGCTAGTTTTCAAATAATAATTCTCTTCAGAATCTATATTTTGATATTATGTACTAAGAATTGAGGAGAAGTAGTAAAGAACATAAGAATGTGTAAAATGATAAGTCAACTTTGACTCATGAACAAAGTATTGCTTCCCTCAGAATCTGATAGTTGATAGGTTGAGTATGCAATTAAACCTTTTCTTCATAATTAATATTCATGATTTTGAATTGACTTCTTTAAGGAGAATACTAGTCTGAAACCTTTAATATGTATGCTTCTGATTCTCGTCATGCTGCTAACGCAGTCCTCATTGCTGAAGCTATGCGTTTATGGAAGGTGCAAGCCAGGTCATATCAGTCATTTTTGTAAAAGTATATTTTCATTGAAGCTTGAGAATTTGAAAATCTTTCTATAATTTATCTTTCCTTTTGGCCATTGTCTAATAAGTAGTTGTTTCGTGGAATGTGTTGATATGGACTTCATCTCAGAGTATTGTATACTACTATGCAAAGTATTAGATATTAATTAATATTGTAAGTATTAAATATTAATTAATATTCTGACTCTTGCTTTGTGTACATATTTCTCAGGTAAAGATGAGTGGTTCTACTTCTATCTCCAGCTTGGTTGAGCCAGTTGATGTTGCACAAGTTGATGGTGCTAGAAGAAGAAGTATGTTATCACACAACAATGTTTCTTCTTATCGAGTGTTGTCTCTGTTTTGTGTTATTGGGTTACATCATATTTGCAGCTCACTGTTAACTGCGTCAATGCATCATGGTATATTACATACAAGTTTTAAGATCTATCTGACATATTTATCAAACATGTTGCTAGTCCAGCCGTAGACCTACTTAGATGCATATTTTAGCAAATAATTATCTTATTCTTCAATGAAGCAACTGGGATTATCTCTATGCAAAACTAGCAGTCCTACTTAACATTCAATTATCCCAGTTTGATAAAATTTAGAAGCCTGTGATTCTATCTTTGGTTATTTGACCAGGTTGGATTCAAACACTTGAGCACATTGACACTTTCAAGCTGGGCCGTTAGGGATGTTTCTGTTTGTTTGAGAAAATTAAGAGATTACTGCCAGATTGTCTTATATTTTCCATTACCTATTGCCTGCTGATTGTAGAATATGTTTGGATTTTGTCTTGGCCAAAATGTTCTCTTTTTTTTTTTATAGTAACTTAATGAGATTATAAGTGAGATGAAATAAAAAATTGTAAGATTGTATTCCGCCATCCTTTTATCTTCCTCATTGTTTCTTATCAGAAACTATAATTTTATTCTTTTGCTTCTACTAGCTAGTATTTACACCTTATGTTTCACATTTGATGCTTCTGACAGTTGATTCAACCATTAAAGTTAACCCCAGAAGGCAGCTGAAGGAGTTCATTCCCCATGTAACAAGTCTAGTGTTTCGTTTTGTCTTTAATATGTTTACATATATATATTTTTTATAGTGCAACGTGCAAATGGAAATTTTGAAAACCAAACAAATTCCCAATTGCCACATTCAAGCTCTCAAGAACAAAGCATTTCACGAGCAGTAGAGGAAGATTCAGTCCATCCATGCTGGGAGAGGCTGCAGCATTTAGAAGCATTGGTAACTGAGCTGATTAACAAACCTAAAAAAATTTCTCCAGAGAAAGACAATATACTTCTTGAATCATTGAGTCGCATTAAGTCGATAGAACAAGATTTACTGAGGACAAAGAAAGTATGCTCCCTTCTTTTTGCACAATGCTGTGTCAGTCTGAAGTTTTTAGAGTTATAATGCTCACTGAAGTTAGAATTCATGTCTTTATTTTATGTTGTGGCTATGGAAATTTGAAACTATGGGTTAATTTTTGCAGGCATTGTTTGCAACTGCATCAAAACAGGTGGAGCTTGCTGAGTCATTGGAAAACTTAAAGGAGGCCAGCTTACCTGTAAGTTCTTAGTATCCTTAAGAAAAGATAGTTGATAACAATCTCGTCAATCGGGCGATAATGATCAAGCTGGGATTCATTTAGTAGATGTAGCATTCAACATGATAAGATGCTTAGACTTGTCTCCGTAGTTACGCATTCATATTGTTGATGATCTCCAATGATCACATATAGAGTAGCACTTTATTACTAGGTAAATCCATTTGTGCTGGAGAAATGTAAACAAATCTGAATACTATAAGTGAAAGCATAAGTATGTTTTGAGAATCAGGGATTCAATTTGGTTTATTATCATTTATTCATTTCTTCTAATAGAATGTGAAATTTAAATATATTAGATCAAAAAAGGTACAAAACCGAACAAGCTGTCCTTATTGTCTGTCTAGGATAACTCTACTGTGGACTATCAAAAAATCTATACAGAAACCGGACCTATATCTGATTCTGCTCTATTCAAAGGCTGTCTGAAACTGTGTATACACATTTATAGCAACAACCATTCCCAATTATCCTTTATTTGAGTATTTGAGTTCAAGTCCGTGATTTTCAGAAAAAAGTCATTGCTTTCCTGATGCACATTTGTACGAGACTTTGATGTCCTCTGTTCATGGTTTGCTTTCATCTACGTTCCCAAGATAATGTTTGAATTTCTCAAAAATTTTGTTGCGTTCATGGTATCAAAGCCTTGTTATACTAGTGAGTCCTAGGTCCAAGTCCTCTGAATAATATTTGAATTTGTTATTTGTTATCTGAATTTGTTGTGTTTGTGTTTGGGATCAAGCCACTCAGCAAGTCTGTTGGTCTTGCTTGCATGTGAGGGGGTGTGTTAGAGTGTGTATATACTATTGTTGGGCCCTTTCCTACTGTTTAAGTTTTTGGGTATGTTGGTTACTTGTACATTTGTATGAGACTTTGATGTCCTTCTCTTTTCATGTCTTGCTTTCATCTACTTTCCCTAGATAATGTCTAGATTTCATTTGAAGTTCTAATGCCGCTATTGCTATTCAGTTTGAGGAAAGACTAATAAATTCATTGTACTAGAGTGATTTCTGCTTTTTGGTAACCACTAGACCCAAAAGTTTAAACTTTTAGGATAGAGCTCAACAATAGTATTTAATTATTCTAACTCACCCCCTCACGTGTAAAACTAATGGGCTTACTACGTGATTTATGCCCAAACATGAACACATGACAAATTTAGATTATAAATAACAATTTTATATGCTTGTTTACTTATGTGCTTGCTTTCAATGTTAGACAAGATGCACATTCTGATAATATTAGGCTTTCCTTAGCAGGGGACGAGCACACGTTGGCTAAGAAACTGCAAATCTTTTAGCCCAGGAGGATGAACCACATTGTCTTAGAATACAGTTTTGATGAAGTTGCCATTCCAAGCGCCAAGGAACTTTCATTAATGCAATCACTCCCTATTTCAAGTTAACCTGCAGAATAACTGGTTGTCATTCTAGGTGATTAACTTTTTAACGTCTTATTGATGCAAGATCATCTCTCTGTCTCTATCTATGATCATCTCATTTCTGTTTCTTTTTCCTAGGTTCTCTGAATTGCAGTTGAAGGAAGATATACATGAGCGAAGAATAAGTGTGCACTTATTTGTTGGCCTTGTATAAATTTGGCTGGGAGAGATGAAATGGGGTTAAAAGGTTCTGTACATATTATATGTACACTAGTTTCATTTTTGGTTCTCACTGTTAGTAATGATTGTGAAAATTATCAAATTCCAGTTGGCGAAAACTAATTATATTTTTTGTATAATGTAGAGCAGAGTTGAAACTTTTACATAGTTGTATTAAATTGTAATAGTGCTTTGGTTAAACAGTAGGATTTCAGTCATTACCAATAATTTTCATGCATGAATATGATACTTAACAGCCTTCAAAAAACATGGAGAATAGCTATAAACGTTATTCCAATCTCCGCCAGACTTGCAGGAGACATGTTTTCATTGTCAGTCATTATTTACGTTGTCAAATTAGTAAATCCGGTGAACCATTGTGCATGAGTCGTCCATTAAATTTTAGGCTTAAATTTAAACATGGAGAATAAGCGAATTCAGATGAACCTTGATTCTCACACTAACAAAATTCTCGATATCATTACCGCCACTTTTCTCCTCACTACACTAACACCTACTTTCTGTTCAATATTTAATTTTAAATGTTAACGAAATCCATTTTGGTTATGTAGATTTTTCTCTTCGGATGTTATTGCAATGACTCCCAACTATATAGCATGATAATTCTAGAGAACAAAGTTGAAAGTTGAAAGTTGAAACAGAATGCTGGACGGCCACATTTTACAGAAAGCTCAGATGCCAGGTTTGTGTTTCCAACGAAACTTTTTTCTCATACATGAGAGAAAAACTTGAATGCATGCGATGCACCACACTGGAATATGATGGTGGTGCACAGTACCGGTCTTGGACATGTGCAAGAAGTGCTCTACCCTGGACCCATAAAGAAAATGGCCCAAGTTGTTTTATTTTTGGATGACGATATTTGCACCCCACAAAAATTGTATGTACATCTCAATTTAATATTTCTTTTAAAATCCAATATTACCCTTCAGTAAAATTACTTAAAGGACTAAATAATTTGTAAGTACACACCAATAATTATTAATTGGTTTTATATTAATCTTTTATAAAAAAGAAAAAGAAAGTTTCCTATTAATTATTTGATATGTTAATAAAAGTCTTCCTATTTTATCAAACTCTAACTTCTATATTAAATACTAATTTCAATTATTTTTAAGGAATTCAAATTGATTGAGTTGATAAACAATTTACTACTATAATTGAGTGAAACAAAAATAAATATTAACAATAAACTTTCTTATGAACAATTTTTTTTTTTTAATTTTTTAGGAATAGAAAAATTGATATACACTGGCATGAGCTGGGACTCTCTTTTTACATATAGTCATTCTTCTTGGTTGACGTAATTAATGTTTTCTATAAATGGATTTTAAGTTTAAAAAAAAATTAAAAATTAAAAAACTAAAATAGCTAAAGCAACACATGCACATGTTACGGTTACAGCAAGCAGTTTTTCAATTCGGTGGAATTGGAGAATTTTGAGCTTATAAAATATTAAAAAACTTAAAAAAAAAGTTTTAAAGCAATCAAAAGAATTTTTTTCAAACATATTTTTAGTGACATCAAATGTTTTTGCAGGAATTAGAAATTATTTTTTAAGAGATTATTTATTTAATTAAAAAAATATAAAATAATAAATTTTAAATAAATATGATTAGATGACAAAATAGTGGGGTGTGTTTACAAAAATATAATACAATAAAATTAAAGAAAGGATATTTTTACCATTAAATGGGGTTTATTTACGAACCAGAGATTTTTTAAAAGAGGTGTATATACAAAAGGGTGTACATACGGTTTTTGAGGGGTGCCAATATCACCACTCTTATTTTTTAACAAACAAAATTTACTTTTTAGATTAAAGTATGATTTTAGGTCCAGAAGTTTATATTTTAAACAAAGAGATTCAAATAGAGTATCGATATTTACACCCTTGAAAATATGTATGTACACCCCTTTTTGTATAAATGCTCCCATTAAATATTTTTAACAGATTATTTTTAAACACACCTTACACATTGACAAATATGTCCTTTCTTTAATTTTGGAAAATATTATAAATAAAAAACTTGTAAATTAACTTTAACTTTTTTATTTTATAAAAAACAGTAAGAGCATATTTCAAAAAAGAAAAAAAAAAAAGGAAAGAGAGCCACAACTCCTAGATCTGGGCGAAGCTTAGGCAGTGACATTCCCCATACTGTTAAGCCATTCTCCATACTGTTTCCAAGATCCGATATAACCAAATTAGATAGATATCCGATGGATGAGGGCAGTTCTTCTACAAGAGTTTCACCTAAAAATTACTCTTGTAAGTTAGTCGACATCTCTGGAAACATATTCAGATTTGAGCAGCCCTAAAGCATAATAAATTAACAATTCTAAGAGATTCCAAATGAATATGATTGGGAAGAGACATGAGGTTTTTACAATATCTTAGATTTAATATATCAAGGTTATTTAGATGAATAGATGACCGAACCTCAACTAAACTTGTACGGCCTTCCATGATTTCGATGATGAGCTTGGACTGAAGTGGCTGAGGTTTATGAACTTTAGTTTCTTTGTAAGCAAAAGACAACATAACCACCGGAAAAATTAATTACAATCTCTTGATATTCACCATATACGACAGGAACATATATATACTATCTTTTCCCAAACTTGAAAAGATGGAGGAAGTTGTTGCCACGGTCTCCTCCCACTTTTCGATATGATTTTTGTTTTTCTTTTTTATTTACTTTAACCTTTTTCTTTAATTTAGTTTAGTTAATAAAAATTCGAAAAAGTTTAATAGCTTAAGAAATATAATATAAATGTTAATAACCTATGTTAACGGTGATTTTGGGATTACGTGAACACGATCACTTGTCGAATAAGTTATAGAAAATTAACAATAATATAATGAATTAAGAAGAATGAAAAGAGAGCATGCAAACAAGACTTTACGTAGAAAACCCAGAAAGGAAAAAAACCACGGTTACTGGTGATTGCGAGAAAGGAATTCACTATGAATAAATTGTTACAGGCTCAACATCTCTTCCACTCTTGTATATCTAGTAATTCGTTAACTTGTTTTGGGTGTTTTTAGGGTATATTTATACATGCATAGAACCCTAATTCTTGGAATACAAGTAGAAGAAAATGTGGTAATAACTTAATAAAACTTTGACTTTTTGGAGTTGTTTTAATCTTCTTTTCTGTTTTGCATTGTTTGTGTTTCGAGCATATCAGGTCTTTTGTCTATTCTGAACTCAGATATCTCTAAGGAAATTTGTTTCTTTATCATA
Organism: Dipteronia sinensis; assembly: GCA_033220585.1. Classification (NCBI taxonomy): domain Eukaryota; kingdom Viridiplantae; phylum Streptophyta; class Magnoliopsida; order Sapindales; family Sapindaceae; genus Dipteronia; species Dipteronia sinensis. The sequence goes on along the minus strand of CM065643.1, from coordinate 17,595,415 downwards.
GTATACTTCATGATACCTTATTTGAAGAAGACTCTTCTTTTGCGTATTCGAGTCGTGATTACATTGAATTCTACTATGTCGACGTGTCAAGCATCCGAGCGTATCTGAAAATTGTCCACATGTCTCTTAGCCGATCGCCTGCCATTCCCGACCATATCTCTTTCACCCCCGACTAGGGATCTACACCAGATTGGATAGCTAGACCCGACCATTTGGGTTTTCTCGACTATTTTCTTTATTTGATCAATCTAATTACCTTGGTAGGAGGTTTTTCACCCAATCATTTGAGTAATCTTGATCAGCATTGTGGGGTTATCTCCTAGCTACGAGTGGGCAAAAAACCAATAAACCGAACCGAACCGATCTAATCGGTTTTTCTCCTGTTTTCTTATGTTGACCGGTTCATTTCGGTTCATTTTGGTTCATTTTTTTGAAAACCGATTGGATAGTTTTTTTTTCGGTTCGTTATCCCAAACTGGAAAACCAAACAGAGATCCAACATATAAAAAAAAACACCTTAGTTTAATGTTTAATATAGTCCATGAAACTATAAAACTATGAAAGTGTCATATCATTTTTTTTTCATAGTTTTTTTATGAATATTATTTTAAACTAGTATTTTCAATTTGTTCAAGCCCATAATTTAATTTGGTCCAAGGCCCAAAAAGATTAAAATATGAAAATATGTGTAATAATTAAAGCCCAAGAATTTTGCCCAGTTGGCCTAAAACAGAAAAAACCGAACCGAATCGAACCGGTCCAATTCAATCGGTTTTTGATCGGTTCACAATTGTTAAGTTAATCGGATCAGTTCACTTTTTCAACAACCGAACATTATCAGTTTTTTATCGGTTCACTCGAAAAGTGAACCGATCCATTAAACGCCCACCCCTACTCCTAGCCATCTATGGTTGGCTTAATTGAATCGACGTTTGTTGACACGTCACTTATTGTCTCCACGAAATACAATGTTTATGCTGAAGTGTCATATTCTCAGATTTTACCAATAACAACCTTATTTAAGGATAATATTGGAATTTTAAAAATATATAAATTCGGGGTGTACAAATGTTTTAAAGGGCTGCCAATATCGCCACTTATTCAAATATTGTTAAAAAAAAAATAGGCCCAAAACTATTTCGTATTAGTTATTAGATTTGATTTTAGTTTTTAAATCCATAAGTTTGTGTTTTAAATAGTGGCCAGAATATTTTTAAAAAAATAGGTCCAGTATTAATAATACAATTTGTTTTCTCCCTGAGCCCCTAAAATGACAGTGCCGGCCCTGGTGGTGCATCGGATGCACTCACTAAGCTGCATGTGTCACTCAATTTTTTTTCCCTCCACCTCTTTTTTTCTTTCCATCATCTCTATCTATCGGACACACTCACCCTCTCATTTTCAAACCTGTCTTACACGCGGTCGACTAACAGAGCAAGTGAGTCGACAAACACCACCTACACTAGAAGATACGAGAAGTGCCAACCTTCCGATCTCTCAAAAGTGCCGTCGCCAAACGAAATCATTTTGATGGTCAAATTGTCTTCAAACTTTGACAAAATTGTTACCACCGACATCATCACCGGTAAGTTGATCAACAAAACAACAGGAAAAACATTCGTCGGGTGCCAGCTGTTGCAACCCAAATGTCCGTTTTCAGATTCGAGCTATGTGAAAAGAAACGAAGCCAAACCCGAACTGTCGTCGAACCGTCGCCGTCAGATTTACACCGATCCGTAGTTAAACCGACAAAACCGATCACACCAGCAAACTCAACGTCATCAAATCTTCCAAATCTGACTATCACTCGAGTCAATCGACACCGTAGAGGGAGCACCAGTGACCAATCCAGACTAAGACGTGGAAAAATGGAAGTCTGAAAGATTTAGAAAATGGAGAGAGATTTCAATAACATGTCACTCAAAGAATGCATCTAATGCACCATCAGATTCTAATATGGTACATCGGATGCGTTCAATCTTCTAGATCCGACTATCATTGAAATCAACTGGCACCGTAGATGGATCACTAGTGACCTGTGTAGACTAAGACATTGAAAAATGGGAGTATGGTAGATTTAGAAAATAGAGAGAAATTTGAATGACACATCACTCGGAGAGTGCATCCGATGTACCACCGTCAAATTCTAATATGTCCCATCGGATGCACCCATATTTTTCTCCGTACAAGGACCACTTATTATCCAATAGACAGACCCAGAACAGAATTTCAAGAGCAAAACATACAAAAGATTATATGACATATACAGCTAGTATAGGACAGGATAGGGTGGTAACTGGTAACAGCCATTTAAAGGCTCTGATGCATTAGGAAATTTAAGGAAAGCATTAAAATTACAAAAAATTGGAGTGAGTGATGCTGATCATTTTTAATAATACCACTAACCAGAGAATTGATCATTTTAATATTCACAAAATTTCCAAAGGCTTTTTTGCCCATAACAATGATTGATTGCTACCCACTATTTCTTTAAAAAGGGTAATAACACATTCACTAATCTACTGGGGCAAAAGAAGGAATAAGGCCCACCTGAAAAAAGGAGGGGAAAAAGAGGGGGAAAAAAGGTTTACAAGAGAAGGAAGGGAGAATAGACCCCTGTACACAGACCTCTATATCCGTCTCTACCTTCCCTACCCTCTAAGCCAGTCCTAATTTACAGGATTCCCAAAATAGAAAAAAAAAAGTCGAATATCTTTCTATTTAACTTTTAACAGAACCTGCAGAAAACAATCTCATCTTTTTCGCCCTTGCCTTGCATTGCCCGAATAAAATAACCAGCTTCATCTGCGCAAACCACACCAACTAATTAGTTAAAATTCTCCTTTGTTCAAAGAGTGTCTAATGCAACACTGCAAAACATAAAATTACAAATGTGGTTTCATTTACGACAAGAAAAACCAATGAATGTCAGAGAATTGACTAGCAATTTCCAACATAATAACATTTACAGTGAGTGATTAAAAGAGTTCTATGCAGATTAGTAAAATGGTAAGCAAATATCCAATTTTTCTATGTTTTATATCATTATTCTAGCTTAGCTAAAATAAATTGGCATCAAAATGTTTAGTGGAAAAAAGTTCATCCACCACAATTTTATATATAAATGAGCCAAAAGAACTGCCCTGTAATGCAACCATACTTTTCCATGTTTATGCTATGCGATGTCTTATCTATGTTTAAGGCAGCATTAAAGGTTGCTAAAATCAAAATATCCATAAATACCTGTACACTGCTGTTACAAGGGCATGCAAAACCAACCCTCGCAGGACCGACCGAATCTTCGAACTGCTCAATCCATTAGATTCTTTCATTCTAATTTACTGTTAGTCGGTCTGATATACAAATTGCCCTGTGCTGCTTGCAGATGCTGCGTTTGCTGTTGAGACTGCTGCTGCTGTGGCAGTGTTTGCTGAGGTAACTGCTGTTGATCTTGCTCCAGAACCTGTTGATCCTGTGGCTGGCAGTGTTGTTGGGATGTGGGTGGTTGTGTAGGGGACTGTTGTAGCTGCGACTGTTGCTGCCACTGTGCCCCAACATTATGCAAATGAGGTGGCAAGCTACCTGATAACTGCCTCTGACCAAACCCTTGACTAACAGAAGTTACTGCATCATTCCCAGATGAATTTGTAAGAGGTGGACTCCCAATGCTACCAACTTGACTGGCCATATTTTGCATTCCAGAATCATTTACTAGTTCTGATGCTTTCCACTGTGAAGGTACTGCGGAAGAAACTGGTGAAATATTGGCTGAATCTGTACAGACCTGGGACACTGCTGTGGTTGTATTAGTAACCATTAGGGAAGCATTGTTTACTGGCTGCTGGTCAGCTTGAGATTGATCAGTTTGAGACTTGTTTGGAGGGTCAGAATTTGCTTGGCGATTCTGTTGAAGCATCCTCTGAGCAGATGGTTGAGTTTGAGTTTGGTTGACTGGCTTTTGGTGTGACTGTGGTTGTAGCGGCAAATGCTGGTGGTTAGAAGCCATCATTGCTGGCAAAACAGCCTGATGTGTAGCTGATAGAGTATGACCAGAAGGTACTGGTGGAACCTGGCCTTGAGTGCTATTATCAGAATGTGAAGGAATCGGCTGGAGTTGCTTCGATGAAGGGGGGTTTGTGCCAGAAAATAGCTTTTGCTGTGGCTGTGAGTGATTAGAGGTTTGAGGAGAAACTAGTTGTTTAGATGGCTGAACAGGGTTTAAACCAGACCCAGAATATAAACCTTGACCTTGCATCAAGTGCATGATCTGCTCCCCTTTCTCAGCAGCTTGGTTACCTGAAGCCGCAGTCAGGCCATTTAAATGAGATGGATCAACAGTGAGGTTCTGATGCAGCACCATATTCCCCCTTCCAATTCCCTTGAGAAGTTTAGCCTGCTGTTGAGATTGTACATGTTGCCGCTGTTGAGGGTGCTGCCTGCCAGATTGTTGAAACTGCTGCTGCTGTGGCTGTCGTTGCCGTTGCTTCCCCATCTGATTATTCAACCCACTGGCAGCAGATTGAGGATTGTGGCTGAGCCCATGGGAAGGTAGATGATGTTTCTGTTGGTGCTGCAGTGACATGGGAGTCATCGGGGAAGATGGTGTAACGGGAGGCATAGATACTGGCTGAGATGAAGTCTGCGATTGAATCTGGGAATTATTTTGCAATGAAGACGATATGGGAAGTTGAGTCTGCGGTTGGACATGTGGCATCAAGGCACCTGATGCAGCAAACTGTTGCTGCTGCTGCAGATACCGCTGCTGCTGCTGCTGCTGCTGCTGCCTTTCTTTAGCGAGTCGAATTGCATAAGCTTGCTGCTGCGATCCTGTAGCATGATTTGGGCCCTGAAGATGATGAGGATGATGATTGCCGAGTCCATGGGGCTGCTGTGAGGACACTTGATGCTGCTGTTGGGGATGCCCAGCGTATGTCTGAACAGGAGGGGTAGTCTGATTAGAGAAACCAGAACTCAATCCATTGAAAGCAGGAAGTCCTTGACCATTCCCTTGTGTAACCTGCATCTGGAGCTCCGGTACCAATAATTGCCTTTGATGATCTGGATTATGGCCAGGCTATGACATGTAATAGCAATTATTTGCATTATAATTCGAACATTGAAAACAAGAACATTATGTAGCAGAGCAGATGCAATTAGTAAAACGTAACAAATCCTAATATTTACCACCTTCAACAACCAGAGCATAACTTGAACATTAAAGAAGAAAATCAGATGATTTAAATCTATGCAACACATGCAAACCCATATCGTCATCAAACTCCAAATGGCATTTCCTATGCAAAGCTGCCAACAACCCCAAATCAAACCAAGTTCAAGGGACCCAATAGAGAATTTGAATTCATGTGATCAACCAAATCAGTACAAAATAGAATATCCCCAGGTCAGCATGTTGTTGCATCATATTCAAGTGATTGTCTATACCCATAGTTCTAGATCTCATGAAACTATAAAGCTAAATTCAAGCAAAAGAAGAAAATTACATTTGAAGTTATATATTGAGGGAGATAAAGAAAGTAAAAAATTTAAGGTTTCCAGTGAAGCATGTTTCCTGCAATGAATTTGGAGCTAATGGCATGAATGCAAATCTCTGACAGCCGTAGAAACTTGATTACCTACTATCATTTTGGCAACACATTTACGAATATACAGGACAATCATCACTAGAAGTTCTAACTCCTCTAAAAGATCAATAAATCACATTAATGGCAATCATATCAAGCACTTCATATGTTAGAGCTTAATACTATTTTTAGACCCTTATTTGAAAGCTTAGACTTTTGGGTCTAGTAGGTACCTAACATGGTATTGAGGCCGAATTTTTTCTTCTATTTTTTCTTTTAAGGGGATTTCTGTAACATTGAGAAACATAAGATTAATAACTGAACCACATATATAACAAGATCTTAATTACATAATTGCCTTATAGTTAATACTAATCACCCAGTTGATAAAAGTGCCTCAAGCCAGAGTATAGAGTTGCCACCATAATGACATGTCTATTTAATCATTTGTTCCAACTGAATCAGAACAGCTACAAAAATCCTTCAGTGTTTCACTATATGAGGAGCAATATCCTTCATCGAAGTCCTGAGCTATAGATTATAGTTCTCTTAATTTTATTGTTTCCATCTTCTTCTTGGGCCTCTCCAATGCTCTTTTGATGCCTTGTATGCTTCAGAAATTTCATGTGGGTGTAAGTGGTTTGGGGGGCATTCCTATAATTTTAATATATTTGTTGGATACTCTTCATACAACATAGTTTACACGATATTTTTATATGTAATATTAATAAATTTAGAATGGTTTATATATTAACAAATCTAAAATTTAATTAATTTATATTCATTCTACATTTTTATTAAATATCAAGTATCAACTATTTTGGAGATGAATGGTATTTTTGTCCAAACAAAATATGTTTGATTCATTTCCATTGATGATTCCATATTTCAACCAAGCAATGAAAATCTCATTCTATCTCTCGTTCTATTCTACCATCCATTGTGTTTTCTTCCTTATTCCATTCAACAAAATAAAAATCACCTGATGGTGGAGGGTTCTGTTTATGCTACCTTAGTGATGTAGCAGTGTTCTAAAATTCACCCTAGGCGGCTGCCGGCCACACCAAATATGGTGTAATCGGCAAGCCTAAGCAGAAAGGTACATGATAGGCGTCAGGCGCCGCCTAGTGCCGTAGGCGGCACTGACTGCGTCATCAGAACAATATCGTTTTAGGATTCATTTACAGCAAGAAGCCAAAAACTCCAAAACTTTTCTTCTTCTCTGTAGTTCTTTTGAGTCTCGATGCCTCCAAAGTCCTGCAAAGGTTCGTCGAGGAATTACCTAGGCACTAGGCACTTGCCCGCATTTTTGAACACTCTGATGTAGCACTTAAGTCTCACTCCCATCTATTGCTTTTGGACAACTAAATGCAATAATAAAAGAAGCAATAGAAGAATATGAGTTAATAACTCACCCGCATCATATGCATAGCCTCACGAGGTCTCAACATAGAGTTTCCTTGAACAGAACCAGCTCCAGAGTGCATATTTACAGGGCTTGCCACCCCCACAATACTGGATGAAAGCATACTTCCAGAATTCAGTATTGATGATGAGGCCATTCCTTGATATCCTGGCCTTGACATTGGCATGCTTCTATTCATCCCACACATCACGCCCATACTATTTCTACCAGGTAGCATACGGACACCACGTTCAGCTCCAGAGAGGGCCCCAGGAGCAGACAGGTTGGGCTGTTGAATGTTCCTACCAGATAACATATGATTGTATTGTTGCATTCTTTGCTGTTCATCAACTGGTAGAGACGTTCTTGGAACACCATATCTACCCTCCCTGAGAACAGATGGAAAATGCCCAGCAAGTCAGTATAAAGATTGGAAAATGATAACAAAACACAATCTTTAAGTTGTGTTATCATTTACCTGACAGGGGGATTGAGTGGACCAGATGGTGATGCCAAGTTACTACCAAGAACTATACCAGAAGATCCTTGAAGAGAAGCATTAGCCCCTGAAGTAGGAAGAATAGATGCTACAGGTCCTTGATTTGATATTCCTAAACCACCTGCATGAGAACCTTGAATCCCAAGGGGAAAAACTTCTGGACTCGGAGTAGTCGCATCACAGAGCTCTAGAGGCCTTCATCCAGGAAAACAAAATTAAATTAAAAACAAACTGATTAAGATGAATGAGGGCAATTATTTACTATATAGAGGCAAATAAGCACAGAAACTCACGTTAGAATACTTCCATTGAGGTTATTTGGACACACTTGGGAAAGAGCAATGACATGAGAATTATGAACTACTACCGGTTGCCTTGAATCCTGGTTGTCATTCTTCACATGATACACAAGGAAATCATAGTCAGAAAAGTTTCAAAGAAGCGAGATGGATAAAATAAATATGAATGCTATTGAGTCTTAAGCCAGTACTCTTAGATATCAAAACAACAGTCTATTTTCTCTATTCAACTTTCACACTAGAAACCAGACTGAATACTATGATAATACATAAAATTCCAAAAAGGGAAAAAAAATGATCAGCCTGAGTTACAAATTGATTATGAATATTACAGTAGAACATACTTCAAAAAATAAAAAATAAAAAGAAGATGCCTTCTACAGGTAACTGGATTGAGCTTTCAAAAACGGGCAGAAAGCTTTTCAAATCACTTGTGAAAACTATAGCATGTACAGACCTCAAAGTCAAGAACAAAAATGAAGGTCAAATCATCAACAAACCTGACTTTTCCGGTAATGTTGCTTTTTTCCTATCATAATGATTTTCTCGAAATGAGATTTGACAGTATCCTCTTCCATGGGCCCTTGCAAACGTTGAAACAACTGCCTGGCACTTCCCTGCACGATTCAGTAACAAAAGCCAATTGAAGCAGCTAAGTATTAGCAAACAGTAAAGCCCTCTCATCAATACAAGAATAAAACCTGTCTACTTCAACTTTTCATAAAGCATGAGGGGTGAAGGGTACAAATAATAAATCTGACCTTTGGAATGCCAGGCAATGTAGATGGATAAGACTGAGAAGACCCAGAATCTTCAGCACTATCAGCTCCGTCTCCAGCACCCCTATCCATTAAAATTTTGTGACGTTCCTTGCATTCCTTAGGCTTGCGGAATATACACTGTACATGTCATAAAAGTCAGTAAAACAAAAGCAATAAGTAAAAAGAGAATAGAGCATGCTTCATCATCTAGAAAGGAATATTGACAACAATTATCTCAAAATTTGAGAAAAATGGAATTATATATATATATAAGAACTTTTATAGCACTATAGACATAGAGCTTCTACCCAAAAACGTGAAGTGCATCATAGTACAAGCCAAAACAACTGGTAATCTTGACACTCATATACTTACCTTAAATTGAAGGGTACTGTTTATGGCATCACTAACAAGCTCCCAATTTGGACCCATATCATGCACAAGGACAACAAGTGCCTGTGATAACATATATCGTAGCATGTTTAGGTGCATATTTATAACTACAACAAAAATCAAATAAAATACATTGTATGAAATCCAAGAAGGTAAAGCAACCTGGTCTTCAAATAGTGACCATGGACTTCCTGGTCCAGGCTGCCCAGCAGACATCTGCAGAGAAGGATAAATACTCAAATTCATAGATTAAACTATATCAAAATATGATGAACAAGTTGAAGTACATGATAATTAGATCATCAGCAAATACCTTCAGTGCTTTTGCTTTTCTTCCTCTATCCCGGCCACCAATCAGTTTAATGAATTTGGTTGGGTTGGACATATTACTCATTTGGGACGCAGCTGGAGAAGGGATGGAGCCAGTCATTGGAGTGATGTTGTCCAAGGTAGTATCGAGTGATTGCTTCATTATCTTTGGCTTCTTTGCATTATGTTGTCCATATAAACCTTCCAAAAGAAGACATGGAAAATGTAAAAGATGAACACAAAATACCAGATGTAGCTGAAGAAAGTCAAGAAACTCATTATAAAGCAGGAGACAGAATCAAAACAGCCTTACCACCAACTCCATTAGAATCAAAATGATGACTCTCCAATCTCTTTTTGAAATTGTCCCTCTGCATACAGAAAGGCATCATCAAAAGATTTAGATAATATTTAATGTTGGTGGAAAACACAAACCCACACCCACCCAAAAAATAAAATATCCCACCAAGACAGTGACCAACAATGAATGATCTTACAGGTTACTAAAGAATATAAAAGAGCATTATTATGATGTATATTGATATACATCACACTGTTCCATAAACAATCACTCGTTTAGTGTTCACCTAATGTTCATTATAGAGAGTCACACTTCAATTGAAAAATCAGAACATCTCTCCTCTAAAAGAGCATAAGACCCCACCAACAGAGTAAATACCACCCAACAAGGTTTTGAATGAACAAGAAATTTACTTTTATCAAACCAGTTCATGATGTTGACACCTGTCTCTAGCTGAGACAAACAATTTCAAGAGATTATTTCCTTTACTCAAAAACCTGTGTCCCTTAGGCTCTTTTAAAGTCATATAGTTAACACAATCAAGAATTAACAAACATGGTAGTCATAAATCACACTAGGCCTTCAAGTTACACCTCATAACATTTATCAATTTTGCTTGCTTATTAGCCTCAAACTCCATCAGAAAGGCATACTAGAGACTCACAATATACATAAACTTTTTCCCCAAATTTCTTCACAGTTTCATACATACCTAAAACATTCAATCACTATGAGATACCCACACAAGCATAAATATGTATTTTAATTTTATGTATATCAGCAAGGACCATGGAAATCAAAAGCAGCGTATTTAAAACAACCTCATCACAGATCAATTACAATAAGATGCTTTTTTTTAAACAGTAGCATTTATTCTAAGAGATAATGGATATATAAGAATTCATAGCTTTGAAATATTTCTAACCCAGGAATTAAAAAAGGCAACAACAAAAACAGATTAGGGGTATCAAGAAATATACTCAAATAGACAGAAAATGAAACATAAATCTATAATGAAATGTTTAAAATAAAATTCTCTCAACCAACCAAAGAACGCCTATAGTGATAAGATAACACGTGCAACTGTGCAAGTACGCAAGATAATCATTGTAGGAATGCAGTCATAAAGAAATACTTGACCACAAAAATAATTTAATAAAACTGTTTGAAGCCACTCAAAAGCAAGAGACAGTAGGCCGAAAATAGAAACTGCACAGTCATACTAAACTACACAACTTAACCAAATAAGCAGAACAAAGTTTACCTGTTCATTGTAAACAGTTGAATCCAACTGCCAATTCTGCTCATACGCAGAACCCTGCAACACATAAAAAACAGGCCATTAAATCAGCAGTAAGAAAAATATTGAGGGAAAATGCCCAATTTTTTCCAAAGACATATAAACCCATGGTTTCTTCTGATGTATAAACGTTCTACATACCAGATGCTTTGGTTTCTTTTTCTTCTTGGATTTTGTTGAAGTTTCTGCAGAGTCATAAGTTAACTGCTTTTCAAAGTCCCCAACCGACTCAACCTCCACACTTTTTTGAATCTGAGATCCACCATGTAAAGTACTCTGGTCATCCTGAAAAGAATTAGTATCTCCACTTGAAGCATCGGTCTTCACTGGAGCCTGTAAACTCCCAGTAGCAGCTGCATTGAAAGGACTAATAACCCTCTGCCTAGTAGCAGTGCGCATGCGTTTTGTTGGAATGGAACCAACATTAAGATTACTGGCAGGCCTTTTACCCATCAACATGGATTGTTGAGACCCCATTGTGCCATGTCCATAGGGTATATCAGCTCCGAGTTCATAAGATCTTGCAGCATATGACTTCATTGAGTTTTTCCGTTTCCTCTGGGTAAACTTTGATGACTTGCTACCTTCGAAGGCTCCAGGCAAATAATATGTACTTGTTTCTCCCTCATCCTCATCATATACACTATCATGATACCCAAAATCTGTATTTTAATATTAACTTGTTAGTAAAGAGCAAACGTTCAATCACCAAGGAACTTACAAACATGAAAATTCTTGTTGTTTACCTGCTATAGCATCATACATAGATGTGTCAACTTCCTCTTGCATACTACTGCCAGTTTTCTAAAAAAGAAATCATTCTATAAATAAGCAAGAATGGCCTAAAGCATAAGACAATTATGTACAACTTTGATAATGGCCAGAAAAAAAGAAAGGAGAGGGAAATGTGTTCTGTTATATTATATCCGTATATAAAGTGGCTATTTATGAGTGAATTTCAACTTTGGTGATCAACCTAAAACTTCATGTTTTGATTATGTTTTAATTCTTATAACATTTTTTCTGTAAGTCAGAAAGGATGAGATGGAATAAGTGCATTGAGAGACAAATTAAATGACATACTTACCTCACACTGTAATACATGGGTTTCAATGGATTTTCTGTAGGTTTCCATTGCACCTGAGGGAATTACGTAAAAGAGGCTTTCCTGCAACATAAAAATTTCAATCAGTAAAAAAAATGCTCCATGCAGAGCCATAAACATGTACATAACAGAGAGAAAGAACCATGGAATACAAGACATATATCCACAAGGTCTGGGCAACAGAAATGAGTATTGAGACTAATAAAGGATGTTAGAAAAGGAGCCCATCAAAAGAAAGCCAGTCTGATTGAGGCATTAGGCTAATAAAGGATGTTGTTAGAAAAAGTGCCCATCAAATGGAAACCCGCCCGTCAGATGGAACCACTCTCTTCCAACTAAATTTGCAGGAAAAGGTCAACAATTTAATTGGCTATCAACGTATGGAAAATGTTTGTCCATGTTAGTTTCGCAATGCCTGGAGTGCTTCTCTCTTCGACAATTTGAAAGTAAAACTCATACCACATTTCTTGGAATCAAGTGGTCATGTTGATCTGTGTTGAAACCAAAAGACCTCACTCCAATGAATCATACGTCCTTTATAATTTGATCTACTTTTAAATCTTATAATTCCTCAGCAAAATTGTCCAACATATATCAAAGTAAATTTAGGTCCCCGAACATTTGATCTGAATCAAAATGATTTCAGGTTGATGGGATAATTTCCTCATTCACATAACCAAATCTGAATCCTCAACAAATTAGAGAACACATCAATTCAATCTCTAAATGATTGCTTTAGCATTGGTAAGAGACAGTCTGCCAAACTGAAGTATTATATTGACGGAAGACTCTCCATTCCTCTTTTATAAATTGTCAAAAAGTGGAAATCAAAAAGGTTTCTTTTCTATTAACTGGAATGTGATACTGAATTGATGTACTTCTGTCACTAACTGAAGGGAAGAAAATGGTAAACAAACTAGTGATAAGCAAAAATATAAAAAAATGGTGCTAGTGCAGAGCGACATGATACAACCCAAGAAACAGAAGTACCATTGATGCGATGAGAGTTCATGTTATGACTTATGAGATATTCACACAACAATATAAAGAATGGCAATTGACTGATGTACTCTCCAAATAAAGTCAGTCCAACTAGCTTTGTCATCACCACACCATTTTTTTACAATATGTCCTACTATAATGAGCCTTGCTGGAAAGCACCTTCTCTTGTAAGGCGTTTCCAGAACAGGAAGCCATGCCAAATTATAGACTCGCTATATAAAGTTACTAAAAGAGAAAAATTAACACTATCGAGTTAACTCAATTTAAAAGAATGATAAAGAGATGTGGCCCTTACTTCTGTAAGGTGATCATCCCAAGACACTTCCATAATGCCCGAATCAGATATTCTATCAGGAGTTGCTGGTGCATCAGCTTGAACAGGCGGAACAGGAAAACTGTTGTACTTCAAAAATCTTACTGCATATCCCGTAATGCCAAGTGCAGCATTTTTTCTTGGAGAATGTTGCTCCAAATTGTTGCTTGTGTCCTGCTCATAACCACAGGATATAAGAGACTACATAAGCTTATGCTGCAGAAGATCCCAACCAAATTCTAATTGCAGTTACAACTGAAATTTTTTTTATTGCATTTACCATGTATTCCAAAGATCCAAACCAATTACATTCACCACATAAGTGATCTACATCACCTTCTACACAATCATCAATTACACTAAAAATTGAAGGACTGAAAACATGAAACAGATAACTAACATCATGCTAAATCAAAGAAAGCTAAAAGTAACAATCAAAGAAAATGACCACCAGAGATGGATGTTAAGAATATAAACCACCAAAAAACTTATAATCCCCATCATTAAATTGATCAAAGTAGCGATCAGAAAAGGTTCAAATATATAAACCAGCACCATCTCAAGTTCTCCAACCTTGTCCTCAGAAATTTCCTTCCCATCAACCTTAGATGATCCATCCAAATCATGCCAGGTAGTGTTTTGGATCATCACTATTTAGAAGCATCTCAGTTGTATGCCAGAACTGCATGACAGCCTTTGCCAAGGTGAGAGCTACTTTTTTTATCTTCCAAAGTTGATTTTTCTCTTCGGATCTCAACCGAGAAGCAAAAGCAACCCGATGACATATTTGAGCAGCAGCAGTTGTTTTCCAAAGGCGCTCCTATGAGGAAATAATAAACACGAGAAAAGTTTACCGACAGATATCTGACATAGCAAGAATACTGATTTGTTCATATTTCAAATATACTTGTAATAGATAATCCAATGAGAGCAACAGAGGAAAAAATAATATATCATGAAGAAGGAAAAGAGAAGATCATGAATTAAAATGTTTTAACTGTACAATTTATTCAGACCTGAGCAAAATCATTTGCCAGCCATGCCATTTCCTCAAGGACAAAATCCCAATGAGATTTTCGGCGAGTCTCAAAAGGCAAGATACCAACAGATAACTCAGCAATCCTCTTCCGCTTAGCCTGTTTACTACATTATGTCAGATCTAAAAGTTTGTGCGGGAAAGAATGACAAATTAAAGTTCATATAAGGCTGACGAGAAGATAAGTAATATATATATAGCAAAATTATCAAGTGCGGGATCCTGCACTAGAAAGGTACTCCATCTATCTATCTATCTATCTATCTATCTATCTATCTATCTATCTATCTATCTATCTATATATATATATATATATATGTAAGTAAATAATGGTCAAATTTTGTAGTTGGCAGAACATGGAACTGAAGTCTATGAAAAGATGAGAAAAAACCTCTATAATTCGAGCTTCCTCCAGGATTGAATCTTCATAAGCCTTGTCTTCCAACTTCAACTGGTTATCAGATTCAGTTTGAACATCCATGGCATCAGCAGAATTTCTGCTTGGCAAAGTAGTTGGTGGAAGCTCACAAATAGAGACATCCAGTGTGCCTTGAGATCTTCCAGGGCAAGAGTTTTCCTGGTTGAGATTGGAATTATCACCTGACACATTGCCCAAGTTTTTATCACTTTGTGATGTAGTATGGTCATTTCGTAGCACTCTTTCGATGTTAGAAGAACACTTCATCTCAATTTGCAAGTCAGATCTACTCCTATTAATACCTTCCTCAACTTTAACAATGGAACCATTGCCACTGTGATTTTGAAACAAAGAATTCTGATCCTCATTCTTGGCAGCACGGCTGTCAACATTCTTGGTCTCATGCTTTTCCTTTACCACTTCGCCACCTGAAAAATTCCCCATGCCTTCCAATTCTGATGTCCGTTCCATCAATATTCCATTAGAATCAACGATTTTTAGATTAATGCATGCATCACTATCATTATTTACATCTAAGCTAAGGCTGTTTTGGGTGCAAGATGACTCCGAATCTAATCCTTTTGTACCAATACCTGCAGTGCTGGTTAGGCCTTCATTTGGGATGGGTTTCCTATCTTTATGTAGGTCACCAAATCCATTCTGCTGACCAAAAAAACTTTCATTTTCAGCTTTTTCTGTAGCTGCACAAGACAGACTTTCAACTCCTGCCGAAACTATCTGTTCCTTTTCTCCAACAAGATCAGGTTTTGTAAAAGCCAAATCAAGTGGATTTTGATGAGCATCAACTTGTTCAGATTGATGACGTTGGTCACCCGTCAAGCTTTTGGTAGCTGCAACATCCAACTTATCTTCAGGCAAAGTACCTTTAGGGCTGGTTGTTCCTGCCAGAGGCTGTACACTATCTAACTCCATACTTAACTGATTATCACAAGTCACAATCTTAGAAACCATATCACCATTTGAAGAGGATGACTTTAGATTAGAAACAGAAAGTATCTTCTGCTCCTTTTGGTTATTTGAATCAGATATCGACCCCTTTGCATCCCTTGAACCCCCGCGAGCAGTTAAAGAAGATCCATGCACAGCACGAGTCTGAGCTACATCATTTGAACTTGATCTACCACCATCCCGATTTGGTTTGGACCTGTACCTACGAGCATATGGGCGAAAAATAGCTGAATCTTCTGATTCCTTGGCATTTTGAGTCCCATCCATCTGTGGAGACTGTTCTGATGGAACAGCATTCTTCCTTTTAACAGGTTGTACAGAATTCCTCTCACCTTCAACTAACTCATTTTCACCATCAAAAAGTAAAAGGTTATCAGCACTATTGGGTTCACAACCTGTACGAATCCCTGGTCTACCACTACTCTCTACAGAATCCCCATGCGGTGAAGCAGTAAGTGCAAAACTGCCTTTAGCTTCACTGTAAAGACAATATGGGGGCGGAGGAAGCATTAGACACAGCGATTAGAGATAAGATAGCATAGAACCATGATCCATTACACACGATATCAAAAAGGAGTATACCTAGTCACAATATGTTCTGCTTGCTGATCAGTAAGTGAAGTAGACTGGACGCTGACTGACGCTGCATTACCAAATTTAAAATCCAATGGGTTCCCACCCTGCAAGTAAGGCGCATTTATAGTGATCATCAACCATTTTTTACTTTGATTATTTTGGTAGAATAAATATTATTGGTGATTACATAAAGGTCTGAAAATAGCAAAAATAAGCAAAAGTGCCATACTTTCTCGAGAAATTCTAGCTCTCTTCTCCTCTCCTCACGAACATCATACTCTTGCCTGTCAACAACAAAAGTATATCTCATATTTTCTTAGGAAAACTTACATTGTTAAAGCAAAAATTACCAAAGAAAAGAAAAAAGTAAATGCCAGCATTACCGAAGTTCTGCTTGAGCCTTCTCAATTGCTGCTCGGCGCGGAGAGGTTTTGACACCAATACCAACTCCGCCGTCAACAACCCCTCCCATGGAATCAACCTCAGCATTTACTAGGAGAGCAGTTCCTGATCCACATCCATGCATCCCGACCCTGATACCTACAAGCCTACCCCTCCCATTGATTCCAAGACACTATCAAATTCCTGAAAAGATAAAAATATATGAACTGTCAGAGAAATCTCAAGAAAACAACCAGAGAAAGAATAATTGTAACAAGAAACATAACATCTTCATGAATCAACAATGAAATCCTATTTCTCTTTCAGTTAGTTGAGATGCAAGCAACTACATTACAAATAAGGTTGATTCCCTTTAGATGACGATCCAAAATTGTATACCTTCACATAATTGGAAAAAGAAAGCTGACTAAAGTTCAGTGTTTGAAAAGATGGTCTAGGCGGCCATCGGCCAATGCGAATAAAGCCAAATCGACCTTCCTAGGCGGCTGGTCTAGGATTTGACTCCGCCTGGCGATTTCTTAAAAAAAAAAAAAACTCTAAGAGCAACAACGGCAAGACTACTGCTGAAGCCGGTGGCAACAACGACCGGACAAAGAGACAATGACGGCCACGGCAACGGCGAGACGCTTGGAGTGGGGAGGGGCAGCTACTGTGCTTTAGGGTTTGATATGAAGGGGGCGCTTTTTTTAAATTAAAAAAACCCTAAAACAGAGTTACTTTAACGTCACTTTTGGCTTCACTAAAGTGAAGCCAAAACTTCCCTCTTCCTCACTTCTTCTCTTTCGACCAAGACCGGCAACCAGACCATCTTCCTCTCGTCGTTTGACCATGACCACGGCCTGCGGCTGTCTCCGTCTCCGGAAACTCATCACCGCCGTCGGCCGTTCTTCATCACCGCCGGCGGCCGTTCTTCATCACCGCCGGCACATCTAGGGTTTGTACTTTGTTCTGGCACATGGTTTGTATTTGGGCACATCTAAGCCAAAATTTTACCACCTAGACAGCTTAGGTGCTAGGCGCCGGGCCTCCGCCTAACTAGCACCTAGCACCTGCTAAAATTAATTATAGGAAGTACCAAACATAGAAAAAGTAGTCACAACATTGATAAGAAAAAACACCGCTGGTAGTAATATGCAATACTATAGGACTGAACCATGAAAGCAAAGCAGATGCATAAAAAAATTAATTAATTAATTAAAAAATAATAATAAAAAAAAACCTTCACAATTATACAATGAAATTTTATAAGAGGGCTATAACACATGGCACATCTGTGCATAAGTTGTCGCATTGTCAAAAATCAAATGTATTGTTGCCTGACTTCCAAGAAAGCCTAATGGAAAGCCCTGTAAGTTACCTAAATAATCACACCATGTATGCATGAATTATGTCAAACATAAAGGTTCAACTTACTATGCCACTCCATATTACCATAAATTTTGGTTTTTATGTAAAATGAAAAAAAAAATTAAAAATTAAGGAACCTTCCAGGGACCAAAAGTGCTTTCCATTAGTCTTTTCAGTTTTTAATTTTTTTCTAATGACAGCAAGCTACGTAAAATAGGTTGCAGGAAAGAAGATACAAAGTAACAGTTGTTAGTCTAAAATCAAAATTGTGTTTATTATCTAATATTGTAAGACTCTACACCTTCTAAGCTTTTCCTCACTTTTACAAAACATGTCTCATTATTTAACACACAAGACTGTACTTTTCTACTTCTGTTATACATTATTAAGCTTACTTTAGTACTTTCTCAATCAATAAAATCCTAAAATGATCTTCCAGAAGTCAACCACGACCAAATGATATCAAAGGACAGTATAAGTCAATGTCTTAAGAACCAAACTAAATGATGTAACTCAACACAGCACTCAAATTCAAAAGTTGGAAGTTCAATAAAAGCAATGCATTGTCCTTCAATAATAGGAGCGGCCAAAGCAATGTCAAATAATAACAGATAATGATTGCATAACTAGATACACTTGAGAGTGAACCATGCATGCAATGAGCAACAATGCTGCTAAGACGCTCAGAACCAAGTATTTATACGTTCTCTAATGGGCACCTTCAAAACATCCAGTAGAAAGTAAAAACCACTAGTTAACCAATAACATGAAGACCTGACAGGTTTCCCCAAGTAAGCAAAACAGATTGTACCATTAAATTTCATGTAAATGGAAGCATGCACATAAATCAACAAGTATTCAATATAAAAAACGCGCCCTAAAACCATAACACGTACGAATTCACATCCATTGACCTTCAAAGCAAACCCTAAACGCATTCAATTAAGCAAAATGCACAAAATTCAACGGTACTAAATTCTAGGGTTTACAAGAACAGGCAAAATTCGAACAAAAATCACCTGAGTTAACAAGTTAATGACAAAATTTGTAGCTAGGGAACGACACAGAGGGCACCTGAAAACCCCACACTCTGTTGCACCTAGGGTTTTCAAAATGAAGGAGTGTCCGACCCGCCCAATCAAAGACGACACGAATATGCCCTAAAAGAAAACACGTCGTTGCAAATGCAAGTCATGACGAGAAACACCGTGATGATAAGTCACTCTATTACAGGAAGTGATATTTTAATTTCTAGTTCGAATTCGAAATTCGTTCTGTTCTTCTCTCTCTCTCTAGGTATGGTTTTTGTTTCGAAGGTCCTGTGCGAGGTCTCCCTCTCTCTCTCTCTCTCTTCTCTCGCTCTGCGACTAATTTGGGCTGGGTTGGGTTTGGGTTCACCTGAAGAAGAAGACGAAGAAGAGGGCTTTAGAGAATTCGATCCATTTTGGGCCTCTTTCTATTTATTTATATTTTTTATCATTTACTTCTTATAAGTTATAACCTTTTTATGTATCACCATGGGAAGATGAACACTTTACTACCCTCTATTTTCCATTCTTCATAAAATTAGGGTGTTTTTGTAATTTTATTTGTTCTTACTTCTTTATTTCAATTTTCAAGTTTCTATGGATCATATAATTAATTATAGAGAGAATAGACAAAGCTAACCTACTAGTGAAAATAGAATTCACTGTTAACCATATTTTCAAAGTAAAGTCATATTCAACAAAAAATTCCAAAAAATATTCTAAACTAACCTAGAAATAACGAAAATACACTTATGATTTTTTTTTCTTCTCTCTCTTTCTTCTCTCTTAGTCATTCACTTTCTCTCTCTAAAGTCTCTCTCTCTCTCTCCGACATCTCTATAAAGCCTCTCTCTCTACAACATCTCTTGATTGGCTCACAAACTCGAGTAGGAACTGCACAAAGTCAACTTTGAAGTTTATAAGGTGGAAATTATTGTTTTTAGAATCTTGAATCTTCTTGAGCACACTCTTTAAACCATACGATGAGTTTTAAATGTTTTGATCCGCTTACAATTGTTTGTAATGGTATATATTTCATGGGTTTTGATACATTTTTTTTTATTATGTCGTGGTTTTGAAAATCAATTTTGAAGTTCTCGAAAATTTTAGGTTATTGTTAAACGTTACATGGCAATCAGCCATGTAATACGAATTTAATTTATCATGTAATATGTTTTTAGTTCATCATGTAACATGTATGACATATAATATCTTTTTAGCTCATCATGTAACATGTATGATATGTAATATATGTTTATGTCATATAATAGTGGTACTTGCATCATGTCATATGAGTCGGTTTATCATGTCATATTTAACTCATTGGTTTGAACTTTTTTAATTTACTGTACCATGACTCAAGAAAGGGCAGATGCCTCGATACCACATGTTCAGTACCTCGTAGGTACCCAGCATCTCTTATTTGACACCTAGGTACCATGGATACCTGGTACTCGAGTACCTCAAAGTCTACCTGAAGACTTCATTGAATACTTCAAAAGTTCTAGAGCTAAGAAAAAAAAAGATACAAGAGTTGAAGAGGAAGAACCTTGAATTGACCTCCAAGATGATTCACTTGAGTGAGGAATTGAAAAGAACAAGAGAAGGGAAGAAAGCTTGAAATTGGAACTTGTTGTGGTGAAGAAGAGTAGAGAGAGTTTAAGGAAGGAGCTTGGAGAGGCAAAATGTGTGATTGCCAAGATGATCTCCTGGAACCGAGAAGCTTGACAAGATGCTATCAATTGGGAAGAGCCCTAGTGATAAGAGGGGCTTGGGATATAAGGAAGATGTGAATACCACTTCTTTGAAGAAGACTACTTTTGTTAAGAGTCAAGAGGTTGAAGAAGTCAAAATCCCACAACAAACTACAAGAAGAATTGAAGTTGGAGAATCCTCAAAACATGCTCAAGTCAAAGCTTCAACAAAAGCTCAAACACAACAAGTTAGAGGATTTCAATCAAGACCTCCACATGCAAGGATCCCTTCTCCACAATCAAGGATCATGTATGCTCAACAAAGAAGACATGCTACTTTAGCTCAACCACAAAGGAAAGAGTTTGTTCAACATCAAAGGACTACTCAAAAGAGAAGGAAGCCTCAAATAGTTGCACAAGGCTATGGTATGAACTCCTACTTCACTCCTACTTCACTCCTACTTCACTCCTACTTGTCATTATTGTGGTATTGAAGGCCATGTAAGGCCTAATTGCTTTCAGTATATCAAATTGTGTAGATTTGAGAACATGATTGAGAAAAATATGCTTAGAAGAGCCAAAAATCATACACCTAGGGAACTTAGAGCCAATGAACCCAAGGCTCCTAGGATTGAAAATGTTGCACCTAGGTAGACTAGAAAAGATGAGTATTTTTGCTATGTGGCTCAAGTTGCTTTAAAAGCCAATGCCTCCAACACTTGGTATCTTGATAGTGGGTGTTCTAGGCACATGACCAGAAACAAGAGTTTCTTTAAGACTCTTGTGATGGAGGATGGTGGATTTGTCACTTTTGGTGATGGTTCACTGGAAAAAAGTCATAGGGAAAGGTAATATATCTATTCCCGGTTTGCCCTCCTTGCCCAATGCTCTCTATGTAGATGGCTTGCAAGCCAATCTCATAAGTATATCACATTTAAGTGATGAAGGGCTTTCGGTTATGTTTAGCAAAGTTGATTGTTCTATTCTTAAGGAAAATGGGCAAGTTCTTTTAAAAGGCAAGAGATCAAGTGACAATTGTTATTGCCTTGAATCTAGCAACATCTCTTGTAACTTGTCTAGTTGTGGCATCAAAGATTTGGCCACATGAATTATAGTGACTTGAAAGTCCTTGAGAGGTTGAATGTTGTGAGAGGGATTCCCAAGCTTGGGAAGAGGTTTAAGGGAGTTTGTGGACCTTGTCAACAAGGGAAGCAAACTAAAAGTGTGCACAAGAAGGGAAAATACCTTTCCACCAATGAGCCATTGGAACTCCTTCATATGGACCTCATGGGTCCCATGCAAACCGAGAGTCTATGTGGTAAAAGGTATATCCTTGTAGTGGTTGATGACTTCTCTAGGTTCACATGGACTTACTTCCTTAGAGAGAAGTCCGAAGCTTTTGAGAAATTCAAAATGAGAAAAATTCCCACATTATGAGCATTAAGAGAATTAGAAGTGATCATGGGAAAGAATTTAAGAATAATAGCTTTGAGAGCTTTTGTAATGATCTAGGTATTTCCCATGAATTCTCGGCTCCTAGAACTCCCCAACAAAATGGAGTTGTGGAAAGTAAGAATAGGGTCTTCCAAGAGATGGCTCGGGTGATGTTGCTTAGCAAAAAGGTTCCTAGGAATTTATGGGCCTAAGCCGTTAATACGGCTTGTTATATAGGGAATAGAGTTTTCCTTAGACCTGGGACCAAACAAACATCCTATGAGCTATGGAAGGGAAGAAAACCCAATGTTAGCTATTTCCATATCTTTGGTAGTAAGTGTTATATTCTTAATGACCGTGATCAACTTGGCAAGTTTGATGCCAAGAGTGATGAGGGTATTTTCATTGGATATGCACTCAGTAGCAAGGCCTATAGAGTTTACAATCTAAAAACTCGAAGTGTCATGGAATCATCAAATGTTGGCATTGATAATTGTAAGCCCAAAAATGTTGACCATGAGGAGGATGTTTGTGAGAATGGTGACCTTTTTTTGAAGGAGTGTGGTGAGACTTCAAGTGATGTGAAGTCAAATCATAGTGGAGAGGATGATCAACCTCTTGATAGAGATCCATCTTTGGACTCTAAAGAACCCGCTCCATGGGTTAGACATCTCCAAGAATGTCATTCTACAACAAGAATGACATTCTTGGAGATGTGAATGAGGGTGTTAGTGTTAGGATTATGCTCAATAGCAATAGTGTAATATTGTAATTGACAATCTTTTCATATTAATAAAGTGTTTTCTGATTCTTACAAATACTTATAGCATTTATTATTATAATTGTCAAGGTAAATAATCATAAGGTCAAAAGACTATGAGATATGAAGAATTGTTCATACATCCGGATATGTGTGAGGTAGACACAATTCTTTAGTTAGTCTTGAATAACGTTCACAACTTAAGTTAAAGGTTGAGCACCTCTATCTTGATAAAGTTGTAGAATTCTTTTACTAGCATTTGAGTGGGATTAAATGAGTTATGATGAGTCTAAAATCATCGAAAGGTTTTCGAGTATAAGAATCTAGTGCACTGGGTGGATTGAACAGGATCACAATGAAATACTTTATCTTGAACCGTCACTAGATATAAGTCTTTTCATTATTAGGACAATCGGAGAGTCGATCTTAATCCTGAGATAAATGATGGACTTATGGTTGCAAGTGTTATCATTTGAGCTATCAATGAGTGCGATTATATAGCATAGTCTATCCTCGATAGTTTGGTGGTATTCATTTGTTAATCGATAGAGGACTTCATTTATAGATATGGACATCGTGGCTCCATTTATTAAATGAGAGTATAATTGTTGGGGTTTTTGCCCTGAAGCTTGTAATATGTAAATGTAATTTGAACATAAATAAAAGAAGTAGTATATTCATTCATTTTGTGTCATACTTTATATAACATGTGCACTTAACATCCAAAATTGCCGGATGTAATTTCGAACTGAGTATATGAGTGTCATATATAGATGGATTCAGTTTGAAACGAGCAATTTAAAGAGTCCGTAGATAGCAAATAAAGTTAGGTACTTTATTTGTGGTTAATCTACAGCTGCGGTCCATTTCGTAGTGTACGGTGATCCTATCCTGGATCATTCATATGTAGATATGAGAATGGAGGCACCTTGTATGATGTGATCATATAGGACTGGGCCATGATCTATATGAATCTCTCACTAAGATCCGTTTAACAATGAGATTCATATATATCAACTTATGATGGCTATATGTGGGTGATCTTAATCCTGAGTGTCTTATCGACTCCTTCAGGTTAGATCGTGGTCTTTGATATACCATGGGTGAGGTCGGAGTTACATTCTCGATCAATATACTCCTGTATGTTGGGATCGCGGTTTGGCTTGTGGCTGGGAAGGTTTGTACACAATAGTGGAATCTACTCCTTCTTGTGAGAAGTAGATGGTAGTTCCCTTAAGGGTTGATTCGGGGCTTGAACAATATGAGCGCTCTCCTAATTCCGTAAGGAATGTAGGATTTATTGTTCATTAGAGAATCAATGGTACTTAATGGAAAGATATGATTAGAGGGGTATAACGGACATTATGACCCAGCTCTAATTATGAACTACTTGTGGAGGATTATACCATATGTAATAGCTATATCGATGGACACCGAGAGTTATTGGTTTGTGTAAAAACGTCTACAGTTGAGAGAGTGCAGCTTCGGGTTTTTAGTGGAATAACACCGAAGTTAATAATCATGAAATATTAATTAAAGAGTTTAATTAATAATTTCTAAGGATTATTGGAGCTCAAAATACTGTGGGTCCATTAGGTCCCCTTGCTAGCCCGATCGATTTAGGTAACAAGGGTCACGGTTAATTAATTGGATTGTCCAATTAATTGTGTTACGAAAGTGACACGTGTTTATTCGGGAATTAATTGAATAATGAGATTATTTAATTAATGAATAATGGTGATTAAATAAATTAAATAATAAGATTATTTTATTATGTTGTTAATCACTAAATGGAGGGTGTTAGTTGATATTTGATTTTGAATAAAATAAGATAATATGATTATTTTATTTTATTAAATTAAATATTTGAAATTGAATTTGAAATGTTTGAATTCAAAAATAAATATTTAATTTAAAAGGATATGAGATATTTTTTTGAAAATCAAAATAAGATTTTCGGTTTTGTTTTTTAAAGATATATGAGATATATTTTTTAACAAAAAGCAAGAGAGAACCGAATGAGAAAGATAGACACAGCACTTGAAAAGAGAAAAAAGATAGTGTGATCGTGACACACCAAAAACACACAGCAAAACACAAACAGTGAAAAACAAAAAGAAAAAAAATTATAGGGTGTGGCGAGCTCAAGTGCTGCACCTCTAGTTTTTGTTTCTTGTGTGTGTGTTCTTCTCTTCTTCCTCCATACAGGTCTTGAATATCGTGACGCGCCCACACGCTGTTACCAGTTCCGGGAGATAGCGAGGAAGATCACGTGGTTCAAATCAGGAGCAGTTCGTATCAAAGTGAAGGAGCCTCCTACGTAGGTATGAAAAATAAATTCCTTCACTTTATTATTGTATTTGATTATTACTGTACAAATGAGTTAGTTTAATGATTGCATAAAAAAATTTAAAACCTTCCGCTGCGCAATCTGTAACCTTGTGTTCCAACAATAATATCATCATATGGATGTTTTGAGGTATTGGATATTAAATCTCAACGTTGAGTTTTCAATAATGATTATTGAAGACATGGCTTCTGGACAAGTCAAAATATCCAAGTTCAAAATGTGGTCATATGAGGAAATATGGTAACTTGGAGAGCTATAGGCGGTCTATGAGCTCTTGGCGATTACTGATATTATTCACGAGGATACACCATCTCCTATAAGATTGTCTAGGGTATGAATGAGAAACATCTCCTTATTCTATCTTTATTTAAGAGTTCAATTTTAGATCTTTAGTGGAATGAGTTAAAATTAATAGATCGGACCTAAGTGAATCATTTGTTGATTGTGATTAGGTTATGTCTATTGAAGCTTAAATTTAGATAGCCCGCCAAGATCCACAATCCACACGTACTTGCATGGATCACTTGATATATTCTACCGGACCAATTTATGGGTCCATCTAGAATTGCATTTAATATATTAAGAATATAATATGTCTATTATTTATTTAATGGGCTGCTCTATTATATTAATATATTAAAAGGAGACATGTGGGCTTGTTTCTTTTAGTAAGAATAAGTCTGGTTCACATGTGGGCTTCTATTTAAAGTCTAATGGATTAAATAAAATAAGAAAAATAATATTAGGCTCATATATATATGGTGTGGGCGGCAAGGCTAATAAAATAGCCCAATATATTATTTTATTTTATTGTTTTGATTAAATGGAAATTAATTAATTATTTAACTAATTAATAGTTTAAATCAAAATCTTTTCATGATCAGTAAATAAAATACTATGTGTTGGATTAGAGTTAGAATTCTTTTAAGTGATAAGAGTCCTAATGTGGTAAGGATTAAGTCCACATACACTCCATACCACACAAAAAATTTGGCCACCCTAGTCCTATAAGGGTTAGGATTCTTAAATTGATAGGAATTAGGGAAAAGCACAATTTCTTTTCAAGTAAGGAAATTGGCCAACCCTAGATTTCCTACACAAAGAATTCGGCCAACCTTATTTTGAGAAGGAGAAATTTTGGTTACCTTATAAATATAAGGTGATAAATTTCGGCCACAAAGAAGCTTGAGTGAGAGAGATTTTTGTTTGCTTTGAAAAATAAAAATCTTACTCAATACACATAGAATTTCGGCCAAGAGAGAAAAAGAAAAATAAGTTCTCATTCGATAGTACACTTGCAAGCCTTTAACATCAAAAGGTTTTGTGCACACTTTCGATTTAGGGTTACGCGAGTTCCAATCATATTGATTGTGAATTCAAAAGTGACCGGAACTATTTTTCTAGGCTCTTGGTGTTTTGGGATTGAAGATCAGGATCAGAAGTTCCATACATCCATTCTCAGGTAAGCAATTCAAAGAAAAAAAAGGGAGACCACGCTCCTAGGTGATTCACGTACGTGCTAGGATTGAAGATCTTGCGGATTACCATCGACGTAAGTCAATTGGATCACGCGACAAGAGGTATTTAACTCTAATCATATATTTGTGTTTAATTAATTAAAGGGTTAAGGTTCAAATCTTTAGAAAATTTTAAACTATACGAAAATCTACTTTTCGCCTTCCGCTGTGGTTTTAGTTAATTTTTCCCTACAGTTAGGACTAGGCGTCAAATAGCTAATCAAATTAGCTATACTTGTTACACCTCTCAAGTTGAACCCAAAAAGGTTGATGAAGCCTTGATTGATGAGTTTTGGGTTCTTGCCATGCAAGAAGAGCTAAACCAATTTGAAAGAAATGAGGTTTGGACTCTACTTCTTAGACCCAATGATACTAATGTCATAGGCACCAAATGGGTGTATTGGAATAAGTCATATGAGAATGGTAACATTGTGTGCAACAAGGCTAGGCTTATGGCATAAGGATACTCTCAAATTGAGGGTATTGACCTTTGAGGAGACTTTTGCTCCTGTTGCCCGTCTTGAGTCTATAAGGCTTCTCTTGTCCATTTCTTGTGTGTACAAGTTCAAGCTACACCAAATGGATGTTAAGAGTGCCTTCCTCAATGGCTTCTTGCATGAGGAAGTGTTTGTTGAACAACCCAAGGGGTTTGTGGATCCATACCACCCCAATCACGTCTATCGCCTCAAAAAGGCACTTTATGGGTTGAAACAAGCACCGAGAGCTTGGTATAAGCACCTCACTCTTTATCTTGTTGACAATGGCTACTCAAGAGGTAGTTTTGACAGGACCTTGTTCACCAAGTGCAACAAAGATGAGCTTTTCACAACTAAATTTATGTTGATGATATTGTATTTGGTTCCACCAATGAGTCAAAAGTGAGACAATTTGTTGATGTCATGTCTCTTGAATTTGAAATGAGCATGGTTGGTGAACTAAATTACTTCCTAGGCTTGCAAATTAAGCAAATGCATTATGAGATTTTCATATCCCAAGCTAAGTATGCCAAAAGCCTAGTGAAGAAGTTTGGTCTTGACAATGCCAAACATTGTGACACACCCATGAGTACCCCTTTGAAGCTAAGCAAGGATGCTAGTGGTAAAAGTGTTGATCAAAGCTTGTATCGTGGCATGATAGGTAGTTTGCTTTACTTGACTGTAAGTAGGCCCGATATCTCTTTTAGTGTGGGTGTTTGTGCTAGGTACCAAGCTAATCCCAAAGAATCTCACCTTGTTGCGGTGAAGATGATCATTCGATTTGTGAGTAGTACCTCCAATCATGGGATTTGGTACTCCTTTGACACTAATCTAAGTCTTGTTGGATTTAGTGATGCAGATTGGGCGAGGAATTGTGATGATAGGAAGAGTACATCAGGTGGTTGTTTTTTTCTAGGCAACAACTTGGTGTCTTGGTTTTGCAAGAAGCAAAACTCAATTTCCCTATCCACGGCCGAGGTGGAATACATAGCCACCGGTAGTGCTTGTACTCAATTGTTATGGATGAAGCAAATGTTAGCCGATTATGGCCTAGAGCAAAGCACTCTCACTTTATTTTGTGACAACATGAGTGCCATAAACATTTCTAAGAATCCCGTCCAACATTCTAGGACGAAGCACATTGACATTAGACATCATTTCATTAGAGAGCTAGTTGAGAGCAAAACTATTGCATTGGAGCATATAGAAACTTATGACTAACTAACGGACTTATTTACAAAGCCCTTAGACACCATTAGGTTTGGCAACCTTAGCAAGTCTATTGGGATTTGTCATTTGGCTTGAAATGGTATGTCTTGACTCCGTATGAGGAGCTCAAGCAAAGAGAGCAAGTTGGCATGAAAGTGCATTGTGCTACATTGATATATTTTATGCTCCTTCATTAATTGCTTGAGATGATCGGTTGTGCATATGCTTATGTTATTTTCTTAATAAGTGTGCAAATTGCTTTTCTTGCAATCCATGTCATATTTATGTTCAAACATGCATTTTTGGACTAGGAGATTTTTTTTGGAAGTACAATTTGAATGACCTATAATTGATCTCCATGACATGATGTTTTTATTAAGGACATGCTTTAAGTTGATATGCATGAAGACGTATTTTTGATTGCTTAAATATGAATGCAAAACTGTATGCATAAGCAAATGAGAAGACTAAACTAAATAAGGACCATGTATCTATTCAATAAATAAGGATGTCTCATCTAAATTTAGTCTTCTCTCTCTCTCTCTTTATTAGTTGAACATGGCTACTATCATACGTGTATTTTACCCAAAAAAATCAAAAAAGGGTGCAAACAGTCGCTCATATCTTGTTTCGCTTATAAAGTTTGATATAGATGCCCTTTAAATTGAATTTCTTATAAAAAAAATCTATATCATTCCTTGAAATCATGACAAATGGTGAAAATTGGTTTGAATTCTTTTGGAAACCCTTGTTGTTTGCTTTGCCAAATACCATTGTTTTTGAACTTGAATGCAACATGTCTTGCTTGCAAAGCATCGTGTCATATATTTTCATCAAATCAAACTCCTTGATTTTCTCTTACTTAATTGAGTTGCATAAAGTTGCATAAAGTTGCTTATATGATCTTGCATATGTTTTGTGCTATGAGCTCTCCTTTCCAAAAGCTTACCTATTAAGGAGGACTCCCTTTGCATATCTCATGACAAAAAGGGGGAGAAGGGTTGTGAGCTTTAGTGGACGAGTAGTATCTTGTTTAGGGGGAGTTGAGAGTTGAGAGCAATCCTGTAGGGGGAGTATTGCATTGCATAGCATGATCACATTGTTGATAGTATTAGTTCAATCTCTTGAGACTATTGCAAATGTTGTTTTTGTTGTTTATGGTTATTGAAAACACCTCTCACACACTTGATCTTGGAAGGTATTCTTGTTTGCTTTAATTGATTGTGTGTAGGTTGGGATCTTCTACAAACTTTGGATTGACTTGAAGATGTTCAAGACTTAGACTGTAGGCCTTATTGTAATGTAGACATTTTTGTTGACCAATTTTTTGTTTTTGTGAGGTTGCTTTGTGAGTGGTGGTTTTGTCACGAAATAGCCAAATGGAGAGATTGTAAGTGCCTCACTTTATGATTGGCTTATTTCGTTGACAAAATCACAATTAGGGTCATACATTGTAAAAGGGTAGATTAGGTATTGAAGATCTCTCATTGGACTCCAAGTGCTTCAAGGAAGGTAGATTACTTGACTCTACTTTTACTTGAAGCTTGACTCTACTTTTACTTGAAGAGATATAGTTGCACACACTCACTTGCTTGCATTATATTCTTGTTTGCATGTAATTGGATGATGCATTGTATGCCATTTATCAGACTCCACACTTGCACATTTTGCACATTACTTAGTGATACAATGGTGGTGTAAAGGGAATTCGGGCAGGGTCCCTTTTACACTCCAGGCAATGGCAAACTCATATTCCTAGTGGATAAGTGGGTGAAATCTGGGATCAAAGACATCTTGGAGATATGGAGATGTAGGAGAGCTATTGGAGAATGTCGGAGAGAATGTCAGAGAGAATGTCAGGGAGTCAAAATGTTGGGGAATCGACTGGAGAAAATGTCTGAACCCTTGAGATGGAGAAATTCGAGAGAGCTGGTGGCCAAAGTCCGAACCAGAGCTGGTAAACTGTGTTTATCGTCCGAACCCCCTTATTGGAGAGAACTTGGTCATATTTATTTGTTCTGATTCTTGTTGCCCACTCCACTAATTAATTCGCAATCAAAGGAACATTGACCTGGCATTAATGAAGTTGAATAATCTCTCATTAATGGCGTTGGGAATGGCCATTAAAGAGTTGACTGATCTTGTCATTAATGGGACTGATTATCTATATTAATAGAGTTGACTGATTCCCTCATTAATGGCGTTGTGAATGGCCATTAAAGAGTTGACCGATCTTCTCATTAATGGGGCTGATTATCTCCATTAATAGAGTTGACTGATTCCCTCATTAATGGTGTTGTGAATTACCATTAATGGAGTTGACTGATTCCCTCATTAATGGCCTTGATTATCTCAATTAATTACTAGAGAGGTCAACTTTCTCTTTTATGTTGCTTGAAGGAGAATTCTGATTCTGTATCCCGGTGGTATGGTACACTGGTGTACCGGAGTGCTTACTGGTGTGGCGCTTGTTCTAGCATGCTGATACCTCTTCCTGGTTCCATTCTTCTTACTTGGCGGGTAGGATACACTCTGGTTAGATCCTGGACTGATATCGCAGTACTTGGGTACAGGGTAGATGTCGCAGTATCTAGGTACCAGGTAGGAGGTATCGTGGTACCTAGGAACTAGGTAGGAGGTATCGTGGTATAGCCTTGCTTGGTACCTGGTAGACTGTGAGACGTGGTACTGACTTCTTTCCGGTTCATGGTGTAGAGCATCCCCGGTATCTAGGTACCGGTCCCGATCTAGGTCCTACCAGGTACCTATCGGATGGAAAATTCTTCTTTAGACCCCTACCAAAAATGACTGTTAATAGTACTCTTACTCTCTTTTGTGATAACATGAGTGCTATAAACATTTCTAAAAATCCTGTACAACATTCCAGGACAAAGCATATAGATATTCGACATCATTTCATTCGTGAGTTAGTTGAAAACAAGAGCATAGTACTTGAGCATGTAGGTACTAATGATCAACTAGCGGATATTTTTACGAAACCATTGGATGCTATAAGATTTAGAAGCCTTAGTAAATCTATTGGTCTTTGCATGATGCCTTGATATGTTTGTTTTGGGTTGACCCTATATGGGGAGCTCTAGCAAGGAGATTTGTTTTATTGCTTGAAGTATTGTGGTTACCATGAGTTTTGTATGTATGTTGTATTTCTTGTGTTGACAAAATGGGGGAGTAGTATTTATGAAAAATAAGGGGAATTTTTCATTAAGGGGGAGCATTTTATTATTCTGTGAAAATGCTATATTATTTTTGTTCACCTCACATACACTTGTTTCTTGAAAAGTGTAGTTTGCTATGTTATTGAAGGAAGGAATTGTCTTCAAGAGATTGAAGATTTGAAGACTTCATTTGGATTTGTAACTCTTGTAATAATAGAAAATATTTGTTGACCATAGCTTATTTGTTGTTTATGTGAGGAATATGTATGAGTGGTGTTTTTGTCATGAAATAGCTAAATGGGGAGATTGTAAGTTCCTCGGTTTTTGATTGGCTTATTTTGGTGTCAAAACCACATTGAGATTATTAATGTAACGGGTAGCTTAAGTGTTCGCCATTGGCAAGCTTCCGGACTTCAAGAAGGTAATCACTTGTACTTAACTTCTTGAAGAGATCAGTTGCACACACACACACCTTCATATGCATCTCCATGTCTTTAATATATATGTTTATTTGATTATGTGTATTTTTGTGTTTATCATACACATCATGTATGCTCATGGTTATTGCATTTCTATGATTGCATTTGTGTCTCTTTGTTTGCATTTGGGTTACATGGTCTTATACCATAAGTTTGGGCAATATTGTTATTGTCCAAATCTGACATTTGGTTACTCATTTGACCATAAATATTTCTACAGACATCCAAATCTTGTTTTTTTATTGGAGTAGAAAGTAGACTTCCATACCTTTCCAACGGTATATTATACGAAAGGTTTCGATGTCGTTTGGTCATGTTTTGGGTCACTCGAAATTGAAGTTGTTGTGCCGTCACGTTTTTTCCCCGAGAGAATAGCGACCTAGGGGCGACCTCAGGGCGACCTGACCTCCAGGTCACTTTTGCAAGTGTATTTTGGCAACCATGCTCGAGATCAAAGCGACCTGGCCTCCGGGTCGCCCTAAAGTCGCTTTTTGTCTCCAAAAACCTATTTTCCCTTGTCTAAAACGACGTAGCTTCATTTGGACTCTATAAATAAATCATATTCTTTCCCATTTCATTTAGAACTCAAAAATTACAAACCCTAGAGAAAGAGAGAATTCGCTTTAGAGAGAGAAAGCTTGAATCCATTGATTTCTAACTCTCCAATCAACTTAAATCCTTCATCATCTTCATCCTTCATCATCTTCATCATTCATCATCATATAGACATGGGTCTTTAAGTTCTTAACTAGGTAACATCATTTTCATCTCTATTTCATATAGTGATGTTCTAGACCTAGGTTTAGCATTTATTACATGATTAAATGCTTGATTATTATCTTTTGATGAATGTATTGTTGAATGTATGTTGATTATATGATAAATATATTGTTGGGTATTTTTATTGAATATTTGTGAAGGAATTTCGTGGGTCTCTCTTTGATTGAGTTTATTTATGATTGCTAGCACTTCAAGTTTATATAACATCTAGTAAAATCATTTTATCAATTGATTGGGTTTGTTTGTGATAGATTGATTCTAGGGTTGCATTTATTGTATGACTAAATGCATTGTCAAAACCACATTGATATATGTTAATGTTGAATATATTGTGATTGATAATATTGATTGATTGTGGTAATTTGTGATACCTAGAAATTCCATGTTAGTTATGCCATCTAGCTAAGTCTTGTGATTATTCATTTAGACTTTGATAATTAGAGTTTATTGACTTGTCATAAAATCTCTAATTAAGCATATAGTGTTGTCTAGCATTATATTGCATTATTGATTATCATTGCATATTCACTTAGACTTGCATTATCTCTTCATTGAGTTAAAGTCTTGTGACTACAAGGTGTAGTGCACAAGCAAGGTCAGGATCACTATAAAAGGCTTGCGGGTAGAGATAGTCGAGTTCTTCCGAGCACAGTGTGATAGAAGGTCAACCTAGGTTGTAATCGATATCTCATATATTGGATTTTGTGGAGCGAAGTGGTTAGTAATCTAGCTCTTGAGTTTTGCCCGGTTGGAGGGTTTCTCACGTAAATAACTAATCGTCTTTTTATTGTTTTCCGTATTGTATTATTATTGTTATTTGGATGGTTGATTCATGTTATACTTTGATATTAATTTTGATTAAGTCAAAAAGTTGGTAACGATTTTGAAAACAACCAATTCAATCCCCCCCCCCCCCCTCTAGGTTGTATTAGACACACGTTGTGTAAATTCAGTAATGGTGAAACTTCCAAGATCCTTCTTCTTTGGTGGCAATGCCGTCTCTAGGGGTGCGTGATCACGCACTAAATTTTCATTTTTAGGCCTCTTTTTTCCTTTCGTTTGTTCTTGTTTTCTAGCATTTTTATGTATATAACGTTTGCTTTAGTTGAGTACAGGTATTAGACTTATAAAGGATGGTGATTATGCTGATGTGGAGAAAATAGGCCAAAAATGGGGGAGAGATATAGAGAAGAAGGTGTCTGCGGGATGACATCCGCAAGCATTAGCCAGTAGACTAGATGATAAGAGCACACGAAGAATTAAAGCAACTCTAGCACCACAGGAATGAGCCAGCTAGCCAGAAGGAAGGAACACGTGAGAGATTCTTTGCGGGTTCATATTCACGGGAAACAACCCGCTGGCACAGGGTCATCATCACGTTGAACCTATCTGTGACTTTATTACTGCTGGCAGTTGCCCGCTATATAGAAGGTATGAAGCTCGCCCCAGATTCCTAAAAATGCCAGCGAGATCACTCCGTTGAAAATAAACTGCAGAACAAAGCCGCGAGTTATTATCAGAATGTTCTACGGGTTGATGCCTCTGGAAAGAACCCGCGGAACGAAGCCACGCGTGACCCGTCAGGGCTATTTACGACATTTCCAACCTCATTTGTTACCTAATTCTATAAATATGCACTTTTCTAATGTGATGAGAGAGAGAGAGAGAGAGAGATAATAAGAGATAATTAAACTCCCCCTTTAGCCTAGAATAGATCTAGAATATCTTGAGTTCATTTCTTCTATACTTTAGCTTCTAAACACTTTAGCTTAGTTAATTATTAGTTGGATCAGCTCTTAAGAGCTACTTGTGATTGTCTTTGATTGTATTTGCTACAGAGAAGAGTTTTTTCTTCATTGGAATCTAAAGAGACTTCATTGGGTTTATTTCTTACTCTTCTCTTTACTTATGCTGATTTTAGATATCATGTGTAACTAACCCACTTTTGTTGGGGGGGGTCTATGCTATTAATAATGTAATCTACCTTGTTTATCACTCTTCAGTATAAATAATCATTTTGTACTTATAATATATTTGATGTCCAAATCCTAATATGTGTTCTCATAAACCATTGATGAACATATGTGAGTGATTTGTGTTTGAGTAGATGAAATGCTCACATCATGTCCTTTGATGTGCGTATTGTCATCAAATAGCTCATTTAAGAGAGTGTGGGAATTAATAGTAACATCTTTGTAAAAATTTACATTCTTGAGTAATTGATCTAGGATCAAACACTCACCTTAAGTTTCTTCTAAGACTTTAGAGGATATCTTGAGATGAGTTATTGTGTTCATCTTTTAAAACTAAAGGAACTAGCCTTAGTGATTTTGACCTAAAATGGTATAGAGTGATTACTTGGTAGTGTCTCTCCCCTAGCATATAGATCCCATTAATCTTTTATCTCATTTCATTATCGTGATAGATTTAGCCTTGAAGCATTTAGTTAATCATTTTCTTTTCTAAGCACTAGACTAATTAGTTATATTCACTAAACGCACTAATCCTCATGGGAACGATAACCCGTACTTGTGCACCCTATATGAGTTGAACGACTCGTGCACTTGCAAATTGTGGAACACTTGCACGCCCTCTTAGATAGCCGTGGTAGAATAG
Organism: Dipteronia sinensis; assembly: GCA_033220585.1. Taxonomy (NCBI): domain Eukaryota; kingdom Viridiplantae; phylum Streptophyta; class Magnoliopsida; order Sapindales; family Sapindaceae; genus Dipteronia; species Dipteronia sinensis. The sequence continues at coordinate 17,559,879 of CM065643.1, read as the reverse complement.
CGTAGCTCCAATTTAGTTATAACCGGTACAGGCGTGTCAAAGTTCATGGCGCCGCTGTCGGGGATTTAGGCACGTTTAGTGTATAACCGTTAGTTAGTTAAACTTTTAGTGACATTGCTTACTAGTCCAAATTTAGTTAAATTCCTTATTCGAATTGATTCCCATTACTTTTTCTGAATTCCTTGCAGATACCAAGTACTCAATGGAAGATATATGCTACATGAAACAATTCTCACTGCCCACTATAGGGGCACAACCTTCATCCATATCATCGAATACCGCTCAACGGAACTATGAGCTAAAGAACATGCACTACAACATCCTCCCATCATATTATGGGTAGCCAAGCAAAGACCCCTTTCAGTTCATAAAGGAGTACTACAATGTTATCACCACAATAACGTTGGGCCAACTGTCAGAGGATTTGTTGAGGATGCAGTGTTTTTCGTACTGCATGAAGGACAAGGCCAAGCAGTGGCTTATAGCTTTGCTCACTGGGACTCTCACTACATGGGCAGAGGTGGAGCATAAGTTCTTCTCCAAATTTTTCCCCTCCTGGAAAACTAAAGACATCAAGAGGAAGATTGCAAACTTCCAAGAGGAAGAGGGAGAAGCATTCCATGAGTCATAGGAGAGGTTCAAGCTTGTTCTAGCTCAGTGCCAATACCATGACTTCACACTCCAGTCCCAAGTGTAGTCCTTCTATAACGAGCTCATCGGACTCACACAGGTGATCTTCGACAATGCTTGTGGTGGAGCCATGAGGGAGTGCACTGTCAACTTTCTGTTCCACAAGTAAGAGATGTTGGGGCAGAATTCCCGACAAAGAAGCATAAAGGGAAGCAGAGGTGGTGCACACAGTGTAGAGTTGGCTATGCAGATGACTTTCTTGTCTTAAGACATAAAGGCTATGATGATGAGTATAGGAGGTCAACAAAGTCAGCGAGGGAAACATGTGAATGTGTGCCAAGCATGTGGTACAAACGGGCATGGAGCAGATGTATAACCCTCTCAAAGGGTGGTTTATTCAGAGGCGGAAGCCCAAGCCATGTACTAGTACAATCAAGGTAGGTAGAGAAACAACTCTTATAACAACAATGCCTACCATCAGCCAAGGAACCATCAGAACCAGTCATGGGATGGAAACAACCATTAGAATTACCACGAGGGACCAACTTAGGGATATCAAGGTCAATAGGGTACCCAAGGAACCAGAAACCCCAATCAGTGGAACAACAACAACCCTTCACAATCTTATCACAATGGATTGATCAGAGGATGATGAGTCTGGAAGCATCACTGAAGAAGTTGTCTACTTAAATTGGGCAGGTGATTGAGACTAGTGGTAGTAAGACATAGGGAAAGCTCCAATGCACGAGCATGCCCATGCCATCACTAGCTCTATAAGTGGGTACACTTCTAAGGCTCAGGATCCTGGGAGTTTCGAGCTGGACATCATTGTGAGGACCTCCCCAAAGAAAAAGGCTATGATTGATTTAGGAGACAAAATTAATATGATGTCATACTCTTTGTATGAGAGGCTCGAGTTGAGTGGCCTCAAGCCAACTTCCATATCTCTACGCTTGGTAGACCAGTCATTAGGGAATCCTCGAGGATTGATTGAGGCTATGGTTCTCAAAGTTGATTGTTTGCTTATTCCCACCTACTTCGTACTGTTAGATAAAGAGGATAAGGTTGAGCACGGAAATCCCCAACACGTGCTGCTAGGAAGGCTATTTATGGCTACCTCTAGAGCAATTATAGATGTGCATAGAGGCAAGCTCACCTTGAGCATCATAGATGACGTGGTAGAATTCAACATATTTGGCTATGAACCCTTAATCAAGAAGGAAGTTCCTAATGTGGTTGAGTGCCAAGCTAGCCAAGCGTCTCTAAGCTCATCTGATGAAATGAAAGAGTTTTTGAGAGCCTTAAAGGCGGTCAAGAGTTCAAGTGACCTCGAAGCCAAGAAGATGGACGAATTGGTTGACCTCAACACTAGATTGGTGTTGAAGGTTAAGAAGATTGAGAAGGAAAAGAGGGAACAGTCTAAGTTCCTTGGGGATTTTTGCAAGTTAGTAGAAGACTTAAAAAAGGCCTTTGCATTATCTACTAGGAAAATGTAAGAAAATATTTTTGACCTCATGAAAGAGAAAGACGTGAGGAACCTTATGGAGGAGTTGAAGAAGAGCTATACACCAAGAGAGCTCCTCACCAATGACCTCAAAGGGAAGGCAAGGGTTGACATGTAAGGAGGTAGTTTTTATTCTCCTACTAGTTATTTTTACAAAACTCAAGGGCACAAGAGGCTCCAATATACCAAATACCATGATTTTTGAAAGGCTAAGAATGTGTTACCTAGGAAGCCTCTAGGGAGACCAAGGCAAGTGTGGGTCCATAAGGACACTCATAAGGATTCTCCCTCGCTTAATGTGAAATCCACATCTTCTGCAAAGATGTGGATCCTAAAGGAACGTACATCCCTTAGTTTGCCACTCCCCTCTCCTATATCTTGCTTAGAAATAGGAAGCACGAGCACGACTCATTCACATTTTAATATGTGAACTTTCTAATGTATTTGGTGAGCGTGTAAGTGGTTGGCCTATATATCAAATGCGGAGATTGAATTTCAAAATGCTTAGTGTTGACATGTTTAGAATAATTATTTAAGAATAATTTAACATAGATTTGGGGGTCATTTGACCCACAACCTTGTATATTAGTAATATGTTTGTTTGTGAGTAATCCTAAGCGTAAGCTAGAGTTAGTATTGTTTGGAATTGTTTTGTGAAGGTTTCTCACCTTTCAGATCAAGAAGAAGGGCTGCCAAGGAAGAAAGTGGCCTTCCACGACTTCTAATCCGCGACTTTCAGTTCGTGGGAATTTACTCGTGAAGAAAAAGGGGTGAACTCACAGACCAAGTATGGATTTCTCAGAGAGAAGTATCCGCGGGACGAAGTGTGACCTAAGTCGGCTTTATGAGGTGGAAAACAGCCTCTGAAATTGGTTTTCAGATCTGTAAGTTTCTATCTCAATCACTTTCTACCTCTTGATCTTCACTCAAGGTAATCCAAAAACTCATCCCTTATTTATTATACAAGTTTTATCTCTTTCTTTCCTTTCTATTTTGCTCCTGATCATTGATAGTGATGTTATGTTGCTAAAATTTTGTGAAAATGAGATTGGCTGAACTTAATAGATTGATATCTAGAGATAATTGTATGATAAGTTGATGAGTTGGTTTTAAATGTTGAAGATATGTATGAGAGAGTTAGTTGAGTTAAGAAAGAGTGATTTCATATGTTATTGCTTATTACATGATTTGAAGTTCAAGGATTGAGATATATAATTGTGTGAGGCATGACTATTTGAATGGTTTTATTTATAATATGCCTTGATGAATGAGATGACATGATAATACTTTGTGCATGACTTACTTCCAACACTCCAAGTAAATATTGTATGTTGCGAATAGTAAATAGTAAATAGTAAATAGTATGTAGTAAGTAGTAAGTAAGTATAATTGGTAACTAGGAATAAATAGTTTCGGTAACTTTATGCTAACATTTTCCCAAGTGTTATGTTACCTGTTGACTATAGGAACATGGAAAACGCCATCGAAGATGTGTTGGTGGCGGAATTCTCGGAGAGGAACATCCTTGACTCCATGGCTTGTGAAGAACATACATTAGCGGAGGGTCAAGAGACAGATTGGATAAGGATGATGGTTCGGGCAAGCGACACAGTGGAAGATGAGGAAATCAGGGAATTGATTCTATGGGATGAAAATCCGCCCAGGAGATCCCTTCCCACTTTAGAGCTCAAACCACTACCTTCAACATTGACGTATGCCTTCATTATAAGGAATGAGACAGTTCCAGTCATTATTGCACCAGACTTGCAGCCAGACAATGAGAAAGAGTTGATCAATGTCTCAAAGACTCAATCGGTTGGTCATTTGATGACTTGAAGGGTATCAACCTCACCACTTGCATACATAAGATTTATCTTGAGGAAGGTTCCAAGCTGACTACAGAGGGTAAGAGGAGACTTAATCCAATTACGAAGTAGGTAGATAAGAAGAAAATCCTCAAGCTATTAGAGAATGAGATCATTTACCCAATTTCGGACAGCAAGTGGGTAAGTTTGATTTACGTAGTACCGAAGAAGTCTGGGGTAACAATGGTACAAAATGATAACAATTAGTTGGTGCCTAAGAGGGTACAGATGAGTTGGCGAGTATGTATAGACTATCGGAAGCTTAACACGGCCACAAGGGAGGATTATTTTCTGTTGCCATTCATTGATCATATGTTGGAGCGTCTAGCCGGACATAGCCACTACTGTTTCTTAGACGGGTACTCCAAGTACAATCAGATTGCGTTCACTCTAGAAGACTAGGAGAAGAATACCTTCACATGTCCTTTTGGTACATTCTCTTACAGAAGGATGCCATTCTAGCTATGTAAGGCACCGGGGACATTTCAGTGGTGTATGACATCTATATTTTCAGATGTGGTGGAAGGCATCATAAAGGTCATCATGGATGACTTTTTCAATGATAGGAAACTCTTTTGGTAACAGTCTGAGGAACCTGACTTCAGTGTTGGCCAGGTGCAAGTAGGCACATCTGGTGTTAAACTAGGAGAATAGTCACTTCATTGTGACAGAAGGGATAGTGTGAGGTCACATCATTTTTGGTAGAGGGATTGAGATGGATAAGGCGAAGATCGATATTATGAAGAGTTTGCAACCCCCGATGGCAGTTAAGGAAATATGTGCATTCTTGGGGCATGCGAGTTTTAATAGGAGATTCATAAAGGATTTCTCGAAGATTTCGAGGCTATTATATAGATTGCTTCAGAAGGACATCGAGTTTGATTTCGTTGAGGAATGCGTGGCAGCATTCAATAAACAAAAGTAGTTATTGACCACCACACAGATTATGAGGCCACTTGATTAGAGTTTACCATTCGAGTTGATGTGTGATGCTTCCGACTATGCAATTGGAGTTATATTATGACAGAAGGTAGACATGATTCCACATGCCATCTACTAAACATCCAGGACTCTGAATGATGCACAACTGAACTTCTCAACTATAGAGAATGAGTTGCTAGCAGTGATATTTTTGTTGGAAAAGTTCAGATCTTATCTGATTGAAGTGAAAGTCATCATATTTACAGATCCTTCGGCACTATAATATCTCCTCCAAAAGAAGGATGCCAAACTAAGACTTATCTAGTGGATCCTTTTGTTACAAGAATTCAATATCGAGATCAAAGACAAGAAAGAGAGTGAGAATGTGGTAGCAGACCACTTGAGTAGATTGATGCTAGAGTCATATGCTGAGGAGGACACCCTTTTGTTGAGAAACAGTTTCCCAGATGAGATGCTTCTAAGACTTGATAACACAGAGCTATGGTATGCAAACATAGTCAACTACATTATGAACAAGATCATACCGGCAGATATGAACAGTCAGGGAAGAAAGAGGTTCCTTTTCAACACCAGACAGTACTTTTGGAACGACCCATACCTGTTCAAACATGGGCCAGAACAAATCATTAGGAGATGTGTTCCTGAGAGTGAACAGATAGACATTTTGAGTTTCTTCCATGAGCTTTAGTGTGGAGGCCATTACGGTTCCAGAAAGATAGCCATGAAGGTTCTCCAATCAAGATTCTATTGGACATCCTTGTTCAAAGATGCCTATCACTTCTACTTACAGTGTGACCGATGCCAGAGAACGGGAAATATAGGAAAGAGGAATGAGATGCCACAGTCAAGCAGTATGGTTGTAGAGATCTTCGACGTTTAGGGCATCGACTTCATAGGACCATTCCCACCTTTAGACTGAAATAGCTACATTCTGGTAGCTGTGGACTACGTTTTGAAATGGGTTGAAGTTATAGCCACGAGGACCAGTGATAGCAAAGTAGTTGTGAAGTTTGTGAGGAGTTTGATCTTCTCAAGGTTTGGGACTCAACGTGCATTTATCAGCGATGGGGGTAGTAACTTTTGCAACAAGGTATTCACTACACTGATAAAGAAATACAGTGTGAATCACAAGGTTGTAACCCCCTAACCGAGGCATGGGAGAAGCGAAAACTTCAGCTGAATTAGCTTTAGGAGCTTAGAGACGAGGCATATAAGAATGCCAAGATTTACAGAGAGAGGACCAAGAGATTGCATGACAAAAACATTATTAGAAAGGATTTACATCCGGGAATATTGGTCCTCCTATTTAGCTCTAAGTTGAGGTTGTTTCCGAGAAAGCTCAAGTCGAGATGGTACGGTCTGTATCAAATACTCCTAGTGTTCCCATATGGAGCTATCAAGTTACTTAATGAGAAGAACGGGGATACGTTCAAGGGGAACGTGCATAGAGTGAAGCCATACTTGTAAGGAATCGATGAAGTTGTAGGGAAAAATCGGTTTAAAAAATGCGGCGGAAGCGAAAAACATGGTGCTTATATTTCAAAAAATTTCCTTTAAAAGAAAGAACCTTAACCCTTTATTAATTACATATAATAAAAGTATCGTACATTTTTCACGTGACGATTGATATTGCGTCGATTTGAATCCGCTTGCTTCGAATTGAATCCGCAAGATCTTCCAATCCAATCACGAACGTGAATCACCTAGGAGTGTGGGCTCCCTTTCTTTGAATTGTAAACCTGAGGATGGAAACAAAAATCTTTTTCTTTTTGTTAGTCACAATAATCCTCATAGAGAAAATAAAGAACGTTTGGTCACTTGTGAATTCTCAATCTTTTAATCGAAAACTCGCGTGAACCATAATTCGGTCTTGTACATAAAGCCTTTTGATGTAAAAGCTTCTAATGTACTATCGAAAATAAAACGCTCCTTATTCTTCTTCTCTATAACGGAATTCTACACCCCTTTCTTGAGTTGGAAGTTTTTTTTTATTCAAAGCAAGAGAATAAAAATTCTCTCTAAAAAAAAAACTTTTTTTTAATTCTATTTATTAATTCCTAATTTAATAATATACATAGGTATACAAATCCTTTCCTAAAGAGGATTTACTTGGTGGTCAAGAATCCTATCTCTAGGTGGATTTACTTTGTGACAAAGAATCTTTTTTCAAAAAAGATTTTTTTTCCACACCAAGACTCGTAATCCAACTCAAATAGTGTATTTATTCAATAACCAATTATTAAATATAATTAAATTGTGACTAAATCAAAAATTTCCTAATAGAAATCAAATACTTCCTAATTTGACTAGATAAATAAATTCCTATTATTTATCTACTTATCAAATATAGTATTTGATACTTATCATATTACCAACAATAATATGACTCTAGGAGACCACCTCCTAGTAGGAAAAAGATTTTGACTTTAAATTAAATAATTAGTTTCCATTTAATTAAATAATAAAATAAAAACAATATATAAGACTAATAAATAGTCCCTTGCCGCCCAAGCCAATATATAATGGCCAATATTGTTTTTTCTATTTTATTAAATCCATTGGACCTTAATAAAAAGTCCACATGTGAACTAGACTCATTCTTACTAAAAGAAACAAGTCCACATGCCTTAATACAATTCTAGATGGACCCATAAATTGGTTCGGTAGAATATATCAAGTGATCCATGCAAGTTCGTGTGAATTGGGTATCTTGGCGTGCTATCTAAATTTAAGCTCCAATAGACATAACCTAATCACAATCAACAAATGATTCACTTAGGTTTAATCTATTAATTTTAGTTCATTCCACTAAAGAACTAAAATTGAACTCTTAAATAAAGATAGAATAAGTTAATATTGCTCATTCTTACCCTAGACAATCTTAATGGAGATAGTGTATCCTCGTGAAGAATACCAGTAATCGCCAAGAGCTCATAGACCGCCTATAGCTCTCAAAGTTACCATATTTACCCATATGACCACATTTTGAACTTGGATATTTTGACTTGTCCAGAAGCCATATTTCAATAGACACTATTGAAAACTTAACGTTAAGATTTAATATCCAATACCTTAAAACATCCATATGATGATATTCTACTTTCAGTTAATAAATGGAGCCACGATGTCCATATCTATAAATGAAGTCCTCTATCGATTAACAAATGAATACCACCAAACTATCGAGGATAGACTATGCTATATAATCATACTCATTGATAGCTCAAATGATAACACTTGCAACCATAAGTCCATCATTTATCTCAGGATTGAGATAGACTCTCCGATTGTCTTCAAGTGAAGACTTTTATCCATTGACGGTTCTGGATAAAGTATTTCACTATGATCCTATTCAATGCATCCAGTGCACTAGATTCTTTTGCCCAAAGACACCACACTTTTATGATTTTATACTCATCATAACACATTTGATCCCACTCAAATGCTAGCAAAAGAATCTACAACTTTAACAAGATAAAGGCGCCCAACCTTTATCTTAAGTTGTGAATATTATTCAAGACTAACTAAAGAATTGTGTCTACCTCATACATATCTAGATGTACGAACAATTCTTCATCTCTCATAGTCTTTTGACCTTATGATTATTTATTTTTCACAATTATAATAATTAAACTATAAATGCTTTAAGATTTGTTAAACTAGAAATCACTTTATTAATATGAAAAGATTGTCAAATGCTTCATTACACTCTTGGCATTGAGCATAATTCTAATAGAAGTAAGGATGCTAGAATAGATAGTGCTTACAGAGCCATAGAGCTCTCATGCGTCTTGCCGAGACGGTAAATTTAGCACTTGGTGGGAGACACCCCAACTAGGTACATAATCTTTTTCTTTCTAACTAGTAGTTTTATTGCAATTAGTCTTGTTAAGACGAAGTGTGATATTAGTTGTTTTTTTTTGTTAACGGAAAAATCCACTAGGGGAGTGAAATTTCGGTTAGCACCCTCACCCACTACCGGTAGCCAGTAGCGGGATAGGTACCTTCGGTACCGGGGTCCTTCCTAGTCGCGTAGATGGACATGAATAAAGAAAGGGATAGGAAGGATTAACGAGATATGAAATAGCACTGTTTATTTAAAAGGGGATCGAAATTACAATTATAATACACGCTCTCCTCACATTTAACTCTCTTTTCGCTCTTACACAGGAAGGTGGTGGAACCTCCGTTTACGTCGATTAGTGGATATGTCATTCCAATGATCCTCAATGGACTCTAACTGGCTTCAGAGAATTTCAAAAGAAATTCTACTGGAAATTAATCTCTCTGTCTTTGGTGATAAAAAACACTCTCTCCTTCTTTACCCTTCAAAGCCGTATACATTGTACTCCAAATAATCCCCTCAAAATCCGGTTGTATTGATGAGGATTATTGAGAGTCCTATTTTAGGCGTTGAAAGGCATTATGTGGGGCTGAAGGGGTGGGATTCAATCCCGTTAATCACTGTCAATTTCAAATTCTGATTTGGTTGACCATTAGGTCTCATTAATGGCATTTTATTTTGGCGATGGAGTCAACTTTCCTTCTTCGTGGAGCTTGGAGGGAAACTCTGATTCTGAATTTTGGTGGAACGAGGTACTGGTACATCAGTTCGATCCCACTGGTATGGCTTCTTGCCGGAGTGGTGCTTGTGTCTTCACAATTATCTTCGTATTGCTTGGCAGGTAAGGTACTTGCCTTGGAGGGGCGCCGAATAGATGTACTAGGTACCGGGTGGAAATTGAGGCAGTACCATGGCGGGTATCAAGGTTCCGGGTATCTTAACTGATGTCGAGGTACTTGCGGGGTGCTGGGAGTGCGAGTTACCATTGTACTGGTCTTTAGTTGATATTAGGAGCTTCAGTGGGTGAGGTATGTGCCTTCGTTAGCTCGCGGAGTTGATGTTACATCTAGATAGATAGGTAGTCGAGGTCCTAACCTTACATAGTACCTGCTCCATCTAGGTAGTGGTACTAATCTCACTAGTTACCTAGAATATCAGGATGTTTCTTCCTAGGTAGATTCTTGTTGGAAAATTCTCATTTGGTCCCTTGCCAAAAAACCTTTTTAACAGAAGTCCCCCCTGACTTGAACATCGATACCAGGTCAGGGTTGGAGTCAGGATGGATAGTACTTGGAGAATTTTTCGTAATCGTCTTGTAGAAGGGAATCTTCTCTTTGCACGTTAATTTAAATGAGTTTTCCACGTGGCTGACCAGGGTAGTCCAAATTCAAAAAAGGAAATTTTTTGGGGGCTCACCTTTCTCGAAACCATTCCCTCCACGGAACCGATTATCCCGCGACATTGATTACCTTCTCTACCCATTACAAGCAGCTATCTCTATATAAGCCCTGATTCTTCACAATGTACTCACTTAAGCCAACTTTCCCGAACAAGAGCCTTAAGGAAAAAACCTAGCTTTCTCCCTCCTCGTCAATCTTCAAACTTCCTCTCGAGAAACTAAACTCTGAGCTTATCATCATGTCTTCACCTGGTGGCGACAATATCGAACAATTGTTTGACAGCGACACGGTGGCCAGCGGGAGCCTTGCCCCTAGAAAAAGGGCACTCGTCGATAGCGACAGCGGGGACGACTTTCCCTTTCAACGTCGGTGTTCCAACCGGAATGTTGCAATCGGGATGGGCTTTTCAAGCAATCCAGATGCTCCGGTTGATATCGACCGGGAGTTGAGTGGAGATTCAGAAGCTGCCGCTGGGGTAGGTAGAGACCGGGCAGGCGAAGTCACAGACAGCGTGGGGAGGGTACTCGCCCTTCCTTACGAGTATAGATGCATTCCCGATTCGACTAGCTCCTTAGACACTGTGGGGTGCTTGTGAAGAGACTTTAAGATCCCTAAGGATATCTCGATTGTCATTCCTCTACCTGGGTATGATGTGTATACTCCCAATCCTGGTGAACTTCCGATTCATACGGCGGCCTTCGACAGAGGAGTCAGGCTACCTCTTCACCCTACCTTTCGTAGAGCGCTGTATGCCTTGCAGCTCGCCCCTGTTCAGCTGACACCAGAGTTTTGGAGGCATCTGGTGGGGTTCTTGGTATTATGGAGAGAATAGTGTGAGAGAGACAACATCGACCGGGAATCGGGACCGAACGAGCTCGGATACGTGTTCCAGATAGCTGCCAATGCGCTGGGTCTAAAGGGGCAGTTCTATGCTTGGGCAAAGAACAACTTGAAATTTGTAGTATCAGGGGCCATGAAGAAAGATACTTCCTGGAGGGAGGAATGGGTCATCCTTAAGGGTGAATGGGGCATCTCAGTTGATATTGGAGGAACTGAATTCATTGTTCCTACTTGTTTTAGTGGGAAGCCCACGTTGGAGGTAATCAGCTCCTAGCTCTACTGCTGTTCTCATTCCTGCTAACAAGGCTTCATATTTAGCCTCGTTGTTTGTGGTGCTAAACTCAAATCTGAAATAGTGACAGCACTCGACTTTTTCTGGGTCGGTTAGAATGATCCCACCCCCACTTCCTGCTTGATTGGATGCCCCATTGGTATATAAGATCCAGATTTCTCAATTGGTAGGACAATCTGCAGGCTTTTGCTCCTTTGGAGGAGCTTGATTCAGGCTCGGGGTAGCACCCTGATCGGGGATTGCGATGAATTCTACCACGAAATCCACCAAAGCCTAGGCCTTGATGGTAGTCCTTTCTTTATACTTGATGTCGAACTGGGTGAGCTCGAGGGCCCACGGCACAAGTCTTCCCTATACTTTCGGTCTTTAGAGAAATTGACGCAGAGGTTTATCAGTGACTACCACAATTGTGTGAGCAAGGAAATAAGGGCGAAGCTTCCTGCCAGCAACCACCAATGCAAAGGCGAGCTTCTCCAGGAGAGTGTAGTTCTTTTCTAATTTGGTTAGGATGCGGCTCACATAGTAGATAGGGCGTTGGACCGCATCTCCACATTCTTTTACCAATGCTCTGCTGACAGCGATTTCAGATACTGCCAGGTATAACTGTAATTCTTCTCCTAGTATCAGGCTAGCCAGCAGGGGTGGGCTAGTGAGGTACCTCTTCAATGATTGGAAAGCTAGCTTGCTATCCTGGTCCCACGTCATGTTCTTCCATTATTTGATTGCCTTGAAGAATGAGATACACTTGTCAATGGATCGTGATATGAAGTGGTTCAGGGCTGTAATTTGTCCAGTCAAACCTTGCACTTGTTTGAGTGAGGTAGGAGACTCAAGATCTTGGATGGCCTTAATCTTCTCAGGATTAGCTTCAATCCCTCTCTTATGGACCATGAACCCGAGAAATTTCCTGGCTGCAACACCAAGGCGCATTTAGTAAGGTTCAACCGCATCTGATTTTTTCTGACTATCTGGAAAGTGTGGCGTAGGTGGTCCTGGTGATGTTCAGCTACCTGAGACTTCGTGATCATATCATCGATGTACACCTCCATCGACTTTCCTATCAGTCCCCTGAACAAACGGTTGACCAAACACTAGTAGGTAGCCCCAACGTTTTTAAGCCTGAAAGGCATGACCCTGTAGCAGTACAGGCCTTGCCCGGTTATGAAATTGGTTTTATCCTAGTCAGCAAGGTGCATCATAATCTGGTTGTATCCTGAGAAGGCATCCATAAAGCTTAGGAGCTTGTTACCCGCGGTTGAATCTACTAGTTGGTCAATTTTTGGTAGCAGGAAGCTGTCTTTCGGGCAGGCGCGGTTGGGATCTGTGTAGTCAATGCACATGCGCCACTTCCCATTTGCTTTAGTCACCATAACTATGTTGGCAATCCACTCGGGGTACCTAGACTCTTTTATGAATTCTGCCTTTAGTAGTTTGTTTACCTCCTCTTGTCTTGCAGCATTTCTTGCTTGGTTGAAATGCCTTCTCTTCTGTTTGATTGGCTTGAAGGTGGGATCTACCACTAACCTATGAGCTGCTAAGGTAACGGGTATCCCCGGCATCTCCTCATGACTCAATGCAAAGATGTCATTATATTCTTATAAGAGCTTTATCAGATCCTCATTTACCTCCGTCTTCAATGTTGTTCCTATCCTGACTACCTTGGAAGGATCGTCCTTCCTGATAGGTATCTCTTCTAACTCTTTTACAGGATGGCCACTGGCCCATCCCTTCTTTTCCTCCTCCCTAATCTCTATATCGGGGAGTTCTGACGTGGATTCCTTTCCAACTGAGTTCGTTTCGCCTTCAAAATCTTCCTCTGAGAACTGGTGATCTTGATTAATGGTTATATGTACACATTGCTTAGCCAGTGCTGCTGGGTTGGTGGATACTGCATAACACTTACATACAGCCTGCTGATCCCCTCGCACTTCGCCCACTTTGTCTCCTATTGGGAATTTCAGGACTTTATAGTATAATGACAAGACCCCCTTAAGGGCAGACAGGTAAGGTCTTCCCAGGATGGCGTTGTAGGCGGACGTGGTGTCTACTACAACAAAGTCTGTCATCAGGTTCTGCTGGAGTGGCGTTGTCCCTACTATCACTGGTAGGATCATAGATCTGGTGGGAATCAGCGAGTCTCCTGTAAACCTATATAATGGGGTAGTGCAGCTGTTGTAACAAGGTCTCTTTAGGTTGAATTGCTCCAAAGCACTCTTGAAGAGAATATCAACGCTGCTACCTGTGTCAATCAAGACACGATGGACCAAGTTGTTGGCTATTTGCACAGTGATGACCATAGGATCATCATGGGGCTGCACAGTGTTGTATACGTCCCCTTTTGTGAAGATGATCTGTGCAGCAGGAAGAGACCGAAGTGATCCTCTAGTAACCTTGAAAACATTCTAGCCCACTTCTACTCTGGGAACTATCCTGGCATGGTTCTTTCGAGCATTGTTGGAGGTTTATGCCAGGGTGAGACCCCCACTGATGGTGTTGACTATGTGAATCTGCTCCATCAGATCCTTCCCTTTTGCTTTCATTCCTTTTTCAAACGCTTTAATGTCTGCTTGCACCTCCTTCCCGGTGCGAATGTTGTCGTGCACTTATTGGAGGAATTCCTCCAAGCAACCTCCCCTAACCAGGACTTCAATCTGGTTTTACGGACTATAGCATTCTGAGGTATTATGACCTACATCCTTGTGGAAGTCACAATACTTGTAGCGGTTCCGTTGATCTACTAGTGCCTTTATTGGAACCGGCTTCCTGAGCAATCCTTTGTCGCTGATGGCGAGGTAAATAGTCTTGCGAGATGCGTTAGGGGGGTGTAGTGGGAGTACCCCATTTCCTCTCTGTCTACCCGTGATACCTCCTTGGGTGAAGGTGTAGCTCTGGGCGGAGTCCGCCTAACTGGGTACCAGTTTCACGGAGGCTGATAGGATGGCGACCGATATGTAGATTTGTTGAGAGGTTTGTTCTGATTTTTCTGAACTGGTGCAGGCTTGGGCGCCTCCTTCTTTTGGCGCTTGGAAGTTCTCATATCATCGTGCTCCATCTTAACTCGGAGCTGTTCATCTATTTCAACCTGCTCTAGAGCTCTATTGTAGGCCTCCTGGTAGGTCCCCGGGGGATGCTTGGCGAAGGATCTGAACAGCCTGCCTGCCCATAGGTTTCCTCTGAAATTGGCCGAGGTTTCCTTCTCCGTGAAGACCCCCATTTGGATTACTTCTTTGTGGAATCTCTCAATGTAGGCTCTGAACGATTCACCCCGCTCCTGGATCACGTATTGGAGGTGAATGAGATCTTTGGGGCGAGGTTTGATGCCATGAAACTGAGCACATAAGTCAGTAGTCAACTTGGTGAATGAGTCAACGCTCCATGCTGGTAGCTTTCTGAACCATGTCTTGGCATAGTCTGTTAGCGTGGTTAGGAACATTATGCACATGGCGGCCCTGGTAGAATTCTGGACCTCCATCTGGTGAACAAAACTTTCTAGATGGTTTAGGGGATCCTCAGTCCCAGAATATTTGTCGGTTAGCATCTTGAATTTGGGAGGTAGTTCTGCCTCTTTGATCCTTCCAGAGAAGGGAGCATTCATCTCTCCCAAGGGGTCTTTCCGGTTTTCCCGGTGCTTGCCCTTCCTCAACTCCTGGATTTCTTTCGCCATTCTGGCAACCTGGTCCCGGAGACATTTGTTGCCATCATTCCCAGATTTCACTTCAGAATCTTTGTCGTCAGGCCCCACCAATGTCGCAGAAGCTTCATCCTGATTCTCTCCCTAGGAGGGTCTTCTCCGGCTCCCCTGTTGCTACCTCCTGCCATTGAATGAGGGCGCCCCCTAGCTGTTTCCTGTTGAGGCTGTGTAGAAAAAGGTTCTGGTTGGACTAGGTGGTGGCACTCTTTAGGCGGGAGATCGATGGCAGATCTTCTGCGCCGTGGTTGATAACCTGTAGGTTGCCCTGGAACCGGGGGCATGGGCCCGAGTTTCTCATGAACCGGTACGGGAGGTGGTGGTCCCAACCTGTCGAAGGTAGGTACCCTGGTACCTTGCCAATTGGCATCTCTTCTGGGATCTGGTACTGCGGCCTGACTGGTACTACCTTCAGCCACCATTCGGAAGCGAATACTTTTTATAAAGGCCGCGACTTACTGGTTTAGATTGGTAGGTCCAGGAGCCGGGGTAGTAGGTACTGTTAGGATTATGCTCAATAGCAAGAGTGTAATATTGTAATTGACAATCTTTTCATATAAATAAAGTGATTTCTGATTCTGCAAAATCTTATAGCATTTATAATTATAATTGTCAAGGTAAATAATCATAAGGTCAAAAGACTATGAGATATGAAGAATTGTTTGTACATCCGGATGTGTATGAGGTAGACACAATTCTTTAGTTAGTCTTGAATAACGTTAACAACTTAAGTTAAAGGTTGGGCACCTCTATCTTGATAAAGTTGTAGAATTCTTTTACTAGCATTTGAGTGGGATCAAATGAGTTATGATGAGTCTAAAATCATCGAAAGGTTTTCGAGTAAAAGAATCTAGTGCACTGGGTGCATTGAACTGGATCACAATGAAATACTTTATCTAGAACCGTCACTAGATATAAGTCTTTTCATTATCAGGACAATCAGAGAGTCTATCTAAATCCTGAGATAAATGATGGACTTATGGTTGCAAGTGTTATCATTTGAGCTATCAATGAGTACGATTATATAGCATAGTCTATCCTCGATAGTTTGGTGGTATTCATTTGTTAATCGATAGAGGACTTCATTTATAGATATGGACATCGTGGCTCCATTTATTAAATGAGAGTATAATATCATCATATGGATGTTTTGAGGTATTAGATATTAAATCTCAACGTTGAGTTTTCAATAATGATTATTGAAGACATGGCTTCTGGACAAGTCAAAATATCCAAGTTCAAAATATGGTCATATGAGGAAATATGGTAACTTGGAGAGCTATAGGCGGTCTATGAGCTCTTGGCGATTACTGATATTATTCACGAGGATACACCATCTCCTATAAGATTGTCTAGGGTATGAATGAGAAACATCTCCTTATTCTATCTTTATTTAAGAGTTCAATTTTAGCTCTTTAGTGGAATGAGTTAAAATTAATATATCGGACCTAAGTGAATCATTTGTTGATTGTGATTAGGTTATGTCTATTGAAGCTTAAATTTAGATAGCCCGCCAAGATCCACAATCCACACGTACTTGCATGGATCACTTGATATATTCTACCGGACCAATTTATGGGTCCATCTAGAATTGCATTTAATATATTAAGAATATAATATGTCTATTATTTATTTAATGGGCTGCTCTATTATATTAATATATTAAAAGGAGACATGTGGGCTTGTTTCTTTTAGTATGAATAAGTCTGGTCCACATGTGAGCTTTTATTTAAAGTCTAATGGATTAAATAAAATAAGAAAAATAATATTAGGCCCATATATACATGGTGTTGGCGGCAAGGCTAAATAAAATAGCCCAAGATATTATTTTATTTTATTGTTTTGATTAAATGGAATTTAATTAATTATTTAATTAATTAATAGTTTAAATCAAAATCTTTTCCTGATCAGTAAATAAAATACTATGTGTTGGATTAGGGTTAGAATTCTTTTAAGTGATAGGAGTTCTAATGTGGTAAGGATTAAGTCCACATAAACTCCTTATTATACAAAGAATTCGGCCACCACTAGTTCTACAAGGGTTAGGATTCTTGAATTGATAGGAATTAGGGAAAAGGGCAATTCCTTTTCAAGTAAGGAAATTAACCAACTCTAGATTTCCTATTCAATGAATTCGGCCAACTCTACTTGGTGAAGGAGAAAATTCGGCCAACCTATAAATATAAGGTTATGAATGTTGGGCCATCATAGAAGAAAAATAGAGAGAGATTTTTGTTTGTTTTGAAAATAAAAATCCTACTCTATACACATAGATTTTCGGCCAACAGAGAAAAAGAAAATAAGTTCTCATTCGATAGTGCACTTACAAGCCTTTAACATCAAAAGGTTTTGTGCACACTTTCGATTTAGGGTTACGCTAGTTTCAATCATATTGATTGTGAATTCAAAAGTGACCGGAACTATTTTTTAGGCTCTTGGTGTTTTACTATTGAAGATCAAGATTAGAAATTCCATACATCCATTCTAAGGTAAGCAATTCAAAGAAAAAGGGAGACCACGCTCCTAGGTGATTCACGTACGTGCTAGGATTGAAGATCTTGCGGATTACCATCGACGTAAGTCAATCGGATCACGCGACAAGAGGTATTTAACTCTAACCGTATATTTGAGTTTAATTAATTAAAGGGTTAAGGTTCAAATCTTTAGAAAAATTTTAAACTATACGAAAATTATTTTTTTGCCTTCCGCTGCGGTTTTAAGCAAATTTTCCCTACAATTGGTATCAGAGCCTTGGTTGTACCCTTAATTAATTAACGTATATATATGTGAATCTATTTCTTTTTATTGTGATTATGCATGTTTTAGAAAGAGATGGCACTCTAGGTATTCGCATATATAATTACATGTGGAATGTATGGATTTATATATGTTGTTATAAAGTGAATTATTATTGCTCGATTTTTGTCCTAGAATTTCAATGTATTTTTGTTTCGGAATTGTAACAAGAAGGGTGGTCTATTATCGCCATAATTCCTTCTTGGTAGTTGCTAAGTTCTTATTAATTTTATTGTAAAAATACTGCAGTTTTTTATTGTATTAAAATTTAGTGCAGTTTTTTTTTATTGTATTAAAAATACTGCAGTGGTTAATAAAAAAAAAATATTTCTGCAGTATTTTATTGTATAAAATAAGTTGTAATATATTCAAGATTCGAAGACTCGAAGTCTTGAAGAAACTAGAGCATCCGGAACCGAGCTTGGCACCCGCGCGCACCGAGACAACAAGCGCGCACGCAACCAAGCGTGCAGCTGCTCTTGTTGCGGTGCAGCAGCGCGCGCGACCCATGCATGGGCTGGCCATTCGGCAGCTCATGCCCTTGCATGGGCTAGGCGTGTGCATGGGCTGCTTGGTGATCTTCGGGCGCGCGAGTTACCTGCGCGAGATGGTCTCATGAAGTCTTGTTCGCCAAGAAAGGAGTTTTTTGTATTCCATACAATTGTAATTTACATGCTTTTCTAGGACGGACCAAAATTGTGGCTATTTATTTTTATGTATAAATATTACAATATTTGTTATTGTATGATAACATGTCATATAGAATAGGAGTGCCACTCATATATCTCTTTCGGTATGAACATGCATTGAATGATTTAGGTATCTAATTGGCATCTAGATAACTTGGTAAAATCATTCTTTGGAATTTAATCGCACGCCTTAAATAATTGAGTGGGAGAAGGTGTGTTCGAACACCTATGGCCTCCAAGGTTAGTTGAGCTTTATTATTTATTGGTAATCCCTCCGAGGGGTGTCTATAAATGGAATTTAGCAAAATACTTCCTTACAAGGATAGACTAGACAATTGACTCAAACGAGATCTACTCCCAGATGAGGGATTTTCGTGAGAGAAAATTGAGGGTCGATATCTTGGTAACACACTCAATGTAATTTTATTAATATCCTCCCGAGAGTTCTTGTTAATAAAATTGCAAGGCTAAAATTGAAAACGCTGGTTGTTATGTTAACAATTAGGTGGAACCTAGTCCAACTAGTAAATGGTGCGAACTCCTGAAGGAGGCGTAACATTTATGGGTGTTGGATCACCGTTGAATTTTTCAATATTGAGTTATTTAATTAATTCAAGATAAATATTCAAAAGTGCTTTATCATGATTATTTACTTATATATGCTTTTTGTTTTATTCAGAAATCATGACCCCATCACTTATGAACATCCTGAAAGATAACACTTTAACTGGAGATAATTATGTCACATGGAAAAGGAAAATTGGGTTATTGCTGCAAAGTGAAAAACATAAGTTTGTTCTAACTACTCCTAAACCACCTGCTCCTAATAATGAATCAAGTATTTTGCAAAGAGATGAGTATGAGCAGTGGAAGACCTCAGATGATATGGCCAAATGTTACATTATGGCTACTATCTCCGACGTGTTGCAACAGCAGCATGAAGGAATGGGGTCTGCTGCTGATATTATGATGTTTCTGGAAGAGATGTTTTGCTATGAGGTCTAGGACGACTAAGAGAGAGGCAGTGACTGCTTTTATGAATCTTAGGATGAAACCTGGACAGGCTGTGAAAGATCACATGATGAAAGTCATAGCACATCTAAATATTGCGGAATTAAATGACGCTGAGATAGATGGTGAGACCAAAATTGACATGGTTGTCAACTCACTATCAGATTCCTTTGATCAGTTCAAGTTGGACTACATCTTGAACAAAAAGGAATACACCTTGCAGGGCCTGATGCAAGATGTTCAAAGTGTTGAAAAGATCCTTGTGAAAAGCAAAGGTCAAGAGATTCATATGGTTGGTAAAGTTGCTACTGTTAAGACCCGTCAGAAGGTCAAGAAACAACAGAAGAAAAAGCAACTTGGGCCTACCAAGAAGGAGACCAAGAAAGTAACCAAGATCAAAGGGAAATGCTTCCTTTGTGGTGAAAAGGGACATTGGAAAAGAAATTGCCCAAAGTCCCAGAACAAGAAGGAAGAAGGTAATATTAATTATCTTGAAACATGTTTTCTGGCAGATTCTACAGGTTCTTGGATCATAGACTCTGGAGCCACTAATCATGTTTGTTATTCCTTACAGGGGTTCCAAGAAAGGAGAAGGCTGAATAAGAACGAAATTAATTTGCGCTTAGGGCAACAGATCGTTAGTGTCTGCAAGTGCAGTGGGAGATATTAGAGTTATAATAGATTTTAGTAGGCATTTAGATTTAATAGACGTTTATTATGTACCTCAATTCAAGAGGAATTTAATTTCAGTTTCTTGTTTAAATAAATTTGGATATTCGGTTACTTTTAATAAAGCTTTTATTATTAGTAAGAATGATAAAATTGTTTGCAAAGGTACATTGGAAAACGGTCTATTCTTTTTGCATAGAAATATCTCTCACTCGTTAGACACAGAAATAACGGAACCTAATCATAAAAGAGTAAAATTATCAAAAGATGAAACCTACCTTTGGCATTTACGCCTAGGTCACATTAACCTTAATAGGATTAAAAGATTGGTATGTGACGGACCTTTAAGTGACTTAAAGGTTGATGATCTACCAACTTGTTAATCTTGTTTGGAAGGTAAAATGACCAAATGACCATTTAATACCAAAGGTGCAAGAGCCACTGAATGTTTAGGACTAATACACACTGATGTATGTGGTCCTATGAGCATTCAAGCTAAAGGTGGATATGAGTACTTCATCACCTTCACAGATGATTACTCAAGATTTGGTTATGTGTATCTCATGAGACATAAGTCAGATGCTTTTGACATGTTCAAAGCATTCAAAGCTGAAGTAGAAAATCAGCTTGAGAAACGCATAAAAATCTTGAGATCTAATCGTGGTGGAGAATATCTATTTGGTGAGTTTCAGCAATATCTTATTGATAATGGGATAGTTTCTCAGTTTTTTGCACCAGGTACACCTCAACAAAATGGGGTAGCAGAAAGGAGAAATAGAACTCTTTTGAACATGGTTAGGTCTATGTTGAGTTATTCAACACTTCCTATTTCTTTTTAGGGATATGCTCTACAAACTGCAATATATATTCTAAACGTGGTACCATCGAAGTCGGTTCCTGGAACACCATATGAGTTGTGGACTGGGCGAAAGCCTAGTTTACAACACATAAGGATATTTGGTTGTCCTGCACATGTGTTAAAAGGAAAGACAGAAAAGATGGAGTCCCATTCGGAAACATGCATATTTGTGGGGTATCCAAAAGGAACTAAAGGATATTATTTCTATAGTCCTTCAGATCTAAAAGTGTTTGTTTCAACAAATGCTACATTTCTGGAAAAGGACAATATGAATGATTTTGTTCCCAAAAGTAGAATTGTCCTGAATGATATGTCAGGAGATACAATTCCACAAGAGGTTTCACAACCTAACCCAATTGTAATTTCCACTCCAATACAAACAACCTACCATTCCTAGTCGTAGTGGGAGGGTTAGAACCCAACCTGAAAGATACATCGGTCTAGGAGAATCTGTTGAGAATCTCCCTAACGATGATGATCCCTACACGTACAAGGAAGCGATGGACGATGTTGATTGTCACCATTGGCAAAAGGCAATGCAATCTGAGATTGAATCCATGTTCGATAACAAAGTCTGGTCCCTTGTAGACTTGCCTAAAGGGATAAAACCCATTAGGTGCAAGTGGGTATACAAGAGGAAAAGAGGTATGGATGGAAATGTGGAAACTTTTAAAGCTAGATTGGTAGCTAAAGGTTACACACAGAAAGAAGGTATCGATTACGAGGAAACCTTCTCTCCTGTGGCCATGCTTAAATCCATTAGGATACTCTTATCCATTGCAGCATCTTTAGATTTAGAGATTTGGCAAATGGACGTCAAGACAGCTTTCCTTAATGGAAGTCTTGACGAAAGCATCTATATGATGCAACCAGAAGGATTCATTGAAAAGGGCCAAATGGAAAAGGTATGCAAGTTGCAGAAATAAATTTATGGATTAAAGCAAGCATCCAGATCCTGGAACATAAGGTTTGACCAAGCTGTAAAAGGTTTTGGATTTTTACAGAACCTTGAAGAACCTTATGTATACAAAAGGATCAAAGGTGACAAGTTGGTTTTCCTTATTCTTTACGTAGATGATATATTACTCATTGGAAACGATGTGGGAGTATTGACATCAGTAAAAGAATGGTTAGCAAAACAATTTGATATGAAGGACTTAGGAGAAGCAAGTTTTATTCTAGGTATCCAAGTAATAAGGGATAGAAAGAATAAAACGATTGCACTATCCCAAGCTTCATACATAGACAAAATCTTGTCTAGGTTTTCCATGCAAGATTCCAAGAAAGGTATGTTACCTTTTAGGCATGGAATCAAACTTTCTAAGGAACAAGTTCCTAAGAATGAGCATGAAGAGCAATTCATGAGTAGAATTCCATATGCCTCGGCAGTTGGAAGTCTCATGTATGCAATGCTCTGTACTAGACCAGATATTTGTTTTGCTGTTGGCATAGTTAGCAGGTTTCAATCGAAACCTGGTCCTGATCACTGGACGGCAGTCAAGCATATTTTCAAGTATCTTAGGAGAACGAAAGATAATATGCTTGTATACTCTGGAGAGGATTTAATCCCCGTTGGGTATACAGATTCTGATTTCCAAACGGATTCTAACTCTAGAAAATCCACACCAGGATCTATGTTTACTCTTGGAGGAGGAGCAGTCACTTGGAGGAGTATCAAGCAATCTTGTATTGCTGACTCCACCATGGAAGCAGAGTATGTAGCTGCATGCGAAGCTGCCAAGGAGGCTGTTTGGCTTCACCAATTCTTGATTGATTTAGAAGTAGTTCCTAGCGCGAATAAGCAGATCACTATCTACTGTGACAACAGTGGAGCAGTGGCTAATTCGAAAGAACCAAGAAGTCATAAGAAAGGAAAACACATTGAAAGAAAGTATCATCTTTTAAGGGAGATTGTTCATAGGGGAGACATGACGATTACCAAAATCGCTGTAGGCAGAAAATCTAGTAGATCCCTTCACAAAGGCTCTACCTCAGAAGAGTTTTGATGGACACCTAGAGAACATGGGAATGAGAGATATGACAAATTTGCTATAGTGCAAGTGGGAGATTGTTAGGATTATGCTCAATAGCATGAGTGTAATATTGTAATTGACAATCTTTTCATATAAATAAAGTGATTTCTGATTCTGCAAAATCTTATAGCATTTATAATTATAATTGTCAAGGTAAATAATCATAAGGTCAAAAGACTATGAGATATGAAGAATTGTTTGTACATCCGGATGTGTATGAGGTAGACACAATTCTTTAGTTAGTCTTAAATAACGTTCACAACTTAAGTTAAAAGTTGGGCACCTCTATCTTGATAAAGTTGTAGAATTCTTTTACTAGCATTTGAGTGAGATCAAATGAGTTATGATGAGTCTAAAATCATCGAAAGGTTTTCGAGTAAAAGAATCTAGTGCACTGGGTGCATTGAACTGGATCACAATGAAATACTTTATCTAGAACCGTCACTAGATATAAGTCTTTTCATTATCAGGACAATCGGAGAGTCTATCTAAATCCTGAGATAAATGATGGACTTATGGTTGCAAGTGTTATCATTTGAGCTATCAATGAGTACGATCATATAGCATAGTCTATCCTCGATAGTTTGGTGGTATTCATTTGTTAATCGATAGAGGACTTCATTTATAGATATGGACATCGTGGCTCCATTTAATAAATGAGAGTATAATATCATCATATGAATGTTTTGAGGTATTAGATATTAAATCTCAACGTTGAGTTTTCAATAATGATTATTGAAGACATGGCTTATGGACAAGTCAAAATATCCAAGTTCAAAATGTGGTCATATGAGGAAATATGGTAACTTGGAGAGCTATAGGCAGTCTATGAGCTCTTGGCGAGTACTGATATTATTCACGAGGATACACCATCTCCTATAAGATTGTCTAGGGTATGAATGAGAAACATCTCCTTATTCTATCTTTATTTAAGAGTTCAATTTTAGCTCTTTAGTGGAATGAGTTAAAATTAATAGATCGGACCTAAGTGAATCATTTGTTGATTGTGATTAGGTTATGTCTATTGAAGCTTAAATTTAGATAGCCCGCCAAGATCCACAATCCACACGTACTTGCATGGATCACTTGATATATTCTACCGGACCAATTTATGGGTCCATCTAGAATTGCATTTAATATATTAAGAATATAATATGTCTATTATTTATTTAATGGGATGCTCTATTATATTAATATATTAAAAGGAGACATGTGGGCTTGTTTCTTTTAGTAAGAATAAGTCTGGTCCACATGTTGGCTTTTATTTAAAGTCTAATGGATTAAATAAAATAAGAAAAATAATATTGGGCCCATATATACATGGTGTGGGCGGCAAGGCTAAATAAAATAGCCCAAGATATTATTTTATTTTATTGTTTTGATTAAATGGAAATTAATTAATTATTTAATTAATTAATAGTTTAAATCAAAATCTTTTCCTGATCAGTAAATAAAATACTATGTGTTGGATTAGGGTTAGAATTCTTTTAAGTGATAGGAGTTCTAATGTGGTAAGGATTAAGTCCACATACACTCCTTATTATACAAAGAATTCGGCCACCACTAGTCCTACAAGGGTTAGGATTCTTGAATTGCTAGGAATTAGGGAAAAGGACAATTCCTTTTCAAGTAAGGAAATTAACCAACCCTAGATTTCCTATTCAATGAATTCGGCCAACCCTACTTGGTGAAGGAGAAAATTCGGCCAACCTATAAATATAAGGTTATGAATCTTCGGCCATCATAGAAGAAAAATAGAGAGAGATTTTTGTTTGTTTTGAAAATAAAAATCCTACTCTATACATATAGATTTTCGGCCAACAGAGAAAAAGAAAATAAGTTCTCATTCGATAGTGCACTTACAAGCCTTTAACATCAAAAGGTTTTGTGCATACTTTCGATTTAGGGTTACGCTAGTTTCAATCATATTGATTGTGAATTCAAAAGTGACCTGGAACTATTTTTTAGGCTCTTGGTGTTTTACTATTGAGGATCAAGATCAGAAATTCCATACATCCATTCTAAGGTAAGCAATTCAAAGAAAAAGGGAGACCACGCTCCTAGGTGATTCACGTACGTGCTAGGATTGAAGATCTTGCGGATTACCATCGACGTAAGTCAGTCGGATCATGCGACAAGAGATATTTAACTCTAACCGTATATTTAAGTTTAATTAATTAAAGGGTTAAGGTTAAAATCTTTAGAAAAGTTTTAAACTATACGAAAATTATTTTTTCGCCTTCCGCTGCGGTTTTAAGCAATTTTTCCATACAGGTACCTGGGGGGTAACTCGCGCGGTAGCTGATGGCTTCGAAGCGGGTTTGCGACCATTTTCCCTTTCTTCGGTTTCTGACCCTTTCAGGTTGAAGCGTTTGACTGGTGTCCCAACGGATCAGAATGATCCTAAGAGGATCAGAGCTTCTTTTTAATGGTATAGCAAGAAAATGAGGCACACTAGCTTTCTTTTGAAAGTGTGGTGTTTCCTACAGACGGCACCAAAAAGCGTTAACGGAAAAATCCACTCGGGGAGTGAAATTTCGGTTAGCACCCTCACCCACTACCGGTAGCCAGTAGCGGGATAGGTACCTTCGGTACTTGGGTCCTTCCTAGTCGCGTAGATGGACATGAATAAAGAAAAGGATAGGAAGGATTAACGAGATATGAAATAGCACTGTTTATTTAAAAGGATATCGAAATTACAATTATAATACACGCTCTCCTCACACTTAACTCTCTTTTTGCTCTTACACCGGAAGGTGTTTGAACCTCCATTTATGTCGATAAGTGGATATGTCCTTCCAATGATTGTCAATGAACTCTCACTGGCTTCAGTGAATTTCAGAGGAAATTCTACCGGAAATTAATCTCTCTGTCTTTGACGATAAAAAACACTCTCCCCTTCTTTAACCTTCAAAGCCGTATATATAGTACTCCAAAGAATCCCCTCAAAATCCGGTTGTATTGATGAGGATTATTGAGAGTCCTATTTTAGGCGTTGAAAGGCATTGTGTGGGGCTGAAGGCACGTGATTTGATCCCGTTAATCACTGTCGAATTCAAATTCTGATTTGGTTGACCATTAGTTCTCATTAATGGAGCTTTATTTTGGCAATGGAGTCAACTTTCCTTCTTCGTAGAGCTTGAAGGGAAACTCTGATTTTGAATTTTGGTGGAACGAGGTACCGGTACATCAGTTCGATCCCACTGGTATGGAGCTTGTTTTGCTTCTTGCTGGAGTGGTGCTTGTGTCTTCATGATCATCTTCGTATTGCTTGGCAGGTAAGGTACTTACTTTGGAGGGGCTCCGAATAGACATACTAGGTACTTGGTGGAAGTTGAGGCAGTACCATGGCGGGTATCGAGGTACCGGGTATCTTGACTGATGTCGAGGTACTTGCGGGGTGCTGGGCGTGCGAGTTACCATTGTACTGGTCTTGAGTTGATATTAGGAGTTTCAGTATGGTGAGGTACGTGCCTTCGTTAGCTCGCGGAGCTGATGTTCTATCTAGATAGATAGGTATTCGAGGTTCTAACCTTATATAGTACCGGCTCCATCTAGGTAGTGGTACCGATCTCACTCGTTACCTGGAATATCATGATGATTCTTCCTAGGTAGATTCTTGTTAGAAAATTCTCCTTTGGTTCCTTGCCAAAAAACCTTGTTAACACTTTTATTTTTGTATCAATCATATGCATATGATTTTGTTGTAGTTATTTGTGCCATCTAGGTATTAGATTACAAGGTTGAGAGCATCAGTTAGAGCAAATCAAATTGAAGATTTAGTGCCCCGCACATCAATCCACTAGAAGATACCCGTGCAAAAAGCCTCATAACAACTCTGGAGAGCTGAGCGACTTCAGTCTGCTGGAAATATCCAGCGAACCAGCATGACATGATCTCGCGAGAGTGGATAAGTAAGGTCTCTCAAGGATGGCGTTGTAGGCGGATAGTGTATCTACCACGACGAAATCTGTCATGAGATTCTGTTAGAGGAGGGTTGTTCCTACTATCACTGGTAGGATCATGGACCAGGTGGGGATCAGTGAGTCCCCAGTGAACCCATATAGCAGGGTAGTACAGCTATTGTAGCAAGGATTCTTTAAGTTGAATTGCTCCAAAGCACTTTTGAAAAGAATGTCGACACTGCTACCGATGTCAATTAGGACACGATGGACCAAATTGTTAGCTATTTGCACAGTGACGACCATGGAGTCATCATGGGGTTGCACAATGTTGTACACATCCTCCTCAGTAAAAATAATCTGTGCTGAATGAGGAGATCTGGGTGATTCTCTATTGACCTTGAAGACATCTTGGCCCGCATCTATCATGGGCATTTTCCTGGCGTGGTTCTTTCTGGAATTGTTGGAGGTTCCCGCCAAGGTGGGACCTCCACTGATGGTGTTAACTATATGGATTTGCTCCATCAGATCATTTCCTTTTGCTTTCCTTCTTTCCTCAATCGCTCTAATGTTTTCTTGCACCTCATTCACAGTGTAAATGCTATCGCGCACCTGTTGGAGGAATTCTACCAAGCATTCTCCTCTTACTAGTGCCTCAATCTGGTTATGTAAACTGTAGCATTTCGAGGTATTATGACCTACATCCTCATGGAAATCACAATACTTATAATGATTTCGCTAATCAGCTAGTGCCTTTATTGGGCCAGGTTTTCTTAGTAGTCCCTTGTCGCGGATGACGAGGTAGATAGTCTCGCGAGATGCGTTCATAGGGGTATAATGGGTGTACCCTTCTTTTTCTCTAGTTATCCACGCCACTTCCCTAGGTGGAGGTGTAGCTCTAGGAGGAGACCTCCTAGCTGGGTATCGGTTACGCTAAGGTTGGTAAGGTGGTATCCGGTATGTAGACTTGTTGAGAGGATTATTCTGGTTCTTCTGAATCTGAGCGGGCTTGGGCGCTTTTTTCTTTTGGCGCTTGGCAGATCTCATGTCATCATGCTTAATCTTGACACAGAGCTGTTTATCTATCTCCACTTTTTTAAGAGCCCTATCGTAGGCCTCATAGTACATCTCTAGTGGATGCTTGGCGAAGGATCAGAACAACCTGCCTGCCCATAAATTCCTTCTGAAATTAGCCAAGGTCTTCTTCTCCGTAAAGACCCCCATCTGAATTACCTCATTGTGGAACCTCTGCACATAAGCTCTGAGTGACCCACCCTGCTCCTGGATCACGTATTGAAGGTCAATGGGATCCTTAGGGTGAGGTTTGATGCCTTGAAACAGAGATCAGAAGTCGGTAGTTAACTTGGTGAATGAGTCGACGCTCCCTACTTGCAGCTTCCTGAACCATGTCTTGGCATAGTCTGTTAGCGTGGTAGGGAACATTCTGCACATGGTGGCCCTAGTAGCATTTTGGACCTCCATCTATTTAACAAAGTTCTCTAGATGGCTCAGAGGTTCTTCAGTCCCCGAATATTTATCAGTTGGCATCTTGAATTTGGGAGGTAGTTCTGCCTCTCTGATCCTCCTAGAGAAGGGATTATTCATCTCTCATAAGGGGTCTTTCCAGTTTTCCCAGGTGTTTGCCCTTCTTTAACTCCTGGATCTCTTTCGCCATTCTGGCAACCTGGTCCCGGAGACGCTTATTGCTATCATTCCTGGACTCTACTTCAGAATCTCTATCATCAGACCTTTTTGATGCTACTGAATTCTCATCCTGGTTCTCTCCCTAGGGAGGGTTTTCTCGGGTGCTTCTAATAGTACCTCCTACCGCTGACCGAGGTTGCTTCTTAGCCCCATCCGGTTGAGGTCGTCTAGAAGCAGCTTCCGGTTGAACCGGGTAATGACGCTCCTTAGGGGGAGGTCGATGGCCGATCTTACTTGTCGAGGTTGATATCCTTCAGGTTGTCCCGGAGTCGGGGGCATGGGCCTGAGTCTATCGCGGACTGATGGTATCAGGGGCATGGGCCTGAGTCTGTCGTAGACCGGTATTGGAGGTGGTTGTCCTAATCTGTCGAAATGGGGTATCCCGGTACCTTGGCAACTTGCCTCTCCCCTGGTATCTGGTACCGCAGGCTGATTGGCTCCACCTTCCGCAACCATTCGAAGGCGGATGCTTTCTATGAAGGCCGAGACTTGTTGGTCTAGACTTGTTGGTCTAGACTAGCTGGGTTAATTGCCAGGTTGGCAGGTATCTGAGGGGTAGCAGGCGCGGTAGCTGATGGCTTTGGAACGGGGTTACGACTTCTCCCCTCTTTCTTTTGCTTCTGACCCTTCCGAGTTGAAGCATTTGACTGGTGCCCCGACGGATCTAGATGATCTTGAGAAGATCGTAGTTTCATATTGGTAATGGTATAAGAAAACAAGGCTAACCGGCTTTCTTTTGAGGGTGTGGTGTTTCCCATAAACGGCGCTAAAAAGTGTTAACAGAAAAATTCACTCGGGGAGCGAAATTTTGATTAACACCTTCTTCCACTACCGGTTGGCAATAGCGGGATAGGTACCTTCGGTACCGAGGTTCCTTCGGTACCGAGGTTCCTTTTTATGCTGGAGATTAATATGAGCAAATATGAAGGAACCAAAAGGATAAGAACAACACTGTCTTATTGAAATAAATACTGGTAAAGGTTACAACACTTTGCTTTCACACTTTCTCTCTCTCTAAACACAAAATGGAGATGGAGAATTCTGTTTATGTTGATAAGTGGCTACTATCCGTCAATGATTGTCTTCGACTCTCACTGACTTCAGAGAACTCCCAAGAAGTTTCTCTCTGTATAGAAATCTCTCTCTCGGAGATAAGAACACGATCTCCCTTCTTTTTTTCCTTCAAAGCCATATGTAGAGGTCTCCAATATCCCCCAGAATCTGGTCGCATTTATGAGGATTATTTGGAGTCCTATTTTAGGCATTGGAAGGAATTAAGTGAGGCTAAAGGCACAGGGATTTGATCTCGTTAATCATTTTCATATTTAAATTCTGATTCGGTTGACCGTTAGGTCTCATTTAGGGAGCTTTAGATGGCGGTGGAGTCAACTCTTCCTGCTTGCGTTGTTCGGAGGAGAATACTGATCTCAGGGTGTGATATACTCATATGCTGGTATGATTTTGTTGTCGTGGTGCTTGTTTTAATCATATTGGTGACCTTGTAGTGATATTTGTCCCACTGGATAGATGGGATTCCTATCTTGACTGGATACTGGGCTGGTGTCGAAGTATTCTGGGATATCAGGTGCACGTTGAGGTACCGGGGTATAAGGTAGGAAGTACCGGGTACGTACCTCCGGGGTACTGGGAGTGCAATATCGCAATACCCACTCTATTAGGTGTCAGTGTCGATATACAGCGTGGTACCTGTCCTTCCTGGATCATACCTCTGGTGCGTAGATAGGTAGCTGAAGTTCTAGCTTGCTAGGTAGTAACTCCTTCAAGGTCGGGGTATTGGTCCCACTAGGTGCCTGGGAGCTAGGGCTGGTTCCTACCAGGTGGTTGCTTGCTAGAAAATTCTCCTTTGGACCCTTGCCAAAAAACCCTGTTAACGCTACTTTTTCACTTCCGCCGCGTGTTTTTCCTAACAATTCTAACTCCCAACTCATTATAGAGGTTGAATCGTGGTGTCTTGGTGAGCCAAGTAGGCATTCTAATTCTTGGTTTACATTAGATATCAATTTACATTTTTAACCATCCACACCTAAGGTGTTTAATCAAGCTCATTTGAATTGGAAGGGATATGTTGTGAGCATTCCAATCTAACATATCCCGGCTAGGTAAAAGGGGTGGATTGTGAGCATTCCAATCCAAACCATCACGGCTACCTCACATCTATCCAAAACAAGAGTTAAAGGGGTGGATTGTGAGCACTCCAATCTAAGCCATCCCATAAACTCAAGTTAGGAAGATAAACCCTAATTG